>NC_051165.1:242984326-243544326 GCF_013339725.1 Rhipicephalus microplus
GTTCGTATATTTAATCCAAGCTTACAATACATCGAAAAAATCGATTGATTTTGTATATCGACCAAAGGACGCGAGGGGAGGTCGCTTAATTCGTAACCTTAATCTGGTCACTTTCGCTTCTTCCTGTGCAAACGTTGTCTGTTTCCACTTACCAATGACAGAGTGAAAATGGGGGAAAGAGAGAGAGAGAGAGATGTTCTTTATTAGAAAGAGATTTTTGTCAGCCTGTGTATGATCTCTGGTATGCCACTCCGAATGGGGATGAAGAACGGGATAAAATAGTTCCGGACGAGAGGGAAGAAAAAGTAATAAAAGAAAGAATGTAAACAAATACGAAATATGCACGTGAACCTGATATTAGTAATGACAATTGGTATATCAGGTAAGTGTAGGCTTTTCTATATGATATAGTGAATTATTAAAAGCTTTCTAACAAGGTCAATCTCTAACAGGTAGTTACATAATAAATCTAAATCCTGCAGCTTTTAGAAAGGTGTAAAACGTGTGCCCCGTGGTATAGGTGCAGTACTGTATATAGTCTCATCGCGTAGTGCCGACGACAAAGTAAAGAGGTACAATTAACTAACTAATTGGTTTTAAATTTATTATGGATCAAGAGCAATCTCGTGAGAGAGAGGGGGGGAAATAATTTCCTGACCAGTATTGGCAGACTAAAGCATTAAGCATATGCTCTGTAGCACTAAACCATCACGTGCGCTGTACAACTATCTGTTCGTGGTTTACGTGACGGGTGATCAGCAAAAATCCAAACAGGGCCCACAATCACGATATCTATTCGGGGAAGAAAATTGTGTAGAAAACTAGTGATAGTATAGCTAAAAGAAATTTACTACTAATGCAGAAAGAAATACAGGAAATGCAATATAACTTTTCTTTTTGTCTGACAATAAGCCATGGTCACTTTATTTCTCAGGAGCCACAGCTTTTGTTTTTTCTGATCTTGTTAACGTCTCGCGACGAATATGGTATGGTTAGCCCTGCCACACACGAAGAAAAGATTTACGATCTTTGAAATGTCACTAAAATAAATCTCCTTAATCGCTCTCACCACGAATATGTCTGTGTCGGGTTTTCATGCACGAGCACTGTCGAGCATGTTTTGCTCTAAATTGCGGAAGCTGGCAACGCAGATCATTAAGGGCGCGAATTTTAGCCGCACAACTTCCGTATTTCGCTCCCGCTTCGGGGCCTTGTTCGGGTCATTCTAGCTTTCCGAGGCGTTCATTTTCGCCACGTAAGCGAGTGGCACCTCGGCTGCATGGCTGGCCGAATGAACGGACTCCGAGCTTCCTTCCCGCGTGCGTTTGCATCCAGGCTGACCACACACGAGGGTACAACGGGTTTCCGGTTAGAAAAGGAACCCCGCGTAACGTGTGGCGGAAGTAGTCTCTCGCAATTTCGTGTTATGTAAGTCCAGTCGGCTAGCCACAGTGGCCACCGGAAACGAAATGAAGGAAGTCATCCACTGAAAGCAAGGAAGTATCGTGAAGGGATTTCAGCAGAATAAGAAGCATTGAAGTATGGCGAAAAAAAGCTATAGGGATTTGCATCCAAGTCAGAGTCCCGAGGTACGTCTCTATAGATTAGCAACTATCCAGAAGATGATGCTCGTAAAAGTTCAAACGGAGAGTGTGTGCAACAAATTAGTGCCAGCCTACGCGGACGTACGGGCTTAGATTCCAATACTAATTGTCAAAATATTCGAATAAATTGCTGAATAAAGTGCTGGAAAATTCTCTTTGAAATGGGACGCTAAGAAGTATTCACTTGTAGTTGTGTGGATTACTGTCGTATCGTAAGGCAGCATATATTGATTGACCATTTAACTGATTCATTGATTTATTGATTTATTAATTGACGGATTGACTGGTATTCCGGTAACAGTTAGGTACAATACGTTGGTAGCCTCCTTTCCATTACTTTATATTGTTAACTGAATGTAGGCTGATCGGCAACGCGAGAATTGCCTGCTATTCAGCTGATGGCAGTGTCCATCTAGTGTGCGGCAAAAGGCGGCAAAAGTGTAACTTGAGAATGCGATCTCTCTCTCTCTCTCTCTCTCTCTCTCTCTCTCTCTATATATATATATATATATATATATATATATATATATATATATATATATATATATATATATATATATATATATATATATATATATATGGTCATGTAGCCGAAGTGAAGGTAAGTTTATTGCTTTGCTGTCGGTTATGTGGTCACAATAGACTGATGTCTCGTAATAAACCAATAGAATGTGGTTCTTCCCACGAAAGGTATGTTATATGAACGGGGTGGGTGTTTTGAGGACGGTAACGTGGGTATTTCACGCAAGGTTGCTCGAAGGGCACAGAGTCTCTACGGAGGACATATTCCCGGCCGTTGGCTAAGGTATACAGAATCGGAAGAGTTCTTGCTCTATCTCGGCTGCGCACGGTGCAATGTGCGTTTACGTATACTGTACAGCGACGCTTTACTCTAATGTTTGCATCACTAACGTATAGTTCCTTCACTGGCGTTACGTATACGGTCCGTGAACGAGACCGTCTTTGAGGCCAGTTCGTTCACCCCGGAGGCCGTACTGTTTCGGTGCCTCACACCGCCTTTGTTCGATGTACCGGTGAAACGTCCAGCGCGCAAGACCCGTTGCAGCGGCGTAATCTGCCATGCACGGATGGACAGTCGATGCAAGTTGACGGCGACCCCTTGGCTGCCCGGCCATCTCCGTCCCTTGGAGCATGTCGCTGCAGCATTGGTGTACACTCGAATGAGCCACCGCTGTCGCCGTTGACGAGGTTGATCCAGACCGTGACGCCTAGGACTCCTAATCGTCCGCCATCACTGTTCTCTCGATTGTCTTTCTTCTTTTTCACTTAACCGAGCGGAGAAGACGGGACATTTCTTTCGGGAAGTCCATTTTGCCCTCGCTCCGGCTTTATTTCTTGTCCATCTTCTTCTGTGCCGCACGCACGGCTTCAGGCTTTCCCGTAAGTGATACCTCAGTGAGCTGCAGGGGGGGGGGGGGGGTGAACAACGAAGTGAGGGTGATGGGGCCACTAGCAATTGTTTTTGTCTTTCTAACACTCACATATTTTTTATACTTTCTTGACCTCCTCGAGTACCCGCTTGCTCGTAACGGTACCAACTTATTTATGGCCACTCTTTCTCTCCGTGTTGAATTTTCTAGAGAATCTGTTGTTTCCAGTAGAGTCGCTGAGCCACCGTGCATCGTACGCTGCATACTTAGACGCGGCCAACCATGGCCTTCTTCCATTAGCTTCTCTCTTCGGTTCTTGAAAGGAGAGCGCCCACTTTTTTTTTTTATCGACGATAGTGCACCGCTTTCGATCTCCCCGCGATTCCCGCCGCTATAGCTCGCTCTAGCGTAACGCGCGTAAAGACTCGAGAAAACGACGACGATGCTCGAAACGACGGACGTTAACCACCATACGATCCCCGCACGCAGCTGTACAGTATGCAAGCAGCCTATAGGTGACGTCTGACCGCCCACGCTGTGTAATGGTCGCAGACTCGCCGCCAGATTCAACGCTGACCGTTCGCTATCGCCACGCTGGCCGTGCAGCGTACCTAAGCGGTGCATGTCGACGACGCTGGCAGCGGAGTGCGTTGGCCGAAGCCTCTGAGACGACGTCGGAGCGACCACGAAGCGCTTGCGTCGACTAACGGCGAAGGTCACGAAACCTCCGCGACGAGTGACCGTTTCCCTCAACGCAACGTTAACCTTCCACTTTTGTATTCTTCGGTCTCGCACGTCGTCGTCCCGGCAATGCCGTGTGACAGCATGTGAAACGGTGTTTTAACGCGTTTTGCTTGTGAACTTTGCTGGACGTGGAACGTTAGCAAACTCCTGGCATGTGACGGATGCGCCGCGCAACGCCAAAGTGTCTGCGAGTGGCTGACGTCAAAGCTTTACCCAAATATGTTGGTCATTCATTTTTGTTTCTTCAGTAAATGACCGTTAGTTTACTCGTTCTGGCCCCCCGATGGAGTCCGCCCGTTGATTTCTTACATCGCTGACGTTGGCTAAGACGCGCCAACGTCCGTCCAAGCGGGAGGATTTCGTCTTCAGGGTGTGCATCTCCGTTGCTCTCACCGACTGCCTGCAGTGCGCATAATTTTCCCATAACGAAGAATCGCCTCGTTGAACGTAGTGCGAATAAATGTTTACGTCCCGTTGCCCGGGCCCCTCAACCCGCGCAAGCCCAAGCGCTGATCGCGAGCATGTAACGAGGACGAGAGGAAGAGCGTGATTAACGCTCACGCTTAGTTATCGCATCTCATTACGTCATGGGATACCTATTTGCGTTTTACTCCATTGATCTATAGTCGACGCGCATACGTGCACGGAGCGATAGTTAAACGTCGACAAAAGCAGCAGCCTCCCCACGATAACTATCGTTGTGTTTGTATAACCACGATCGTCTCCTGGATATTCGATTAAAACTTCATGAGCGTTCGTGCCTAAGAGCTGAAATTGGTTTTGAGATTTCTGGGCTGTGTAGTCGGTCATGAGGAAAGGGCGAACCGCCGTCCCCATTGCAAAGCCCGCCGTCCTTCTCCTTTTTATTCTCACAGTGATCTAAATCTTAATGGTGATACTGGCACTCATCGTTGTCCACACAATATTCAACATCCTCCGCGCCCCTACAAATGACGCATGACGACGAAGAACACTTAAACACACCCAGGTTCTTGGGGCACAATACTAATCAGCATTTATACGAGTTCCGAGTCAGTTCATATGCAACAATTCAAGTTTTCTCCTGCGCTGGCTCTTCCAGTGGTTTTTCCGACGGTTGTTCCAAATGCGTACCTTTGAAAGTGTTCCCCTTGATGGACTAGTGCTGTCGATGAGCAGTTATCGTTCGCATGAATATCGATGGTGCTGACTTCTGCACGAGGTTATTCTGTAGCTAACTATACTGGTAAATCAAAACTCGGTCAATACTCCGTAATCATTATAATATTCATCGCAATATTCATCACAATTATCGCAATCAACACATCACAATATTCAACAGTCAATTCCTTGCAGTAATTAAGCTCATTGGCAGAAACAAGAAAGATGGCAGGACTTGTGATTTTCGATGTTATTTCAGCTACATTACTGGATCGATTGCTGCATGGTTTAAAATGTACTAATTGGAGCAAATGTATTAATTGGACTTCCACATAGCGGTATGACACGTCCCGACAAACAACATTAATGTGAGCGTGTTCACAAGGTGTGCCGAACTGACAAACTCTCTTCACAAGCCATGCGGTCGAAATGCCATTACACTGGCAGCGACTTCACCGGTCCGAGAGGATAAATCGCGTCGGGGCGGAAAGACACGTTGCGTCAGAGTGGCTGGCAGATATCGCTGATTTCGCGGACGTGCAAAGCTTGTCAAGCCGCACTATATATATACACCGCAGGCTCACACGCTCCGGGTTAGGGAAGTGGCTTCTCAGTCGAGCGCCGTGACAACCTGCGTTGTTGGTGTGAGCCACGTGCCCACACCGCATACCTTCCTGGTGTGTACCTCGCCCGCAGAATTTCGCACGGGCGAGTGCCCTTCCTACGTTCATCCCGGTCAACCAATACGAAGTTATCGCTTCAGGTACGAGACCGCCTGAGGCTGTCCGATCGCAACCTTCTATTTTTTTTTTCATTCAGTGACAAACTGTCCTCAAATGTTTATCTCCCCGCCGCGGTGGTCTAGTAGCTAAGGTACTCGGCTGATGATTCGCAGGTCGTGGTATCGAATCCCGGCTGTGGCGGCTGCATTTCCGATGAAGGCGGAAATGTTGTAGGCCCGTGTGCTCTGACTTGGGTGCACGTTAAAGAGCCCCAAGTGGTCGAAATTTCCGGAGCCCTCCACCACGGCGTCTCTCATAATCATAGCGTGGTTTTGAGACGTTAAACCCCACAAATCAATCAATCAATCAATCAATCAATCAATCAATCAATCAATCAATCAATCAATCAAATGTTTATCAGGTCAGTAAGTATGTACAGTGGGGCTATACTCTGGTTCAAAGTGTCTCACCTTCTACAGCAAAGTATATCACACATGTTGCTCGGAAGACTGTAACGCCCATTCGTAACAGAAGGCTCCCGGCATTGGGAAACATTTGTCAACGCGCTCTACGTAAAATGCGTCCCTTAACAGCGCGGTGATAGTTCAGCTGTAATTTCAGAATGAAGGGTAGTACTTGAATTTGTTTAATAACCGCCCCTGCAGCCAGGGAAATTACTTTGGCATTAGTTATTTTGGATTTGTTGGCTTTTGCTGTCCTGGGTATTTAAGCAATCACTCTCCGTTCTGAACGCCTTTAACAGAGAAACAGAACTTCACGTATGCGTGGTTGCTGCGAACTGTTGAACTTGTATAACGCAAAGTTCACTTGAATATGATCAGTATTGAAGTAAAGAGGAACATCTGGCTTAACATCGCTTAAAGGTAGTTTCTATAGAAAGCTTCTATATAAAAGAAAAAAAAATGCGATTTTCAGAATGCGCATAAACGGACACTTCCAGCTTATTACGCTCTGCGAAGATGTAGACACATTGCGGAAGAAGACGTTGACGATTTCGTGGTTGGCGCTTCGTGTGATTCTTCTCAAGACGCCGTTCGGGCGCTGCTTAGAACAACGCGCCTGTTGCACTTGGTGGAAGCTTTGTCCATGGGTCATAGCAACAATGAGGCTACATTCAGAACAGCGTCTTCTTGAGAGTTGACGGGCTGGCACTCCGCTTCTTGAGGACAGTGTTGATTATTGATTACACTCTACTATCACTTGATACACAACCTGTCACGGCACTTCAGAATCAGCGGGATACTATAGCAATCGTTGCCAAAAACAGCTAAGCAATGTGCATCAAAATGTAACTGTTTCTAACTACTTGACTATGCCATCTTTTTTTTCTGCTGATATGTCTCGATATAATCTTTGAATTATATGTCTATAGAAGGAATAGTTAACACCCTGAAATACACCCGCAGAAAATAGAGTAGCTTCATCTTACACGACACTCTGCGCAAAAACAACTTGGAGCAAGTGGGAAACAATGCGAAAAGCGACATGCGATGTTCTAGGTGTGTCTAGGTGTTCTAGGTGTGTCTGGTTAAAGCGACATCAACATCCATTTTTCACGTGACCATCCGCCCCATCGATAAGTTGGGGGAAGATTACGCCCCGTACCTATATTTACCCAAAGTCACTACACTACGTGCATAATACCAATAGGAAGTGACTAGCGATTCAAGCAATCGACTCGAATTCGGTATACGCTGCGTCAATCCAAGACGTGACGAGCCTAATGTTGAAAAAAAGAAATCACTCACCCTTGACATGTCTGTGGTGTTCGTTGCAGTTAAGATTACCTTTCGAGCTTATACAATGCATTAATATTTGGGAGGGGCCAATGTGTGTGTGCTTGGGGGGGGGGGGGGGTTGTAATTGCTTCTTAAGTGTTTTTCGTTTTCGAGGTTCATCATAACATCCCCCGATCTTGTGTGGTGCCTTTGTGGTCACGTAGTTCCTCTCCAGGTAAACAAATAACCGAATATATTGTTAGTGCACTTATTTATTACTTTTAAACTCATGAATTAGTGTCGGAAGATTGTTAAAATGGTCGTCAATAAAAACTTGGCTGAAGGGCTTTCAAGGGCGAAACACATATTGACCTCGTCATTTTGCTGCGATAGAAAATATGCGCACACTCTGGGCGCATTTTTGACATCACTGTGGCCGTGAGATTCCGCATCAAATCTAAGGGTGATAACAACGTCACGCGCGTCGCGTGTTCTGTATACGTACGAGTGAAAGCATAGCCAATGATCGCAGGCCAAGCGGAGAGGAAAAGGCTACGCGAAGGGCATATACAGACGGCCTATACAGCAGACGACCTACATATTTGTACGAGCAGTGTGTTCGCAGCTCATTCCGCGTTGAAGAGGTCAGATAGATAGATAGATAGATAGATAGATAGATAGATAGATAGATAGATAGATAGATAGATAGATAGATAGATAGATAGATAGATAGGACAGACGACAGACAGACAGACAGACAGACAGACAGACAGACGACAGACAGACAGACAGACAGACAGACAGACAAGACAGACAGACAGACAGACAGACAGACAGACAGACAGACAGACAGACAGGAAGATAGATAGATAGATCGACAGTTAGATAGATAGATAGACAGGTAGATAGATAGATAGATAGATAGATAGATAGATAGATATATAGATAGATAGATAGATAGCTAGATAGATAGATAGATAGATGACCGAACGGATATGAATGCACGCAGTCGCAGCGTAACGGAGCAAATTATTGAAGGTCGTCTGCCGATCAAACGTAGATGACAGCTTAGCAAGCGAATTATAAAGCGACATTCCTCGTACAAAACAAAAAAAAAGCGACAAAGACAATGTGTAGAGTTTTTCCAAGCAACAGTTCGTCACGGTACTCAGATATGTAGCCTCGGGCTTCTATTTTGTGCAGGAACCGATGAAACAAACAAGCAACCGAAGAAAAAAAGGGAAGCCTGAATGTAGCTTTTCGTGCGCAAAAAAAAAAAAAAAAATGAAAAACGAGCGAACGATACCTAGATAGCTGTCATCGAAGGTAAAAGAAAGGGGCGGTATTGTTGCAAAGGCTAAGTCTATACGCTGCTGCGAACGGAAAAAAAAAACGGCTCCTTTGTTTCTTCTCGAAAATTGGCCGGGTAAAAGCGTGTAGGAGCTGCGTCGCAATCAAAGGCGTACACCGGCTTTCAAGCGTGAGCTGATGACAGGCGTACAAGAGCTAGGCACAAAGGAGCGCCGTTTGAGGAGCGAAGAAAGAGCACGAAGCGTAATGACACCCTTTGGATTTCTAGGCGACTGTCAGTGCTTTGCAACTGGAGAGATTGCTCGCGAAAGCTCGAGTCACTTTGGAAGCGGCGTCGCGTTCCAGGGCCGGCTGTCTTGTGTTTTGGGGGCGTAAAATAAATAAAAGAGAAGGAATGTCAAACAAGGAGGTGAGCTTTTGCGAGCTCCGCTCTCAGGGGTGTGCAGTTTGATTCACGACCAACGGGAGCGGTGCTCATGTGTTCCCCCTTCGTCGCTTGGCCGATGGGAGTTTGCAGATGCGTGGACGCCTTATCCGTGCGTTGGGTGCTACCATTATAGTTTTATATTTAAGGCGAAAGTGTGTCGTTCTTCCACAAACGCGAAAGTTGACCGTCGGCGTCAACGAGAGCAGTGCGAAAAAATCATCGTCACGCGGTGAGGTCATCCTATGACCTCTTCACGATGCCAGAGATCGCAAAAAAATTGTAACGTTGTCATTTTGCATTGCCGCTTGGTCTTAAGGCTGGCTGATCACGGAAGTCTGCAAGAAGCTTGCACTGCCTCCGATCCCAGGGGCAGTGCAGCCAACAATTTGGATTTGGCCAACTACTTCTACTTCTCGTACAATACCCGGGTGTGCACACATGATTAAGTCTATCTCATCTCTAGTTTCACCATTAGGACTTCTCCACCTCTACTTAAGGTTAGTCTGTTTTCCTTAGAAAGTATTCAAGATCCGTTAATTATTGTGTCCGGCGAGCTCGAACTCCCATGTGTCATTTCTAGAACCAACGACATGTTCCCCCATTGAATGATGTCCAGCCTGCTTCTTGCCTACCCTGGCATTGAAGTCACTCATCAGTACATCACATCGTCTTATCACACTGCGAGAACGGGAGGCGAGGGTTGCCTGCCTCTCCAATCAGAGCTTGGCTTTGCGCTAGACCCAAAAAAAAACATGTAATTCCTCTTGTCTGGCACGTCTATTTTATCCCATTCTCTATCAACCATTTGTATTTTATACCTGGCAGCCCGGACAGAACTCTTCTGTTATTTGTGAGGCTCTCTCGAGACACGGCTGTGTATGTATATTCCATATCCTTCATTTTCTTTGTGGGAGGCCGCTCTTTGGGCCACTGACTGGTGTGACCATCTGCGGCTGGTGGACCGGGCCCGCCCAGAGATGTCTTCCAGAGGGCTCCGGGACGTCTATAGGTGGCCAGCCACATTTATATATATTGTTTTAGTAAAGTTATATCTACTTATACATCTATCAACCCATTATCTAAGCTGCCATACAGTAGTACGTCGAGAACGTTATCCGCTATGAAAGCGATTCAGTACGTCATGGCTGAGGCTGATAATAATAGCCTGTTTCGATCCATAGTGGTTACGACCTATACTAAAGCAGCCGAACATGCGGATCAAACGTGAAATGTCTTGATCCTTGCGCCATTTGATGAATAGGAAGGAAGGCATTTTGCGCTCGCGTTTGCCGTTGACCTGAGGTCCCAGACATCTCCGGCCTAAATGAGAACAAAGCGGCACGCCAATTCCTCTTCCTCCAAAGTAATAAAAAGAAAGGAACATGGAAACTGGGCCAGACTATGTCTTCGGGAAACGCATTTCCACCTGTTACGCCTCAGTTCTGGCGATGAGAATTAAGGGCTACGAGGAAATGTAGGACTTTGTTTCTGGGCATAATGATTGCGGACCAGGAAATGCACGAACAGATAACCAGCTGTAGACAAGGTATGCATCGAAACAAGTCGAAATCATTTAGTTAGTTCTGCCCCAATGTCCGCGCATGAAAATATGAAGTGTGAATGGTTGATAATTTTATCAACGCGTGCGGTCCAGCGCACGACGAGGGGCCCACAGCGCGTGCAGTGACAAGAATCGCCAGCGTTCGCCGCAGGTTATGAAGGAAATGGTGGTTGACCACTTTCCGCCACGGTAATGACGCACACAGACTAGTTTAGGTTACGCTCGGTTTCATTTGTACACCTACATCTCGATTCACGAGAGGTGGGCGCCTTATATGTGGGGTTTAACGTCCTAAAACCACCATATGATTATGAGACGCCATGATGGAGGGCTCCGGAAATTTCGACCACCTGGAGCTGACTGCATGGTACGTGCGTGCAGCGCGTTTGATAAGCCATTTCGATAATCAATGATTACGTAATGTCGCACGGGCTTCCGGTGTCACAGCATGCGCGTTGAGCGCAACGGATCCGAAAGCTCTAAGCTTTTCTTTTCCCACTCATGGACACACACGAACGTACGAATTGTGCGCGAGCGTGTTTTTGTGAAAGAAAGCGAGAAAGTGTCGAGTGGTTTGTCGTGGCACAACGTCGATCCAGCTCCAATCTGCAACTTTTGATTACACGCACGTCAGATGGCGGATCGCCGAATGCCAGATTCGTTAGCTGGCCACTGTGGCGACATCCGATTTTCCCAAGCGCAGTTCACTAAAGTCTTTACCGAACAAAAGTATGAATGTCGATAAGAATTTTGTGGTGCAACTTAATAAACATATTTCGCAGTTCTTTTCTTTTTGGTCTCACTAAAGGAAACCGTGCTTTATTGTATATACATTGCTCCGCCACGGTGGTCTTGTGACTAAGGTTCTCGGCTGCTGACCCGCAGGTCGCGGGTTCGAATCCCGGCTGCGGCGGCTGCATTTCCGATAAAAGCGGAAATGCCGAAGACCAGTGTGCTCAGATTTGGGTGCACGCTAAAGAACCCCGGGTGGTCGAAATTTCTGGAGCCTTCCACTACAGCGTCTCTCATATATGGCTGTTTTGGGACGTTAAACCTCACATATCATATCAATCAACCTTATTGTACACTTGTTCAAAGAACGGCGGACGCCCGTACGGTGCTCTCAGTGAAGGAAGTTTGGCTAAAAACTAATATAATTTACTTTCACAGATACAGTCCGCTATGCATAGTGGATCAGTGGCTACTGCGGTCTGCTGCTGACCCAAAGGCGGCTAGTTCGACCCCGCCGCGGTGGTCACATTTCGATGAAAGTAAAATAGTTGTGGCCCGTTTGTTGTGTGGTGTCAGCGCACGTTAAAGAACACCAGATGGTCAAAATTTTCGGAGATCTCCGCTACGGCGTCTGTCATGATCATATCGTGGTTATGGGACGTAAGACCCCACATGTTGGATTATTAATTTCATGAGACATAATCGCCGCATAATCGTGTCGAGAATGCAAGGAAGTGTAGGCGACTTCCTTTGAACTCCGTGGACATGAGCGACAAGAGAGTATATCTTTAAATGCACCATTTCGAGTTATTAATTGCTAGACCATATATTTAGTGATGTCTCACCGGTGGCTTTCTTTTTATGACTCTAGTTCACGAGCTGGCTGATTGCCGCGGCCCATTAAATGCTTCTTTTCGTGCAGGTAAATGCAATGCATCTTTGCCATGTCCCCTGCTTTTTCTGTGCCCTCGTGTTTACAGCTGGTTTCCGTCTTCGAGGAACTCTTATTGCGCTCACCGTGACTCACTCTGACACACTTTTTTGTTCTTTAAGTGCCATATTTACTTTCTCAGCGCGCAATGCAACTAAAGCCCTGTATCTTGTTTGTATTAGTGTGTATACGACCTGCGACGAATGCCTGTTCGCGAGTGAGTGTGCATCTTGCCGAAACAGACGTGTCTTTTTCCTATCGGGCACGTCTGTTCACTTCTACGTTGGTCCTCGTAGCCTGTCGTCTGATTATTTAGCTTTACTTCCATCATTCGTATCTTCAATTATAGTTCCTTCAATAGGCAGAGCCATGCCCGTTTCAGTGGCAGGTTTCATTTTAACTGCTGCTGCTATTACTTACTTACTTACTTACTTACTACTACTACTACTCTACATATACTACTACACTACTACTACTACTACTACTACTACTACTACTACTATAAACTACTATTACTATAGACTACTACTACTACTACTACTATATAGTATACTACTAGCTACTATAGCCCCGCCGCGGTGGTCTAGTGGCTAAGGTACTCGGCTGCTGACCCGCAGGGCGCGGGTGCTGACCCGCAGGGCGCGGTTTGAATCCCGGCTGCGGCGGCTGCATTTCCATGGAGGCGGAAATGTTGTAGGCCCGTGTGCTCAGATTTGGTGCACGTTAAAGAACCCCAGGTGGTCTAAATTTCCGGAGCCCTCCACTACGGGTCTCTCATAATCATATAGTGGTTTTGGGACGTAAACCCCACATATCAATCAATTACTAGTCTACTATAGACTACTACTACTACTACTACTACTACTACTACTACTAATACTACTACTAGTAATAGTAGTAGTAGTAGTAGGCGAGCACCGTAACCAATCTACCACCACGGGCGAACTAACTACTGCTACTACTACTGCTACTACTATAGTAATAGTAGTAGTAGTAGTAGGCGAGCACCGTAACCAATCTACCACCACGGGCGAACAACTGCTGCTGCTGCTGCTACTACTATACTACTACTACTACTACTACTACTACTACTACTACTACTACTACTACTACTATACTACTACCACCACCACCACCACCACCACCACCACCACCACCCGAAGGCCGATGGTTTGATCCAGGCCGCGGCGATCACATTTAGATGAAGGCGATATGTACTATGTCAGGGCTCTTTAAAGAATACTACAGATGGTCGAGATTTCTAAAACCTGCTCTTCTGCGGTGATCATAATGATATTATTGTTTTGTCACGTAAAACCACATATATTAACCTCCTATTACCACTAATAATAATGATAAAAATAAGAAGGAAAAGAAGTGACGATATGGGCATCTAATTAGAAGTTGCACTGCGGTGTTAGTGGTTTACTCTTGGTCCTATTCGTCGGTGGCGGAGAACACAGCGCAAGTTTCTCGTCATACAAGCTCCGGCTTTCAGTTACGCAGGAAACTGCAAAATTTGGTTTTTCTAACTGTATACTGACGCAATCAAGGCGTCATATTATGTACTTGTTCTGCGAGTCCATTCTCGCGTTCTCATATTCACGGTCACAGCACCGCTGTAGCGCATACAAATTTGCTCTTACACAATAGCTTTTCACCTCGTAACGGCGCTTGAGTGCACTCTATTGCACAGGATTCGTTCTCACAAAAGCGTCACTGAATAATATCGGTTATAGTCCACGCGAAGTATAACGATAGACACTAAAGCTTACGCGAAAAGAAACTTTTAGGCGTTCTATACCAAAGGCCGACCCATCAAAGAAAGCCTTGGCTTCTGTAATCACGTGTACTCCTAAGCAGTGTGGCGAAAGTGTGACGAGCGCCCACGTTTGGAAAGCAAGTTGCACTGCATTCTTCGTAACGGCAATGCACGAAGCACCAATGTTTGCTCCTGTATAGACTCAAAAGAAAGCGGTATTAAATAGGCCACGTTCCTATTCTAGACGTCGTAATAAAACGTGCTCTATCAAAGCGCATCCGCATGCACAAGTGATGGCTCGTTGGAAGTCGCACCTATTCAAAGCTATACATGTCTGGGCACGTCAGTTCTGACGTAAATTGCGTAACCTTCTCTCGGAAAGATGTGGAAAGAGGGGAGTGACTGCCTACTCGGAATAGTTTTATTTCGTCTTTCCCGACGCGATGTGACGTAGAAGCGCGTTGGAAAGCAGCTGATGAAAAAAAAGGGGGGGGGGGAGAGATTCCAGCTATAACAAGTGGGGACAGACACGCACTCGTGAGTGGGGCACTGTCGCCTACCGCGTTATGTAGAGTAGATAGAAACAAGTGCATAAAAAAAGAGTTCTCTGGACGCCCATTTGCTTACAAAACGCACATCGCTCTATATAGATTACCCCATAAAGTGGTGCTTGTACTAGTCCTATTTCATCAGAAAACGTAAGGAGCTGGAAAAATAAAGCTTCGAAGTAAAAAGGAGCCCAAAATTCCCGTTATGAAGGAAATATTTTTATGAAGGAGTAGATTACGGTAAGTATATGCATCAAGAAATAAAAAAATTAAAGAGGAAAGTATAACAAGAAAGGCAGTAAATAGAGGCGTAAGGGTAAGCTATACTTGCGTGGAAGGTAGCGTTTCCCGAAAAAGAAAACGAACTTCCTGCCCAAGGCGGGGTACAGATAAGCCGGGCTACCCCCCCCCCCCCGCCAAGCCCTTTTGTTGCTTCAATAGAAGTGGAGGGGGGGGGAGGTCTCCGCTTCAGAGTGAACACTGTTTTTTCTTTGATTAAAAAAATTCTTTCCCGCATAACGTGCGAAAGGCCGGCCAATTTTCAAATGGCTACGAGCAAGAAAACCCGGAAGTGCTTTGTCTTTTTCCCCCGCTCGTCGCTTCCTCGTTGCCAGATTCGTGTGCCTTTTGTGCTCCCGGCAAAGTGCATGCAGTCGCCGTTGGTGGCATATACGCACGACGCGTAACACACCTTTTCAGTTCACCAATGAAAGAACATGTTCGTGAAGGCATCAAGTGATGGCGACAGTTTTCCGAGATATTCCACTTTTTCTTGAGAATCCTTGATGAGATTAAATTGTCGTGATGACATTGGCAATGATTATTGAAAAATCCGAAAGCTTTGTATAAGTATCAGCTTTTCGTGCCGCCTAAACCTGTATATATTGCAACGTCGCTCTTGGGGTCTAGAGGAGGTTTATTGAGGTCTGATCAACAGGGTTCTTACAAAGCGCATCAGTTGGGCTTGCTCGCCAGACCGGGGACAAGCGCGCACATTTTCTTTGGTGGTGTGAGCCTTTGCCTTGGCGTACGACCCAGTACAAGAAGCAGGTGGGAATATTCCTCCTCCAAAAAAAAAAAAGAGCATTATGCCGATGCTGCGATGATATTGCAAAAAAAGTAACAAAGCAGCCTAAGCGAAGGAAAAAGACACTAATAGTCAAATGTTACACGAACAGTTCACTGATGGTGAAGCAATGGCAGTAGCACAAATAAAAGAACACAGGTAAAGTGTTCTTTTAGGAACGCACAAAATAATACTTCATGCGCACCACGATAACTATGTCAGAGCTCGGTTGTCTTCATATTACCCTTGTTGACGACGTAGTGAAAAAAGGGCTCTTTTAGAAACGCGCAAAATGCACGCGCCATTGTCTCGTGAAGCGACGTGTCGAACGAAGAAGCCGTGCTGACAACGCAGTTCTTTGTCGTTCGACCTGATCAGCGCGTTCCTTGGACCCTTCTTCGGCCAAGTCAAGAATATTCGACCGGCACCAATGACATCGGGATGGCTCGCCGAAGGCATAACGAGCGCCGTCGCCGAGCCGAGGCATGTGGACGCGCCGTGCGTGCCACCGTCAAGATTCTCCTGCGAGGGTGGTTGCGGTGGCTCCGCTTGTCGAGACCGATGTTCCAGCGCTGGATGCTCATCGTGCTGCGTGTCGTGGAGCTCTTCGTGCGCGCCACAGCCAAGATTACCATGCGAGAGTGGTTCTGGTGGCTCCACTTGCCGAGTCCGATATTCCAGCGCTAGAGCTCTTCGTGCGTGCCACAGCCAAGAACCATGCGAGAGTGGTTCCGGTGGCTCCACTTGCCGAGTCCGATGTTCCAGCGCTGGAGCTCATCGTGCGTGCCACCGTCGAGATTCCCCTGCGAGAGTGGTTCCGGTGGCTCCGCTGGTCGAGACCGATGTTCCAGCGCTGGATGCTCATCGTGCTGCGTGTCGTGGAGCTCTTCGTGCGTGCCACAGCCAAGATTACCATGCGAGAGTGGTTCTGGTGGCTCCACTTGCCGAGTCCGATGTTCCAGCGCTGGAGCTCTTCGTGCGTGCCACAGCCAAGATTACCATGCGAGAGTGGTTCCGGTGGCTCCACTTGCCGAGTCCGATGTTCCAGCGCTGGAGCTCATCGTGCGTGCCACCGTCGAGATTCCCCTGCGAGAGTGGTTCCGGTGGCTCCGCTGGTCGAGACCGATGTTCCAGCGCTGGAGGCTCATCGTGCTGCGTGTCGTGGAGCTCTTCGTGCGTGCCACAGCCAAGATTACCATGCGAGAGTGGTTCTGGTGGCTCCACTTGCCGAGTCCGATATTCCAGCGCTAGAGCTCTTCGTGCGTGCCACAGCCAAGAACCATGCGAGAGTGGTTCTGGTGGCTCCACTTGCCGAGTCCGATTTTCCAGCGCTGGAGCTCTTCGTGCGTGCCACAGCCAAGATTACCACGCGAGAGTGGTTCCGGTGGCTCCACTTGCCGAGTCCGATGTTCCAGCGCTGGAGCTCATCGTGCGTGCCACCGTCGAGATTTCCCTGCGAGAGTGGTTCCAGTGGCTCCGCTGGTCGAGACCGATGTTCCAGCACTGGATGCTAATCGTGCTGCGTGTCATGGCGCTTTTCTGTTGGTTCATGCTGTTGCGCCTGCTGATTGCGCTGTCCGCCGTCACTGTGTTCGTGTTGGAGACCCTTCTGATCACGGCCATGGTGGTGAGCGGTACGAATCTCTTGTGCGCCCTCGCTGATTTTATGACGGACACGTTCCGCGAGGTTTTCACCATGTGCAATCAGTTCCTCCAGGATCCTTCACAAGAGCACCTGTTCCACAAGGCCTGGAGGAGACTAAACATGTGACCAGAGTTGCCGACTTGGCTGCCTAGCTGCCGAGTGTGCACGTGGCCATCGGGCAAAGCAGCAGCTGTTGGCATCTACCCGGAGCACAAGGCATGCCGGTCAAGACGCGCATGATGTGTGAGGTGTATGTTTCATCTTGTTTCATCTCCCGGGTGAGCAGCTGCTGCAAGTCTTCCGGCTATTTGTAGACTATACATTTATATAAGTCATTCACCCAATAAACAGATATATCGGGCCAGCTGACCTAGTTGCTTTATTTTTACAACGCACTTGATGCCAAGACACGGGACAAATAAGTGAGTCATGGGGGGCGCGTGGTTCACCTGGGTGGTCAAGAGAGGCAGCGAGCAAAGCGAAAATGAATGGTGAAGCTCCGAATGGGTGGAAACTAAGCAAGATGAGCATGATTTATAAAGGAAAGAGTACAAAACCAACATAAACAACTACCGTCCTATAACAGTGACATCAGTAGTTTACAGACTGGTGATGCAGATAGCACTGAAGGAAAGACTACACACATGGGTGGAAAATGAGGGGGAGCTGGGAGAACTACAAAATTGGTTCCGTAAACGGAGGAGGTTGGAGGACAAACTGTTTTTTGATGTAGTGTATTGAAATTGCGGCAAAAAAAGCACAGGCCCCTGTGGCTAGCATTTTTGGATATCAAGGGAGCGTATGATAGCGTGGTTCAAGAGGACTTGTGGGGAATACTGGACACATTAGGTGTGGAAGATGGAGTCACTAATCTCTTAAAGATATATATAAAAGTAAAAAGGTAGTTATGGAGTGGGAAAATCAGGTATCCAAGCCCACAGAGGTAAAACGGGGGCTTAGGCAGGGGTGTCCTCTGTCACCCTGGTTATTTATGATGTACCTACAAGGATTAGAGGCCAAATTAGAGGGAAGTGGACTTTGCTTCAACCTCTGTTTCGTCAGACAAGGAAAGCTCATTGAACAGGTACTACCAGCATTGATGTACGCAGTTGATATAGTGCTAATGGCCGACAACAAGGAAGATTTGCAAAGATTGATGGACATCTGCGGTAATTAGGTAGATAGGTTAGATTTCAGATTCAGTAAGGAAAAAATCGGCAGTCTTGATTTTTATTGATAATGAAGGTAGTGAGAGTAGGATACAGGAGGTAACGCTAGAGATAACAGATAAATACAAATATCTGGGCGTATGGGTAAGCGATGGGACCGAGTACCTAAGGGAACACGAAATATACGTGACGATTAAAGGTAACATGAATGCAGCAGTGATAAAAAAATAGGGCACTGTGGAAAACAATAGGTATGATGATGTGAGAGGAATATGAAAAGGGGTCATGGTTCCTGGTCTGACGTTCGGTAATGCGGTCTTGTGCATGAGATCAGAAATTCAAGCAAGATTAGAAATTAAACAACGTGGAATAGGTAGGCTTGATTTAGGAGCTCACGGGAATACAACAAATCGGGAAGTACAAGGAGATATGGGATGGACATCATTTGAGGGCAGGGAAGCTATCAGCAAGATAAAATTTAAGAAGCGATTGAGAGAAATGGGGGAGGAGTGTTTGGCTAGGAACGTTTTCAGCTACTTGTACATGAAGAATGTCGATACAAACTGGAGGAAGCGAACCAAAAAATGAACGGGTAAATACTTATAAAACAGCAGGGGGCCAAACCAAAAAGAATTATCGGCTAAGAAGAAGGTGAAGGAAACGGAGACGACATGTGGAGAATTGGCATGATTAAGAAGTCCGCACTAGAGATCTATCGAACTTTTAAGCAGGAAATTGCCAAGGAAAGGATCTATGATAAAACTCGGGGTAGTTCTCTACTGTTTGAGGCCAGGACAGGAGTATTGCGAACCAAGACATATCAGGCCAAATACGAAGGGGTAGACAGGTTATGCAGTCCATGCGGAGAGGAGGAGGAAACTGCCGAACACTTGATAATGTTCTGTAAAGGGCTTCACCCTATAGTTCAGGATGATGGCGCAGAGTTTTTCAAAGCACTGGGGTTTAGAGACAGGAAGGGCAAAATAGACTTTAAGCGGGTAGAATTAACTAGAAGGAGGTTATCTGATTGGTGGCTAAAGTCAAGGCACGAGTGGAAATCAAACCATTCACTGCAAAGTATCCACTCCTATACTTCACTATTTAAAGGGGAAAAAAGATAAATATAGTTGTTGGTTCACTAAATATTACAACTAGGTGGCGTCAGCCACCGCCCGATCTAAAAAGTACAGCCACACCAATCAATCCATCCATCCATTTAAGTCATGTATCCATTCAGTGCAAAAGAGGAGCAGCAGCGGTAAGCAACAGCAAAAAGACTCGCTGCAGTCGCATTACTTTTCGTTGGAAAAAAAAAAAAACGAGAACGGGGTGCACAAACGATGGTGCATAAAGCTCGCGCCAGTCTCGGAGAAAGAACGCGGACACTAGCACGACCGTGTAGGGCGGCTATATATGCTAGCTCGCGCTTTTCGTGTTCGCATCCTCTTTCTGAGTACCCGCCATCTTCCTCGCTCGCCCTCTTTGTTTTTGTTCTCTCAAAGCGTCTCCTATTTCGCTTCTAAAGGAGCTTTGAGGGAAACAGGCGGGCAATCCGAAGCTGGCGCCTTACTTGGAGATCAGTGCTTCTTTCTTTTTTTTTTTTTTTAGCCCCCGGAGAAGTTCTTTCGTGAGCAAAAGAATCCTGCTTGCCCATGCAGCTGAGCACCGACACATTTCGACAACCAAAGATAGAATCACTCAGCAACACCCAGAGATGCCAGAGGTCGAGGGACGGATCATTTTTCGGCTTTACGAGTGATCGAGCACACAAATCTCGATTTTTTTTTTTTGCTGTTTCACTACATTACCTTTGTTCCTGTTTCTTTTTTCTTTTACGCGCTAGTCATTCATTCGCCTTCGATTTTGTTTGCAAATGTAGCAACGTTAGGAAATATAAAGTGGGTGAACACTGCAATTGATTGAATAGACGAGTGAAACAACCGAAGGAGTGAACGAGCAGACCAAAGTGTAAATCACGGTTGCCGTTGGTGGTTACTTTGTTGCACCGAATCGACTGCTTTCCCACCCTGTTTGGCCCGCAAAATTTTCAGATTGACACCATGGCTATTTTCTGGCCACTTTAAATTTATATTTTGGCGCATTTACTGGCATTTCACTGGCGTTGAAGTTTGGTCATTTTTTTATGACACCTTCTTAACTTTCCTCTTCTTTAGATGGATAGAATTTACCAATCAGAATGCTGGATATGGGGCCTTTTTTCAGGTCCCAAACAGCGCATCCAGTGGAGCCTCGCCGAAATCAAAAATGGGGGTCAGTGGCCGCCGAAATTGTCAGTAAAGAATCTCGAGGGCTAGGTATTTTTCATGATAATTTGCAAATGGCGCCACCCAGTGACCCCCGAAAAGCTTTGCGCGCATTGTGCGCATGGCGTCACCACCGCTGCGCATGCGCGGGCTAGTCTCCTGAAAGAGGCCCATTTCCTCTTTTATTGGTTTTCCTGATAGGTCGTTATAGCTTCCGGTTATAACGTGTTTTTGTATATTGGAATAATAAGTTGGCCGATAAATACATGCGAACAATCCCCTGTTAAAATTACCCGCTCGTACTTCAGTAAAATTGCGGATATTAGTGCGTGGGAATATTTTTTTTCATATATACATCTTTAAAGGCTACACAGTTGATTGATTGATTTAAGGGGTTTAACGTCCCAATACCACCATATGATTATGAGAGACGCCGTAGTGGTGGGCTCCGGAAATTTCGACCACCTGGGGTTCTTTAACGTGCACCCAAATCTGAGCACACGGGCCTCCAACAAAAAGTTAGACAGTTTCGAAAGCAATAGTAAGAATAGTCAAATAAACAGCAGAAAAAAAATGGTAAGTGCTTGCGGGGAAATGAGCTTTACATGAATAAAACAGAGTGCTATGAAGGTCCGCAAAATGAGATCTGTACAACCTTCTCCTTCACAACTTGAAAAGTGATAGTGCGCACCAGTTGCTTCCGCCATTTCGTCCCAAATACCAATTCAAGCGATCGGGACATGGTGCCGTCGTGAGGCAGTGGTTTCCCACTTTTTCAAGACACTCTCACGGGTCAGCCACATATTGTCCGACTTTTTTTCGGTGAAGTACTGGCTTGCTATTGATGAAAGTTGCTTCATACCATTTCTTTCGTACTCTTTCCTTGTAGTTTATATCAATATACGCCAGCCGTTTTTTATACCCCTGTGCCAAAAATAAGGGTGAAGATACAACGGGTTGAAGAATTAATCATTTGTAAGCGTCTCCTCATGTTGTTCTAACGCGCGCACAATGTCCTTGCCCCGCCAACGGGCTGGGCGTCATCGAGGAACACCAAGCGAGCGTCCCACAAATTTAATCGCAGAAGATGATGGAGAGAGGCGCGCATGTAAACAAAACGCGTTAGCTTGTAGTCGCAGTGCTGACGCCACATTCCTGGTTCGCCGAATGAAACACATTACGTGAAAGAGATATCGACCACAAACATAGCAGGACTATTCATCCTCGATTAGATATTGATACTTGAAGCTGGACTGGTTGTATATGACTTGGTTGTAACCTCAGTCTACATCTTCGAAAACAAGACAAAAAACATCACGGCTTTATGTTCCTGCCGAGTTGGCCCAAAATTACTTTTGCAAGAGCTATTACAAACAACTGTATGCCGGATCATTGAAAGTGTAATGATTTATTAATTTATTTCCAGCTTACTCGCACCTTGGAGGTCAATCTAGAGAGAATATGCTCGTTATACTCCGTTTATGCTTATTCAAATTCATAATATTTCTTGTAGAATGCTAACAACTGTATGCACAATATCACTTTATTTTCTATTTAGATACAAATTTGTTGCTGCTGTAGCTCGAGTCTTCTCTCCTTTTCAAATCTACTCGACTGCAACCCTGAGGCAGGTTCTCGAGAACAGCAATAAGCAATGTTATGTGGGGTTAACTTCCAAAATAAGTATTTAATTGCTTAACGGGGATTCGCCATTTTTTATGGTGCACAGCTTGCGCAGGGTCAAGAGATAAGCTGCGGTAGGTTGCGCTTGCCACCGAGAACAGTCCGGGGTACACGAGAACAGCGCACAACGTCCAGTATGGCCTTACTTTTCCTGTGCGAGCATTTCACGACGAGAGGAAAGCTTCGTGAGGCGAAGCAGCGTGCTCGGGTGTGTGAAGCGCTTACATAACGCGGCGGCAGATGGAATGGAAGCGCCCGCAAAGGCCGCCACCGCGGGTGGTCACGCACTGTATTAGCTACAACGGAGCGCGCGCGCCGCAGTCGTTCGCCCTTGTTGCTCGCAGCGCCAAGCCCAAACGGCGTTTGCATGCATCTTCGAGGGTGCGAGGCGCGACTGACTCCCGGCCAACTCTTCACTGGTGCTACGCTACACGGACCGCTGCGTGCTCGCCTCTCTCGGATCACTATAGCGCTTGGGTGGCTTAATTCACAATGTTTACACCACAACACAGAAATCTGTTCGGTATGAGCTACTAGTACTATTCATTGCCAACTTTCGCGGTGTCGTGGTACCCCGTTTAGAGAATAAAAAAACCTTGAATAAAGGTCTTTCGTGAACAAAAATCTTGACCACATATGCGCGCCAAAGCGACTGTGTGCACGATTAGTTTTGTTATACTTTTTTGGTGTATTCTCTTACTGCACATTCTTGAGTGATTTCGTCCAGTATGCTGATAACGTGTGTGTGTGTGTGTGTGTGTGTGTGTGTGTGTGTGTGTGTGTGTGTGTGGTGTGTGTGTGTGTGAAAGAGACTGCGGCTGTGCTCAGAGGGTATAACACCCCCCCCCCCACCACCAATTTTTTTCATGTTTATCTTTTGGGGTGATACTAAAACATTTACTTGCCTTCACAGCGGCAACCAGTTACTTAGCCGTTATAGACTCGAATCACCCCGTAAAAGATTCCTAGGTAGAGAGAGAGATAAAGATGCAAGGAAAGGCAGGGAGGTTACCCAGACGCACATCCGGTTTGCTACCCTGCACTGGGGAAGGGATACAGGGGAGAAAAGAGGTTGCAGAAAGATGAGAAGGTACACACAATCACGAGCACACTCGGGGAGCACACACAGTCTACAGGCGGTCGCTCAGAGTTTGTTGACTTAAGGTAAAGTAGCAGGTGCTTTAGTTTGCTTTCTGCACAACATGAGGCCGATGCCCAGGCCCTAGTATCTTCTGCACCACAAAATGGTCCGGGGTCAAGTCGATTCAAAACCATCCGGAGCTGCATCGCTGTGTGTCGTAGCAATCGCAGCTGCACAGGACGTGTTCGATGGTCGTCTTCAGCTCCGCAGTAGTTCGCATGTAGGAGTGTCTGCCATACCAATGCGAAAGGAGTACACCTTGTAAATTGCAACACCAACCAACAAAGGCGCATAACAGTTGTCGCATCGGAGCGGGAAAGTTGTGATGGTAGCTTTAGCTTGAGCGAAGGATCCAGTTCATAAAATTTACACCTTTGGAAGCTGGCAGATGACCAGAACGTGCGTGTGAGATCTCGAGCCAGCAGGTAAAGTTGTCTTGCTGCATCATTTCTTGATAGAGGAATCGGGACTACACGGGTTCCTTCATGGGCTGAGCGGGCTGCATCATCGGCTTATTGATTAAGACACTAGATATGCGGGCGCCTCGTCATTGGCGAAGGCCTTCCTCCGCTTCGGTGTCTCCTCGCAGCCACCATCGCCTTTCTCAGTCTCTATAGTATTTTCTAAGTACTCATTGTCTGCGCCTCGCCACCGTCACTTCGAAGCCATTTGTAGGGAACTGTAGCCCATAAAGTTTCTTGAATGTAGACTAGAGGGAACTCTGATAATAGTGTCTAGGGGAACTGCATCGCACGGCGCTTCAGCGAGCATGGGAATGATGGGTTGTACACGGATTTGTCTAATCTTCGCACTTCTGGCTCTGTGTGTGTTTGTGTGGTTTGCAGTTGTTTTCTCACGAAACAAAAATCAGCAAATGTTCAGCGGTTGCGCTTGACCACCTCAGTCTTTTAGCCTCACCGTTTGAAATCAAGCCAAGAAGTTCAAATGGGTTCGTTCTTTCCTTCGAAACAAAACCAGCAATAAACAAAGCCACAAGTGTGATTCGCTACCTGCAAGTACGAAGACTAGGCAAATCTATGTACTACCCATCATTCCCATGGTCGCTGAACGATCGCAGCGCGAGAGTCCTCTCTAGTTAATTTTAGGAAACTCTATACTGTAGCCTTATTCATATTTAGAAGGCCAGTGGTGACTAGTGAGATTTACGTGAATTATGTGTGTAGATACCTGTTTATGATTATTATAGTATTCTGAATCGACTCGCCAGGAAGGATTTGCTAAACTAATTTGCTTTGAAGGGCAGCTGTGGGGAGCATGTACCCAGCACTTTCAATGGAGTGTATCGTTTCGCGAGACATAACAGCCGCAACAAAACGAATGTTTCTCGAATTCCTATGTATGTTCATGTGGCACTGACTGCACTAGCTTGATGAAAAACAAGTACATAAGTGCCTCAGCATAAGAAAATTACGCTGAAATTTAGCTGATCTGTTTTTCTGCATCCGGGCGTTGTCGCCCGAGGGTAGAGCGACCCAACAAACGCCATGGCTTCGGCCAAAAAAAAAAAAAAGTAACATAGTTTCCGCTGCAGTGCTGAAGTATTTTGAAACGTAGGTAGGTATTGTGTTCGGACTCCTTTCAAGTCACTGCTTCTTAGCTACTAAGGACGTCACTCTGCGAAACGAGGTGAAATCGGCGAGATCTTCGAGAACCCGTGCGTGAGAGTTGCAATTGTCTCTCGTAAATTAAGGAGGACAATCTAGCTCAACAAGCATTTCGCTTGCGGATTCAAAGATATGCTGAAATAAACTCCCTAATTTTTGCTATGGTCTCACGCTGCTCTCTCTCTATATATGGGAGCACAGGTCCATATGGGAGCAGCCACGCGGCCTCGCCGAAACTGGAGCAGTGGCACGTATAGCCCGACGCACAACCCCCAGAAGAAAGCACCAGACCAGATGCGCCGGGTGGGCAAAGTCCAAAAGAGATGGTGGAGCTCTTGTCAACGCGTGCATATTCATTTGCCCGTTCCGCACTGCCGGTCTTTCCCGTCCGGCGGGCGTGTGTAACAACACTGTGCAGTAGATACACACGAACTGCGACAGGATGATTCTGCCACCGACAAGAGGAACGCGCTGGTTTCCTGGCGTGACTCTTCTTCGCGCTTTGCAAAGCCTCATTGTTGTGCGTTTTTTTGTTATTATATTGTCGTCTGACGCGCGCGCGTGCTTATGTCCAAGGATGCCCACTTGTTCTTGGAAAGAGGGAAGGACACGCAATCGCCTGTTCGAGTTCATATTGGTCACGACAGTATAGAGGGGGAGGGGGAGGTGTCGAAAGTTCCTAGGCCACCAGCGGCCATAGAAATACATTGGATAGTGGCCTGGGAACTTTTGACCAGCCCTGTACGTAGTTCATGCTACGTTCGCGATTCCCTCGAAGTATAGGCAACGGACGTGCCTTGATACAAACACCGACACGCTGCTTTGCGTAAAAAGGGCTGACGCATAGTCGAGACGGAAACCGCGAGTACCACCGTGCGCAGTATTTTGTGACGTCGTCTTCATGATCGCGTCATATTAATATGATTGCGCACACTGTGCAATACATATATCTATGTGTAGCGAAAATAACGTATACTTCATTAATAATTCATTGGAGTGTAATTTAAAACAGATAGTTGGTCTCCTTTCATTTTCTCGCCGAGCTGCTGGCTGAACCCCTTAACAGCGAGAACGAAGTGATGTTGACCTTTACGCATATACTTTCCATTGTTTTTTCTTTAAAGTGAATAATTTCAAGGCTTCCTAAAGACTCTTATCAAAACTAGTAGGTCACAATTTCGTCGTTTATTAAGTTGCTTATACGGCGTCTGTGGAGTCGTAATACCAAACATACACGGGACAGGGTCCATAACATTTGTACGGTCGTGATCAGGATTGAAATAGGCCAGCTGCCTTTTTCATTGCAGTGTCGAGACAGAATATAGCCACAGTCATCTGTTTTTCTGTTGTTTTTTTGTTTACAATGACTGGTTTGCACGTCAGAACTTTTGAAATTTTACTATATTTATTCGCGTGCCACTGATGTAAACGTTTATAAATATACATTCAAAAGCATGCTGGGCCCCGTTGTCACCAAGGCAGCTCGACAGGTAACGACATATCCATGCACTCATACGTGAGACATATGGTTACGATGATAAACTTGTGCTTAAAGAGATTGTAGCAAAATCAAAGCTCAGTAGATCTGCTCTGCTGAGACTTGCCTGCTCGATCAAGACTTCATCATTTCGATCTAGTAGCCATGGCTGAGAATAGTGCGTATTCGGGTTGCACGGTTAAAGAAAACAAACAAGAACGAAAACAAATACCAACAAAGAAATAAGCGGGAGACAAAGGAAGGAACGCGGAAGATGCAGCGCTGCCACGCAATACGCCGACGCTCTCGGACAATGGACATCGACAGCGCAAGCACAGAACACGCGATATAGCCGCCCCATTAACGCTTGCACGCAAGAGAAAACGCAGGCGAGGCGTATAGAACAGCGTCCGCGTTGCGGGTTATCTTACACAGCACAGCGACAGCAACAATGTCGCGCCGAACGCGCCCGTGCCAGATCGTGCAGCGCGCATTTCTTGCGCATGCTTCTATCGCTCGGCAGTACGTTGATAAAGAGGGACAGAGAGAGAGAGACAGAAAAGCAAGAAAATCCGTTCGCCACGGAATCGAGACGCGAGACCGGTGCCCGCCTTGTCGGGCACGTCACTGTTCTGCGCCTTCTTTTGCGTCATAGCGAAGGAGTGATTGTTTTCTCGCCAGCCGCCATGATCGGCCAGGCAGATATCTGCTGTATACGTCTCCGCCACGCAGCACCACAGAAACCTGGTGCATAAGCAATACCCCGACGCAACAGCGTCATCGTGCAGACGAAAACGATATCGGGAAAGCTGAAAACGCATATACGCAGACGAAGGATGGGACAGAAAGAAAACTCACGCTCAGACGCAAAAAGGTTGGAGGAAGAGAAACGGGGAGACGACGACGGTAAGAAATGTGGGTCGACGGAGCTGTGAAATGATGAAGCCGCATGTGCGAGGATCTGTGGATCGATCGCTGTTGCACACGTTGCGTGCATCAGATAAACGTCATTCCTTGCGGAATCACACACACACACACACACACACACACACACACACACACACACACACACCACACCACACACACACACACACACACACACACCACACACACACACACACCACACACACACACACACCACACACACACACACGCGCGCACACGCACGCATACGCACACACACGCACACATACGCACACGCACGCACACGCACGCACACACACACACACACACACACACACACATATATAATTATATATATATATATATATATATATAGATATATATATTATATATATATATATATATATATATATATTATATATATATATATCTCGTATGCTTGGTGTGTTCCACTCAGTCAGTGTGAGACTACGGGCCAGTTGACGAATCTGCCTCGCGCATCCGCTCTTGAAAGCGGTATCGGAACGCTGTTCGCTTCTTTGTGACGTGCGAGCAGCATGATCTGCAGAATCATTGCCGCCTATACCACTATGCCCAGGTAACCACTGAAAGACGATGTCATGGCCTTTTTGTATTAACAGGTGGTGAAGTTTCACGGTTTGGTAGGTCAGCTGTCGTGGCATCCGCGTCGGAGAACCGATATTAGGCACTGTAACGCTGGTTTTGAGTCAGAAAACACAGCCCATTTACCTGGTCTTTCTTCTGAATTGATGTGTTCCAGTGCATTGCGCAGAGCCTCGAGTTCTGCCGTCGTGTAAGTTGTCACATGTGAAGTCTTAAAACACCGAGTTACCCCTTGTGATGGTATAACCACTGCTCCACCTGAACTAGACGGCGTAGTAGAGCATCTGTGTAAATGTGCACGTGGTTACTGTAGTTTTCTTCCAGTAGGAATAGACTCAGTTGTTTCAGGGCATGTGTCGGTAAGTCCGATTTTCTCCTCATTCCTGGAATCATGAAGTGTACTCGCGGCTGGCTCAAGCTCCAAGGAGGAAGCAGTGGCTTTGATGCAGGTGCGTATGTCTCAGCAACGATGAACGATGCTTGGAGACAATAGTGCCGTATGTCGTGCGGGGCCTTTCAGCAGCTAGGCTCGCCAGGTGGTGAGAAGGGGTCCTGGCATAATGCCTGAGGTGCATGCGCATTGTCTCGGTAATAATATGCGTATTTATCGAGTGATCTTGAGCGATGGCAATGGTTTCAGCCGTTGAAGCACTGCGGGGTACTCCAAGGCATATCTTAAGTGTTTGGGCTTGAATGCTCTGAATTGCGCGCAGGTTGGTCTTGCGGTGTTAGATATTGCAGGTAAGCTGTACCGTAAGAATCCGATAAACAGCACTCTGTACAGTTGTAGCATGGATGGTATGGGCACTCCCCAATTCTTTCCTGCAAGGAATTTGAACATGTGGCATGTTGCGATCAGCCGCTTCTTCACATAGTTCACGTGTGGAGTCCACGACAGGTTTCTATCTATTATGACTCCCAAGAACCTGTGGCTTCTGCTGAACGATATGTATTCGTCATTAATCGATATACTGTAAGCAGACATTGGTTTCCGCGTGAACGCTACCACTGCACATTTTCCGCAGGACACCTCGAGGCCTTGTTTACGAGATAGCATGACGTCGTTGTAGCAGCCTTCTGAATATAATGCCAAGAAAAGTATAGGGGAAGCTATCAGACCGAATTTTTATGTAATGTGAAGAAAAGCACAGCAAGTTATCTTCTTAGCCACTATTCTTTCGTTATATATATATATATATATATATATATATATATATTATATATATATAAGGGAAAGAGGTGTATACCTAAGGGCTCGTTTTTTTCCGTGGTTTTGACACAATATTAATGAGATATAACAGACAGTATGCCAAGGAATGTACAGGGGAAGTTCTTAGAACCAATGGAATGTAAATTAGAAGAAAGAAAAGTGGTGAAAAGATCAGCATGAGCAGGAATCGAACCTACGACCTTTGAATAACGCGTTCGATGCTCTAACCACTGAGCTATCACAGCGGCCTTCCCTCCATCCACTTTTCTGGGTTTATATGTGAATTTAAAAATAGGAGTGTCAGTCAGCGCCATCTATAAGCCAAGCGACGAGTGTGAAACACTCTTTCATGCGCATACGTCGCGTCACGTAGCACGTGAACTTATTACGAGCGGGCAGCTGATTAATAGTCCCTCGTATACAACCCAAGACACCAAGTCTGCCAGTACGAGACCCTCGTTAATGAATAAGGGAAAGAAGTGTATACGCTGACTGACACTCCTACTTCTAAATTCACATATAAACCCCAAAAAAGTAGATGGAGGGAAGGCCGCTGTGATAGCTCAGTGGTTAGAGCATCGAACGTGTTATTCGAAGGTCGTAGGTTCGATTCCTGCTCACGGCTGGTTATTGTTTTCACCCTAATTTTTTTCCTTCTTAGTTACATTCCATTGGTTCTAATCACTTCCCCTGTCTCATTCTCTTGGCATTACTGTCTGGTTAGGATCTCACTATATATATTGTAGCATTGATATTTGGCACAGGCCGGAACGCCAGCTGAAGAAGAGAAGGAAGAGTGTTGTTGCTGCTCGCGCTCGCTCCGCTTGACAGCTGGTCGGTTCTACCGCTACGTTTTCCACAAAGTAAACGTCTCTTCTGCTCACCACTAAAGGTGTACTATCAAGTGGTGGAGAGTGCTGGGTACCTTTTTCCATCCTGGAACTCCGCAACCGAACTCTACCTTCGCCATCAACAATGTCCATCGACGCTGCACAGCAGACGGCTCCTACATCTCCACCTGTCCACTGTCCCGGCGTCCCGAGAGAGCGAGATCCAGACATCTTCAACGGCACCGATGAGCAGGACGTCGAGGACTGGCTCTCTTCGTTCGAACGAGTAAGCGTCAACAACAGGTGGGACGAAAACGACAAACTGGGCCGCGTCCACTTTTACCTCAGAGGAGTAGCAGAGCTCTGGCTCAACAACCACGAAGCCGAGCTTACCGACTGGGCCACTTTCAAGACCACCTTCGCGGACGTGTTTGGCCGACCGACAGTGCGCAAGCTCCGTGCAGAACAGCGCTTGCGGGATCGCGCCCAACTGTCGGGAGAGGGTTTCACGTCCTACATTGAGGACGTCGTAGGCCTCTGCCGTCGCTTTGATCCTGACATGTCGGAAACCGCCAAGGTAAAACACATTATGAAGGGCATCGAGGACGATGCCTTCCACATGCTGGTGGCTAAAGACCCGCAAACAGTTTCGGAAGTCATCCAACACTGCCAAAGTTTCGATGAGTTGCGAAAACAGCGCATTTCAACGCGACGGCCTACTTTCGACATGACCAGCACGCCAGCATTGACCGTTGGTGCAATATCTCCAGAACAGACTGTATTGACCCCGCAAATCCAGCAATTTATCCGAGAGGAAGTGGCACGCCAGTTGTCCCTTGCCCCCTTGCTTCCCAGCAATACGCATGGGCTGACCTCGTCACTGCGCCAAACCATCGAAGAGCAAGTCTGCGAGGCACTTCCCCCCACGTACCAGCCACCACCTGTGTCCGCTCCCCTGACTTACGCTGACGTCGCGCGAAGGCAGGTACATGCGCCGTCAAACGTCGTCGACCCTGCCCACCAAGCGAACGCCTTCTACGCAACACACGTACCGGCAGGCTCGCATGTTCCCATTTACCGCCGTCCTTCAACGCTTCCCAACAACCCTTGGCGTACATCGGATAACAGACCTATCTGTTATTACTGTCGTCAGCCTGGCCATGTTGAGCGGTTCTGTCGCCGGCGCGTCCCTCACTCAGGCATTATTGATGGCACCTACGGCTACGCCCCCACAGAACCACCACAGACGCTGCCGTTCCATGCAGCTTCGGACACTTCTCCGCCGAGCCGCCGCGCCTTCAACCCACGCCGATCGCCTTCCCCGCGCCGACGTTCGCCTTCACCAATGCTTCGGCGTGCACCACCTGCCCAAACGGAAAACTGACCATCGCAGTTCCGGAGGCAAGAACTGCGCCACCGTCGAACTCCACAAGGCCTCGTTCTCTACCGAATAATGAAATAACTGTCTTGATTGAAGGTATCCCCGTTCAAGCATTAATAGATACCGGAGCTGCCGTGTCTGTATTGAGTGAAGCATTGTGTCGCAAGTTAAGAAAAGTTACGATTCCGCTTTCTGGTCTCTCCCTTCGTACGGCAACAGCGCATCACGTGAACCCTTCTATGACGTGCACGGCTCGGTTAATCATCCAGGGCGTTCTGTACGTGGTTGAATTTATCGTGTTTCCGCACTGCTCACACGACGTCATATTAGGCTGGGACTTCCTTTCCACACATCATGCCGTTGTTGATTGTGCCCGGGCCGAACTAGAATTGTCATCGCTCTCCGACGACGATTATAATAAGCCTTCTATTTCTCGTGTTGTCGTCGCCGCGGAGACTGATATTCCACCTATGTCTTCTGTTATTGTGCCGATCTCGTGCGACCATGCCGCTTTTTCGGACGTCATGTTCACGCCGTCAGAAGACTTCACTTCTCGAAAAAACGTTCTTCTGCCTTTTGCTCTTCTGACGGTCGAAGCCACTTGCGCAAACATTTATGCCACGAATCTCCTTTCTGTACCAGTCACCCTATTCCGTGGCGAATGCATCGGCCGCCTTGAGGACATCGATTGTGTTTGCACCAGTCAACTGCCCTATCAAGCAAAAAGCCTTGAGATCGCCAGTGTTACTTCCGCTCTCACATCCGCCACCTCTTCCCTCGACGTCTTCCTTCCATCGATTGATCCTGACCTTCCTGTTGACCAACGAACTCAACTCTTGACACTTCTCGACCACTTCCGCTCATCGTTCGACTTCAAACAAACCAGTCTGGGCCGAACATCTGCAATTGTCCATCGTATTGACACTGGCACCCACGCACCATTGCGTCAGCGTCCATACCGGGTCTCCCACGCCGAACGCCAAGTTATAGACGATCAAGTGTCTGATATGCTCAATCGTGGCGTTATACAGCCGTCTAACAGTCCGTGGGCCTCCCCGGTGGTACTGGTCAAAAAGAAGGACGGGGGCATCCGATTCTGTGTGGATTACAGGCGCCTTAACAAGATCACGCGCAAAGATGTTTATCCGCTCCCCAGAATTGACGACGCTCTCGACTGTTTGCAAGGTGCAGAATTCTTTTCTTCGCTGGATCTTCGATCGGGATACTGGCAGGTACCCATGGATGAAGCTGACCGCGCCAAGACTGCGTTTGTAACTCCGGACGGCTTGTACGAGTTTAACGTGATGCCGTTCGGCCTTTGTAACGCCCCAGCCACCTTCGAGCGTCTGATGGACAACATACTTCGAGGCCTTAAATGGCAGACGTGTCTTTGCTATTTGGACGACGTCGTCGTTTTTTCAAAAGACTTCGATACCCATCTTCTGCGCCTCGCAAGTGTCCTGCATTGCCTTACACATGCTGGGCTCCAACTAAATTTGAAAAAGTGCCATTTTGCCGCCCGGAAGCTCACCATCTTAGGGCATGTTGTCAGCAAGGACGGCGTTCTACCTGATCCTGGAAAACTCCGTGCTGTCGCCCAGTTTCCGAAGCCATCGACACTTAAGGAACTCCGGAGCTTTATCGGCTTATGTTCATACTTTCGCCGATTTGTCCGTAATTTTGCATCTGTCATGGCCCCTTTAACACGGCTACTTTCTGACACCGAGGGCATTTCGGCGTGGTCTTCCAATTGCGATAAGGCATTCGCGAAACTACGTCAATTGCTGACATCTCCACCGATTCTCCGTCACTTTGATCCTGATGCCCCTACAGAAATACACACCGACGCAAGTGGAGTCGGACTTGGCGCTATTCTTGCTCAACGCAAGTCTGGATACGACGAGTACGTCGTTTCTTATGCCAGTCGCACTCTTACTAGGGCTGAACAGAATTATTCAGTCACAGAAAAAGAATGTCTAGCCATCGTCTGGGCAATCACAAAATTTCGACCCTACGTCTATGGCCGTCCATTTGACGTCGTGACTGATCACCACGCCCTCTGCTGGTTATCGTCACTAAAAGACCCATCTGGCCGTCTCGCTCGTTGGGCGTTACGCCTCCAAGACTATGATATCCGTGTCGTCTACAGGTCAGGCCGCAAACATTCAGATGCCGACGCTCTCTCCCGCTCTCCACTTCCCCATGAACACGGAAGTACTTCTGTATCCAGCCTCGATGCTGTGGCACTTTCGTACGCGGACATGCCCTATGAACAGCGCCAAGACGCTTGGATAGCCTCTATGATAGAGTTACTGTCTCGGCCGTCCCAAGTTACGCCCAATCGTTCACTGCAGCGCACAGCTCGACACTTTACCATCCGCGATGGACTCCTGTACCGTCGCAACTACCTTTCTGACGGCCGCAAGTGGTTGCTTGTGATTCCTCGCCACCTACGTGCCGACATTTGCGACTCTTTTCACGCGGATCCTCAATGCGGCCACGCCGGTGTGATAAAAACGTATGCACGTCTCCGGCTGCGGTACTATTGGCGCGGAATGTACCGCTTTGTCCGACAGTACGTGCGTTCGTGCTCCAAATGTCAACGCCGAAAAAGCCCACCACACATAGCCAATGGACAACTGCAGCCGTTGCCTTGCCCCTCCCGCCCTTTCGACCGCATCGGAATTGACTTGTACGGTCCCCTTCCCTATACGCCTAACGGGAACCGCTGGGTGATTGTCGCCATTGATCACTTGACACGCTATGCTGAAACTGCTGCGCTGCCAGAGGCCACATCACGTGAAGTTGGCTTATTTATCCTTCACAATCTCATTCTACGCCATGGCGCGCCTCGTGAGCTACTCAGTGACCGCGGCCGTACGTTCCTCTCCGAAGCGGTACAAGCCCTTCTTCGCGAATGCAACGTTGTGCATCGGACAACCAGCGCATACCATCCGCAAACGAATGGAATGACCGAACGGTTTAACCGCTCACTGGGCGACATGCTATCCATGTACGTGTCCGCTGATCACACCAACTGGGACCGCATACTACCCTTTGTAACTTACGCTTACAACAGCGCCACTCAGTCTACGACAGGATTCTCTCCGTTCTTCCTCCTTTACGGGCGCGAACCTTCCTCATTCATGGACACCATTCTCTTGTATCATCCAGACGCTTCGGAATCCACAACTCTATCTGAAGTCGCCACCTATGCAGAAGAATGCAGGCAACTCGCGCGTTCCTTAACCGCCCAAGATCAAGCGTACCAGAAGAACCGTCACGACGAAAACCTGTCTTCGCAGTCATACTCGCCTGGCGCCTTGGTATGGCTTCGGGTTCCCTCATCTGTTCCTGGTCTTTCCACCAAGCTACTGCCGAAGTACGAAGGCCCCTACCGAGTCCTACGTCAGGCCTCACCGGTTAACTATATTGTTGAGCCGGTTCAACCATCAACAGACCGACGGCATCGAGGCCGCGAGACTGTTCACGTAGATCGATTGAAGCCGCACTACGACCCACCCGTCGTACCCGTTCCATAGGTCGCCAGGATGGCTCCTTTTCTGAGGGGGGAGTGATTTGTAGCATTGATATTTGGCACAGGCCGGAACGCCAGCTGAAGAAGAGAAGGAAGAGTGTTGTTGCTGCTCGCGCTCGCTCCGCTTGACAGCTGGTCGGTTCTACCGCTACGTTTTCCACAAAGTAAACGTCTCTTCTGCTCACCACTAAAGGTGTACTATCAATATATATATATATATATATATATATATATATACTGCACCCTTGGAGGAAATTTATTCTCCTTCTCAATACCTCATTTGGCTACGAAAGCTTTAGAGGAATCCCGGCTTGCGTTCGAACGCGCACCATCGCGCATATATACGTGCAGATACTTTCGTGACTATGCTATTATCTAGTTTTACGAAACGACGCGGTTATGTAAGCTTCTTTCTGCTTGAAACACGCTATGGTATGCTTGTTTTGCACTTGCTTGTCAAAGTGCTATAACCTTATCAATTTTCTCGCGTGTTTGACTTACAACGCATGCGAAGGGTTGGGCAAGTGCGAGATTGGAAGGGAAAACAACTCGGAATCACTGCGCTTCGGTTCTTCGAAAGTGCCCTTCTCGTCTCGCATCATCGCAGCTATATATACGGTTGTTATATCAAACCTGCAGATATACTAAGGGGGGACCATGGGTAAAAACGAACACACTGGATTGTCAGAATGCGGTGAATATGTTCATGCATCGTGAATTATTACGAGGAGCCCTTTTACGGAGACTGCAGCTATATGACTAACGTTACATTTTTTACAAGGCATGGCTGATGTTCCATTTGTTTTAATCTCTAACCCGCACGTTCTTGGTAATAAGGGCAGGGCAGGGAAGTTATTCATAACGGCTTGCGTCTGCATGTAGACAAGAAATGTAGACGAAAAATCAGAACACTTGTTGATAAAAGTGTCACTGTGTCACGCATAGATGCCACTGTCCTCAGCAAGCTGGGAAAAATTGGGCAAATCCAACGTATACCTGGGAACGACGTTATGCGAAACATGCGGAGCGAAGGGGACCGTGTTGCAATTTTTCATTGAGTGACACGTTATGAAATCACGCTACAATATATGCAAAAATATTCACGTACAGACATATGTTGAAGAGTAGCAGATGTTTATATAACCAGTTCGTTTGCATTTACGCAAAGAAGCCAACTGGAACATGCGCATTAGCAACACCAGATATGAAGTAACGATGCTCGCGAGGATACTGGCCCGCGACGCACAAATCAACTTCAGCGCGTGGCAACTAACCAAAATTGACATAACCTGACGTTAAGGCTGTATCAAAGGAGTACAATTGTAATGTTTATAAAATTGGGTAGGCAGCACTGCAACCACTATTAACGTTTCACGAAGATTGGCGTCTATTTGAATAGTAGTTCCGAGACCTGGCGTAGCTCAGTAGTTATATGCTTTATTGCGACGCAGAATGCTTGGGTTTGGTTCCGGCTGGGACCCTGACATTTATTCTTTGCATTCGTTGGTCTACGCAAGCGGTGTCGGGCTTTTCTTAACGCTCGTGCGTTACAATTGCCCACGTGAGTTTTCTTCGTTCGTGGGTAGATGCTAAGTGTCAGTCACCTGTGGCAAATATACCCGCATACCAGCGGCACATACCCGCCCGCGGGTACGTGCCACTGTCTGGCGGGAAGTTTTTGACAACGTATGTGACAGGATTGTGACAGCATTCATGTCTTGACCAGCACGTTATATTTTTCAAACCATCTTACCCTCCCATGCTGATTTTGGTTCACGCCAAGTTAAGAGGGTGACCACGAGAGCACCCGAACGTAAGCGGATAGATAGATAGATAGATAGATAGATAGATAGATAGATAGATAGATAGATAGATAGATAGATAGATAGATAGATAGATAGATAGATAGATAGATAGATACGCTCAAAGTCAGCGAAGTTCGATAAGAAATGCTTCGCATTTAAAATGAATTTCGGATAGAAGAAAAGTTTTGTAACGAGTAGCATATTAATCACACTTTACATCGTATTAGCGTATTTATAGTTATAACCGTGTATTAACAGCGTATTAACCACGTAATAACCGTGGGCGATTAAACATGCATGCTGAGGTGCTATTTCAGAAAGGACAGCAACCAATACTTAGGGTAGCACAAGGGGTGCAGAAAGAAATGTTTTTTATTGGGGGAGGGCACCCATCATTCTCTTGAAATAGCCATTTTTTGCTCTGCAGGCCATGGCGCAAAAATATTCGGGGGATGGGGGGGGCAAGCCCTGGTGTGCCTCCCCCAGGCTAAGCCACTGTGTAGCACACAGCGTAACTGAAATGTTGCTACTGCACATCAAACAGATTTCACGATGTATTTAGGTGGGCCATTGATGATGCCTGTCGTAAGCAGCGAAACCTTCGTCTGCTCTTCATCGTTGTGAAGTGCATGCACATCACTGTGCCGCCATTGTCCGTGTCGGTCGTCAACCTTGCCGAAGAATTGTGTTTGCTGTGTACATATTAAGAAAAAAAATATCTGACTCTTTTTCAAGATGTGTATTATCGCAGCATTTAGATATGTACTTAACATCACATATTTGATGTAATTTACCAATTTCCTCATAGGAAGTTTCAAAGTAATCTGCTATGCTGAGAAAATTTAGTTTTAAGTGTCCGTTTAAGCTTGACGCTGGTACCAAAAGATTCTTTCGCTGGAAAATGTTTCTTAATAATTGATATATTTTATAATAAACAACTAATTAAATAACGTGCCGAATACAACACAATCAATCGCTCTATGGAACAGATCTTGTACTACTGCAGTGATGCAGTGGTGTTGCGACATTATTTAGATAATAATAACTGCTATTATGTAACCATGACATAAAGTAAAAGCCGCACATCTCGTAAGGCAAGAAGCTGTTGTGTACTTGGCTTGCGCATAGATATTGCGTCAGACAGACATATAATAAAGAAAGATGTGGACCAGCACGACTTGTATATGCAACAACAATGTGCGCTGAGTTGTGCGGCTCTTCAAATATAGTTATTTGGACGCCATAAATTCCAGTAATAATGAGCTATCTCAATTAACTATAGCGTATAGTGTTACGCACCATAAGAATCACTCTACGAGAGAGAGACTCATTAGTAAAAAAAATATATTTTTGTTGGTTTTGTATACCACTAGCATGGAGTGAGATTAAAAAGATTCCACACACACACACACACACACACACACACACACACACACACACACCACACACACACACACACACACACACACACACACCACACACACACACACACACACACACACACACACACACAAGAGTGGAGAAGAGAGTTTCACCAATGCTCCCGCAGGCAACCTTCAGAAGTGATCTCAGCTACGAATCTAGTATTTCAATCTTGCCACGATAAGGTGCGATATTCTTTCACGCCTGCAAGCTCTGCCAAACTGTTCGTTCACTGCTGTCTCCATGTCACCGTGCGAGCACCCGCCTAGACCACCGTTGTCACAAGCACCGCCAATTCTCGTCAGCGAACTCTAATGATAACGGGTTCCGTGTCCAGTTCCGTGTGCACAGCAAGCGTGGTTCCAGGTTTCTTATCTAGGAAACAACGTGGTTCGAACACTGATAGACGGTCGTTTTCTTTATAGTTGTCTGTAGAAGGATCACCCCGCCGTGGTGGTCTGGTGGATAAGGTACTCGGCTGCTGACCCGCAGGTCGCGGGATCGAATCCCGGCTGCGGCGGCTGCATTTCCGATGGAGGCGGAAATGATGTAGGCCCGTGTGCTCAGATTTGGGTGCACGTTAAAGAACGCCTGGTGGCCGAAATTTCCGGAGCTCTCTACTATGGCGTCTCTCATAATCATATAGTGGTTTGATATGGGACGTTGAACCCCACATATCATCAATCCATATAGTTTGTAGAAGAATTCAACACACATTTGGGACTTTTAGACAACAGGGTATGCAGAAATGGCGTGGACTTGATTCGCTATTTTCGTCACTCGGGTACCCACGTTTCAAGTACGTGGCTGCACAGGAGGATAGCGTATGACGCATGCGCAGCGGCGACAAGCCGCAACGCGAAACCTTTTGCGTACTCCATATATTCTGAAACTCTCTTCTGAGTTGCCTTGTTCGGGCATTCACTCCCTGACGTGACGTCAGTTGAAGTTGATTGAGCGATTTTGTGCTGCATGCGCGTTGCCAAAACTTAATGCGCCACACTCTTTCTCTTTCTAATCCCATATTTGCCGTCCACAGACCAGGGTAGCACACCTTATCCTAGCACCCGGTTAAGCTATATATACCTGCCTTCTTGCCTTCCTTTTTTTTTGCACCACGAGAAAGGAAAATCTATCTATCTATCTATCTATCTATCTATCTATCTATCTATCTATCTATCTATCTATCTATCTATCTATCTATCTATCTATCTATCTATCTATCTATCTATCTATCTATCTATCTACTATCTATCTATCTATCTATCTATCTATCTATCTATCTATCTATCTATCTATCTATCTATCTGTCTGTCTGTCTGTCTGTCTGTCTGTCTGTCTGTCTGTCTGTCTGTCTGTCTGTCTGTCTGTCTGTCTGTCTGTCTGTGTGTCTGCCTGCCTGCCTGTCTGTCTGTCTGTCTATCTATCTATCTATCTATCTATCTATCTATCTATCTATCTATCTATCTATCTATCTATCTATCTATCTATCTATCTATCTATCTATCTATCTATCTATCTATTTATCTATCTATCTATCTATTTATCTATCTGTCAGATAGATAGATATCTATCTATTTATCTATCTGTCAGATAGATAGATATCTATCTATCTTCAGAAAAATAAAGGCATAAAGAGGACACAGCTTGGCCGATGCAAGGAAGTTAGCGGCAGAAACGAAACGCCGCCTCGCAGTCGCTGAATGGGGGACAAGATGGATGGACAAAGCGCGTCTGCTCGTCACGCCGCGCGGCACAAATCACTCGCCACAGGAGGCTCATCTCTGCGGGGCTAATCTGCGTCTCACGAAGCACACGCACGCGGAGCTACGAAAAGCCAGCTCGTTCAGGCCACATTGATGGCCGCTGACGTCGGGCCACCTATCGCATACCTCTCAACCCACTTGTACGGTCGTGATCCTTTCTCACAGACACCGAAATGGCAGAGCAACCATCCTTGTTTGTTATTAAGGCCTTAGGTGCCTCGTGAAATGCGAAAGCAGTCATATGTACCTCGGTTGATTGTCAGATGCAATCATTAAAGTGAACTGGCTTACGTACATTTTCAAGCAAAATGGTAAACTTTGCTTGAAGAAAAAAATGTTTCACTTTTTTATTGCACCGTATACGCAGTTGAACAAAACGTTAACGGGATGAGCTCATTTTCACGATTCAATAATATTTGTGTGGCGCCATTTATACGACAAGCGAAACTTGGTTTTTGAACGATGAAATCTTAGACGCGGCCGGTTACAATATCCCGCTCGCGAATGGCACGTTTACGAGGGGGTGGTGTCGCCCGTTTCGCGAAAGATAATCCAAGTTTCACACTTCTGCCTCCTGTTATTATGTTTTCATGCCCTTGCATTGGAGTACTATTTGTAAAAATAGAAACTGGATATACTGTAGGGGCAGCCAATCGACCGCCGTACGCGACCCTCGGCAGTTTTTTTTTCGGCAAAATGGACGCAATATCACCCCTTTTTACGAAGCTATCAGGTCACGCTGGTTGTAATTGTTAGTGACGTGAATATGAATATACTCAATATAAGACACAGTATTATACTTGTCTCCTTGAATAATTCAGTTTCCGTACTTTGTTATGTCAACCAACGCGTACAAACACTTGGCTATTCTAATTGATCCTGTATTGATGAATATCGAATCTGGGAGAGAATAAATCGTATAGAGGAAATGTATGGAGGTCAGCCAGTCCAAGATGACCAGCTTGCTATCTACACGTGGGAACGGGATGAGGGAGATTGAAAAAAAGAATGAAAATAGAGGAAAGAAGATAGCTCATGATACAGCACCCCCGCCATGGTGGTCCAGTGGCTAAGGTACACGGCTACTGACCCGCAGGTCGCTGGATCGAATCCCAGCTGCGGCGGCTGCATTTACGATGGAGGCGGAAATGTTGTAGGCCCGTGTGCTCAGATTTGGGTGCACGTTAAAGAACCCCAGGTGGTCGAAATTTTCGGAGTCCTCCGATACGGTGTCTCTCATAATTTTATAATGGTTTTGGAACGTTAAACCCCACAAATCGTCATCATCATACAGCACGTGCACAGGTACCTAGTCAGTAAGGGTCTATATCAATATGGCATGGAATACCATTCGCCAATTTTCACGGCATTTGATATCCAGAATAAAAAAAATGCCCTTGTCAGGAGGCTTCCAATTAAAATAGATCATAAGTTCAGAGAAAAGATCACTGAGGTCGACTTGAATGATATTCACGGTGATAATGTAGATAAAGTGTTTTATAATCCAATCAACTTGATTACCAGTCGGATAAATGAATGTAGCACTACATATACTCGAGGTTCTTATAAAAAATTGATCTGTCTATGGAGCCAAATGTTAAGAATCTAAAAGCAAAAAAAGTTTGTATAACAACTGGAGGCATAGTAGGGGTGTAACACTTGCTCTTAAGGTCAATTCGGAATATTTCGAAACAAAGCAGTGTCTTTGATTAGGGTCCAAAAGAGATATTTAAATTCCCCAACGGGTCAGTGAAGCTGTTGGTGATTCGAAGCAACTGTGGCGAATTCTAAATGGCAAGTTGCATGGGAAAAAAAGTATACACCTACTGTGATTGGAGTCACGGTTGAAAGTTTTAAAACACGTATTCCACTACTGCAGGCCCGCACTGGCAGCCTCAGTTACTTGCGCCTAAATATCAAAGCTATTTCGGGTCCAAATTCACTAGTAACGTAGTCTATCTCAAGTGAGACAGAACTTCGTTTTAAGTGTATGCACAATGGGCCCTGTGAGTTCTTACACAGCGGCGAGTGCTGGTGTAGACACTGTGACTTGCTAACACGCGATTACATAATTGTTTCTGAACCATGTGGGCGATTTGACGAGGCACACAAAACAATTCGTATACAAAGCAGCCAGTACATGCGCAGCGCGGTTCCACCTCCACTGACACGGCACTGCTGCGTGACTCGCGTTGGAAAAATACTGCATACAGCCACCTCGTATGTTAAGAAGGTTCAAAGGAAGAATACTATAAACTGTGCGTCGGGGCATTTGCATTTCTGTGCAGTGCTGTGCAGCTGCTTTTCGTACGCTGGCAGCTCCGACGTTGACCTTTTTGTGTATCTTAGTGGAGTGGAAAATTACTCGCGGCTGTCTCGACAAAAGAAAATTAAAGCTATTGCCGGAACTCATCCTCGTAGATCAATAAAGCCCCCGCAAATCGCCTTGTAACTTCATTATTCATCATCGGATCGATGACTGACATGAAATTGCTCTCCGATACAGGTTGAAATTCGAGATCCATTAAAGGACCGGTGCGAAAGTTTTTTCGGTAAAAATGCGTGCGCGACATGAAGCCGTTTAATCTGTCTCAGAATGAATTAACTGTATATGCCCGTGGGTTCAGATTTGGGTGCACGTTAAAGAACTCCAGGTGTTTTAAAACTCCCGAGTCCTCCACTACATGTGTCTCTCACATCGTATGGTGGTTTTTGCACGTTAAACCCCACATATCAATCATAATCAGAATGAATTAATAGTTATCGTAGTTCTACAACTTGAGCTCATCTACGTGCTGATCCCATGTATATATAGTGTTGAAGAGAGCCGAAGTAGTCCTCTCAAATATACCGATAACACCGGTGCGGTGAAGGACGGAAGTGTAGACAAGCATTTAAAGTGGAGAGCGCGCAAGCACCACAGTCGATACGTGTCGTTACAGAGGGACCAACGAGCTATATCGCGAATACATGCTTCGTGATCGAGATGACTGTGCATACATGTGTCATGTATATACGGTCACATACTTCTAAACGGTTGTCTGTCCAGTGCGCTAGCTGTCTGTCCAGTGCGCTAGCTGTCTGCCCAGGGATATCCGTGACACTCGACGTCTAACGACAACTGTATCAGCGGTCGCCGTCACAGAGACGAGCGAGTGTCAATCTACACTGCCTGGCATCAGAGCCTCCGAGCCGTGCAAAAGGAGAACGCGTGAAAGTTCCCGTGACCTCTTCTCGAAGCTGTCACTGTCGCGGATCGTTTGTTAAACGCACACGACGTCGTCGCAGGCAGTTTTTTGCGTGCGACGGAGCACCGCTGAAAGGACGCGTCTGTCGCTTGTCTATAGCTTCTCATTATTGGAGAGCGTACGCATGGTATACATTGTACGTCTGTTTCCATGTTACGGTTTGGTACATGCGTATCCGCAGTGTTTGAGTACTCCCGGTGAAAAAAAAAAAACATGTATGCAGAAAGGCAAATGTATACATGAAAAACAAAGAGTGGACTTGTGAAGAGTGGAGAATGGATTTACGATGGCCGCCACGGAGCCCTATTTCGGCCTAACTGACAGTTTCAGGTCTGGGACAGTGTTGTGAGAGACCGCAGCAGCAGCGAGACCCCGCGACGACGACGCTATACAAACTAAGAAAAAAAAAAAAAAAACGCCGAGATTTGGCTTACACGCTTCGGTCGCGCAGGTTTACCTCGACCGCGCCACTGTTGTTCGGCGTTGTTCATGCTGCCACCCTCGTTGCGAATGCGAGCGTCTAAAACGTCGGACGGAAAGTTCTCGGCTTTCGCGTCGCGGTCCATGCGGCATGCACACGCCGCGTAATCGTGGCTCGTTACACGGTCAACAGCGCCGCGGTGAATTCGTGACGAGGTCCGCGACCTTCTCAGCTTGCGTCGAGAGCGCGGAGGGGTGAGGATTAAACTCTGCGAAGAAGTCCGAATTCGCTTGGAGTAGGTGAACTTTACTGTCGTACAGTCACATGCCTGTGGCGAAAATGTTACAGCGGAGCTGTAAAGGCGAGCTAAAACGTATCTGTTGACGTTCGCACTAGAGTGAAGGCGGGCGAGGAGGAGGGCAGAAGTGGGAAAACTGGAGGATAGCACAACGTACGTGATGTGAAAGCGAACTAAAGGTGAAAAAAAGATTGGAGGAGGCGAGAGGGAGTGGAGAGAGTAAAGCTTAGCGTAGCCACGTATGTCATATAGCATAACAAGGGGTAGGAAAGTGAAGCTAGGGTGGGAAGGAGAGATGTGAGAGTGAGGAGGAGAAAAACGGTGAGACAGTATCGTGGGAGTCAGTGAAGCGGGAAGGCGGGAAGCAGGATAGAGACACGCAAGCAATCAAGCGGAAAGAAGGTTCCTTCAGGGCTAAACCTTGCCCATGTTCGTCAATGCCTTTGAATAACTTTGGATTTTATCGCTGCGCTGTTCATACGGTCTTTACGAAGTGGGCAGTAAAAGCTAAGCAATATTTTTGAGTAACGCACTCAAGAAAGCCTTTTTTTTTTCTTGGCTGCACACCATCGTGTCGTTTTCAGTTCTCGTGGCGAAATTCTTTACTCTGGTCTCTAGCGGCTACATAGCTGTTGTTATTTACGTTGTTACGGATATCTTATCAGCGCGGCAAGCGTAATAGCAAACTTGGCAAACTTGTTCATTTGAGTTTATATTGGTGTATTACGCTGACGCTTGTTGATATTGAACTTATGCAGATTTATGCATAGTATAGGTTTTTGTTACAACCATTAACGCCGAGTGATTTTCACACTGCACGTTGACATCGGTAGTTTCTCGCCTCCGCCATACTTCCGAAAAGCGACTGCCTCGCTTCGAGAGCACGGAATCTTTTTTATGCTTGAGGGCTATATGCGATTATTGCCAACTATTTGAAGGCTTCAAATAAAAACCTCTATGGTGTACTGTGGTGATCTGCTAATATTATAGAGCGTGAAGAGAGAATGGAAGCGGCAGATTGAGCTAATTGTAAGAGTGACCACTAAAAATAACGCTTGGAGTTGCCCTTAGAGGCTTTGCCATTTGACTTAATTGGTGGCACATGCCCAATAATTCAGTAATAGCTGCCACTCTTCTTTGTGGAAAATGTTCAAGCTGCCTTTAAAACATTGTACTCTTGACTTCTGACTTGCAATCTGTTATATGCATATATGAATTTGACTGCATCGAAACTATCTCACAAAAAAGTAAAGAAAGTGACGCGCGCCTGCGTAGCAGCAAAAAAAAAAAAAAAGCATGGAATTGATATAAAATGAATAGCAGATGGCCGGTCCTGTGTCGCTTCAGAATTTAAAACCCTCGGGTCACTCACGCCCGTTGGAACACTGTTTGGGCCTTCTTTACTTGGCACCATTGGTATTCCAATTTATCTGATTCTCAGGGTCTTCCCGGCAAAGTGGACATAACTTGTTTGCATTCACAACAGGTGCGAGCTGGCCGCATAGTTAAAGCGAGTGAAAGTACACGAGCGCACTGTGAGATGGCTTTCTTTCGTACACTGTGGAACAAAAGACGCGGTTCGCTGCGAGAGACCCCTGGAAACGCGACCTGCGTACAACCGCGCACTATAGTGCGGCGTAATCCACGACAGGTGGAGCAAACAACAACGTGAGAACTCTCGCTGGGGTGTCCCTTCAGTGGTGCTGAGTCGCTCGTTCCGCATTCCAAAAGAGCTTTGCAGGTTGCACGCTCGAGGAAAGAGTACTCTGCTCCTACTGCGCCGCACCCTAAATGCGCAGCGCATGTCGGCATTCAAAACTGCTGAAGGACTTTGCCGAGGATGGGACACAATAATCAAATCACGACATTGGAGACCAGCGGCAGATCCAGAGACACAATAATCAAAATCACGACATTGGAGACCAGCGGCGGATCCAGAGGAGAGATGGTGAAGCCGTTCAGCCTCCCTCCATCCCTTCAGTGCTTGTAGAAAAACCTCCCATCACCAATTAGGACAAATGAGTCAAACTGCTGTGAGGACATATTAACAGTATTAATGCTATGAATTGGATTTTACTGCCTAAACATGAAGTCATGACTCCACCGCTCTCTCCGGTGTTACTTCAGGTATTGAAATGAGGGCCCGGATTCGCCCCTGTTTGTGACTGAGGGCATCCGTTCAACATTCGTTACACCTCGTATCGTGAAGCGCTAACGGACAGCGAAAAATCCTCCTCCAACGCAAACGGCACCTCTAAGGAAGCAGCTGGGATAGTTTTTTTTTTCTAGGGAAAGAGGTATGCCCCCCCCCCCCCCCCCCCCCACCAGCTCCGTTGATGGTCGCGTTTCTAGTAGATGCTCGCTGCATATGTGAGCTTAGAATAACAGCGAGCTGATGTAGTTGTTACGTATTCTTTCTAAAAAAGACAAGACGTGCAAACAAGAAGCACACGGGTACAGACTCTGTGGTTGCCGTGGCTTCCTTCTTGCGTGCGTATTCGCACGCCCCGTTGTTCGTTCGTGCAAACGTGATCTCCCTCTCAGGATCCATTTACGGAAGCATAAATTTCGATAAGACACTGCAAATGGTGCCATTAGCATAGAGCCGTAGCGCCATTCGACAATACTGTTCTATACTGTATACACTAAACCCCATCTTGAAGCGCAACGACTCGTCGAGACACAAAGAAAAGGTTCACATACGGAAGCTATAGCTTCTGCTTTTAAAAGTTCAGCCGTAATGAGAAATTAGTATACTGCAGCATATGGACGACTGGAAGTGCAGGGAAAGTATAGTATGTCGAGTTCATCCTTTATTAGTGTCTCTCGGGGAGCTCGGTGTACGTTATAGGATGACGCAGTGCATATAAATAAGAAAACACGACCTGTTCAACACCTGGACTTGCGTGGCTTTTTCATCGGCCCTACGAAATTCTCGACGCGTTCGACGACTTTGTCACGGAGAGCCAACCGAACCAACCGCGGCGCAATATCGATGCGGCACACGTTATCTCTCAGACCACCGCATCTGCGTGTGTCACGATTTTCCGCGGCATTTCGACATTGTCTTGCCTTTACGCGCCGGGTTATACGACTCGTGTGTAGCTGCACGTGCTATCTCGCTGCGACCGCGCGAGAATTCTTATCTCAGTACACTTCTTTTTGTCTATTACGGATCTCGTAACGTTACGCCATCGCCGCCTGAGCTATACGCTTCGGGAGGCCGCCCGTTGTGTGTCTTTGTCACTGACCTTAATTTCAGTAGACCCGACTGCTCTCTTTCCGTCCGCATAACGGGGCCCAACGTCAGTCCGAACACCGTTTCGTCCGCCCGGTATACAAGCGATGTTTTGTTTTGTTTCTATCTCTTTCTTATTGCAGTTTTGTTTTTTCTTCTGTCCTGCATTGGTCTGCCTCATTCGATCCCGGCCGTCGTCATTTGTTGCCGCGGGCAGTTCTTTCAGGGCACGCCACGCACGTGTAAGCCCCCACTTCTTACCAAGCTGGCACGCGTGGTTTGAATGGGTGCCCGCTATCCTCCAAGGGAGGCGTTTGAGGCCGCGCGAAGTGCGCCGTGCATCGGGCCGAAAATCCGCGCAAACGTTGTCAGAGGCCCGTTATGAGACGTCGTGCTAGCCCCCTCCCCCCAAAAAGAAGTGGAGCATGGCTGTAGGGTGCAAGAACGGCTAGTACGGTCCATGTTCACGGCGCTCTTACAATTTCAATTTGGCGGTAATTCTCACTTCCTTTTCAAATGCACTCTGTGATTCTTTATAGCCGCTGACATCTGGCCGGGTCACACGGGCCCTCGCGGTTTGGATGCAGGTTTCATTAAAAGAAAAAAAAAAAAGAAAATACACACAGAGAACATCAGTGGTTGTGAAGCATATAGAATGCATTCTAGAGAATGGTAACACAGTTGAGAGACACAACACTTCGGCGCTTCATTGAAATGATCTCTCTCTCCCTCTCTCTCTCTCTCTCACACACACACACACACACACACACACACGCACGCACGCACACACACACACACACACACGCACGCACGCACACACACACACACACACACACACCACACACAACGCGTGCGTGCTGGTTTTTGAGCCTAAAATTTAGGATATATGCTAATGTTGGGATTAGACGTGCTCCGTACAACACTTCATAACGTCCATCGATAGAATTGTAATGGCTGGTTACTTTATAATAAAATAACGAAAAGTAACAATTTTGACCCCACCTATAAGGTCGAAAATGTGTCAACCTGCGCAGCTGTGTTTGTTCGCCTTTTACGAATCTGATTCTCACCGTGCCCAGGTCACATGATTCATTCACTCTACACTAGTCGACGCAATCAGAGCAAAATATGGCTTGCTCCATTTATGCAGTTCAGCCGAAGCATTACCGATGAGCGCACTTGAGCGTTCAGATGAGAGCGAGAGAATGAGGGACGTCACAGGCGACCGCTTTGTTTGCGTGATGCTCAACTACGGTGCCCGTATTGTAACTCATAAACAAGAGGAAATGCGATCATGCTATCTCTGAATCGGCATTCGTAAATTCCCTGCGTTTGAAGAAGATTTACGCTAGCATGGACGTCCCCCGCCTTGGTGGTCTTGAGGCCAAGACCCGCAGGTCGCGGTATCGAATCTCGGCTGCAGCGGCAGCATTTTCGATGGAAGCAAAAATGCTGTAGGCGCGTGAGCTCAGATTTGGGTGCACGTTAATGAACGCCAGATGGTCTAAATTTCTGGAGCCCTCCACCATGGCGCCTTCATAATCATACGGTGGTTTTGGGACGTTATCAATCACCAGTGAGCATATATGTGACCTATGCATGTATAGACGCTTGTGACGAATACAGAAAGTAATAAAGTTCGTACTTCAATCAAATTAAAGTAAGGAGTACGGTGTACACTGTGTGAGTGTGGTATAGAATATGTACCACTCAAACACGTGTGGCTGACCCAATGATGGGGTACAGATTGTCCTTACAGCAGAAAGACATTCAATGGGGTCTATCCAGACCAACATTGGTGAAATTGTGCGGTGTCCTTCTCGAGGAACCCGCCACAGTGGTATAGGGGTTATGCTGCTCAGCTATACTGACTCGAAGGTCGTGGGTTCGAATTCCAGCAGCATCGGGCGCATTTCGATGGAGGCATTGGTGCAAACCGTGGCGGGTCCGAACCCCCCTTATGTACGAAGTTACGAATGGAAGAGGGACACCCGATGCAGGCGTCCCCTCTTGGGATATAACAATAAGACATAATGTATTTGAGTTACTTGACAGTTAAGTACAGGACATTTAACTTTTTCTAAAGGCTGATTATCTTTTAGTTTGTTTCTTTCAGCTTTGTGAGACTGGAAATCGCAAATACACTTGATCGGTTGAAGAATAGAACATTGCAGTTACTCGAGCTCGGACTCCCACGCTCGTTTTGAAAAAAAAAAAAAAAATGTTTCAGAACAATTTCAATCCCCATGTAAATAAAAATAAAAGCCATAATTGAAGACGAAAGTGGTCGCCATTGTCTGATTTGTGTCCCCCTTGTGATTTTTATGGATTTACACCAGTTGACGGACGCAAAATGCTGGAAGTTCGTGTATGTATGTAGACTTGGTTCACGTTAAGGAACGCTATATTTGCATCTAGCCGAAATTTCTGGAGTTCTATACTACGGCATTCATCATAATCACATTGTTTTTTTAGAACGTCGCCTATTATATTTTTTTATGTTTTGTATGCGTGTTATTTCCGCTTGTGTTCTTTATTTGCTCATTCATTGTAATCAGTGTGTACCCTCATATTGTTCTATTGCTTAGAAAATTACAACCTGGATGTACGACCTGGATGTAATGCCTTCGGGCCCTTAAGGTTGAATAAATGAAATAAAATGAAATGAAATGAAACGTAAAATCTCCAAAGGGAACGCCTTCCCATTATTGTTGTGCATCGATTTTCTGACCGGAATCAATTTTCCCTGTACGGCGAATCTTTCTTTCCGTAGAGCACCTCGGTGATCTTCTTCGTACGATCCAACTTTTGATATTGTTGCGGGTTCGCGGCTATGCAGCTATGCGGGCGGTGCGAAGAAGAAGACGACGACGTTTTTGGGCTGTTCGAAATACACAACGGCTGCCATCTTGACTGCTGGAGTACTTTTCTACTCTAAAGTAGTAAATACATTCGCAACATTTTGGTGGTGGCGCTGGGTACGACGCAAGACGGAACTTCGAAGCGGACGTGTTCTCGACTGCCCGACCATGGCAACAGAAACCAATTCTGCCGCTCCTGTTTCAGCCGCGACTCCGGCGCAGCCTGTACAGCCGGTCGTATTGACGCAACCGCGCGACCCTGGCAACTTCTGCGGCACCGACCATGTTGACGTTGACGACTGGATTCCGAAGTTCGAGCGGTTTGCAGCAGTGTACCGGTGGGACCCTACGATGATGCTCGCCAACGTTGGCTTCTATCTCTGCGGAACAGCTGGCGCGTGGTTCGAGGCTCATGAAGCGGACATAACCAGCTGGGATACTTGCAAACAGAAGCTTCGTGACCTGTTTGGTAAGGCCGTCGGACGCCAGCGGGCCGCTTCTAAAGAACTCTCTGGTCGGGCACAAACTACGACCGAATCATATGTCACCTACATCCTTGACGTTCTCGCCCTTTGCCATCGTGCCGACCCCAACATGTCCGAGGAAGACAAAGTAAGCCATTTACTTAAAGGCATTGCAGATGATGCTTTTAACATACTGGTTTCCAAAGACTGTTCCACCATTGATGACATCATCAAAGAGTGCCGCCGATTCGAAGAGCTGAAGAGTCGCCGGGTCGCCAAGAATTTCTTGCGACTTCCGAACACGGCCGCTACGTCATCTTGCGAGGACCTTCAGCCGCCATGCAGTCAACCACATAACAACGAAAGTGTGGTTCGCATCGTTCGTAGAGAAATCGAGGCCGCGTCTCCGTCTTTTCTGACCCGCCCATCTGATGATCGACCAACGATCTCGTTGATCCAACAGGTCGTGAGAGAGGAGCTGGCAAACGTTGGGCTGCAGCCTGTGTGTTCGTTGACGGAACCTCGGGTCAGTACCATAGCGCCTTCTCCTGCACCAGAAAGATTCCGCCGCTATCGTGATCCTGCTCAGTGGAGGACACAGGACGACAAGCCTATATGTTTTCATTGTCATGGTGTAGGACACATCTCCCGCTACTGTCGTTTCCGCACGTATCCACCTCGGTCGTTTCCTGGCTATCGACGTGACGACAACCACCGGCCCCTGCAGTACAGCGCTCGTGACGATGGACCGTACAATGGCACTCCTGCGACACCAGTCCGCCGGTCCAGCCGTTCGCCGTCCCCGCATGACCGTCGCTCCAGGTCACCTCAGCACCGCCGCTATTCGTCGCCCCACCCTAGTGGACGCCCTTCTTCGGAAAACTGAGCAATGCAGCTCCCGGAGGTGACGCTGCATTGGACTCCCGACCTGAAAACCCTCTGCTGACCTTGACTACGGACAAGAACCTGCTTGATGTAGAAGTGGATGGCCTTCCTGTTACTGCCCTTATTGACACCGGCGCACATATTTCAATTCTGAGCTCTGACCTCCGTGCACGATTAAACAAGGTCCTTACGCCGCCAGAGTCCCTATTTGTACGTGTCGCTAGTGGAGCGACCCCGGCTGTGCTCGGAATGTGCACCGCGCGTGTGAGATTCGCCGACCGCCAGACGTCCGTTCTATTCCATGTTCTCGCTCACTGTCCACATGACGTCATCCTTGGACTCGATTTTTTGTCCGACCACTCCGCTGTAATTGACTGCTCAGCCGGCGTCGTGCAACTTGACTTGCCTGCGGCCACCGAAGAGTCGAAGATGGTACAGAACAAGCTTTCGTGCGCTGAGTTTGTTCGCCTCCCACCCCAAGCCCTAACTTGTGTCACAGTTGAACCATATCCCAGTGTTCCGGATGGGGATTACGTGGTCTTTCCCTCTCCCGGTGTTTTATTGGCCCGCAACGTTTCCTCCCCGTACACCATATTAACTGTCACAGCGAACAAGACGTGCCTTCCTCTTCTGAACTTCGGACTCAGCCCTCAAATCCTACCACAAGGCATTGTTCTCGCCACTCTTTCACCGTCACACGAGTGCCAGATCTCATCAGTGTCACGTGAACTGGCCACAGTCGCCTCGCCGAACCCGCATAGCACCGACGCAGCCAAATCTACACGGCTCAACAATGTAACTAAGATGATTGCCTCAGACCTCTTGCCGTCTCAGGTCAAAGACCTCACTGATCTTCTCACGAGCTATTCGGACATATTTGACTTTGACGGTAGGCCCATAAGTCAAACATCGCAAGTCAAACATCGCATTAATACCGGTGATGCAGCTCCAATTCACAGGCGTCCCTATCGAGTGTCACCATCAGAACGCCAAGTTATCCAACAGGAGGTGAATAAGATGCTCACAAAAGGCATCATAGAGCCCTCATCGAGTCCGTGGGCGTCCCCTGTAGTCTTAGTTAAAAAGAAGGACAATACCTGGCGTTTCTGCGTGGACTATCGGCATTTAAACAAGGTCACCAAAAGGGATGTCTACCCGCTTCCTCGTATTGATGATGCCCTGGACTGCCTTCATGGCGCAACCTATTTTTCTTCGATAGACTTACGCTCCGGTTACTGGCAGATCGCCGTGGACGACCTCGACCGGGAGAAGACCGCCTTTGTAACGCCTGACGGTCTCTACCAATTCAAGGTAATGCCGTTTGGCTTGTGCAATGCGCCGGCAACGTTCGAGCGGATGATGGACACGCTTTTGCGCAGCTTTAAATGGTCTATCTGCCTGTGTTATCTGGACGACGTGATTGTGTTTGCCCCAACCTTTAAGTCTCACCTCGAGCGCCTTTCCTCAATTCTTTCAGTATTTCGAGAGGCTGGGCTCCAACTTAATTCCTCGAAATGCCATTTTGGGCATCGCCAAGTTACTATTCTAGGGCATCTCGTTGACTCCTCCGGCATCCGCCCCGATCCCGACAAAGTCCGAGCTGTCCTGGATTTTCCTGTACCGACTTGTGTCAAGGACGTTCGAAGTTTTGTGGGCCTATGCTCATATTTCCGACGATTTGTCAGAAACTTCGCAGAGGTCGCACGCCCCCTCACTGATCTTTTGAAGAAAGATGTACCATTTGAGTGGGGTCCTGATCAAGGCACGGCCTTTTCCCAGCTCATAACACTTCTGACCACGCCACCGATTCTCGCCCACTTCGACCCGTCTGCTCCAACCGAGGTCCGCACTGATGCTAGTGGCTACGGTATTGGCGCGGTTTTAGCCCAGCGTCAATCCGGTCACGATCGAGTTCTTGCGTATGCCAGCCGGCTCCTTTCTCCTGCCGAACGCAATTACTCTATTACGGAACGCGAGTGCCTGGCGCTTGTATGGGCAGTTGGTAAATTCCGCCCCTATTTATATGGCCGGCCTTTCACAGTTACCACTGACCATCACGCTCTATGCTGGCTTTCAGCCCTCAAAGATCCAACGGGGCGCCTTGCTCGTTGGGCTCTGCGCCTCCAGGAATTCACATACACAGTGGTTTACAAGTCTGGCCGTTTACACCAAGACGCCGACTGCCTCTCTCGGTACCCCGTTGACGCTCCAGATCTAGTAACCGACGACGCGTCCATCTGTATTTCCTCGCTCTCTGCTTTCGGCAACATGGGATGTGAGCAACGGCGTGACGCGTCCCTACGCGAGCTAATCGACCGCCTGAACACAGGCTGTACAGACAGTTCGCTTCGCATGTTCGTTGTCATAGACGGCATTTTATACCGCCGCAACATGCACCATGTGGGAAACGAACTACTACTCGTAATACCCACTCATTTGCACTCGACCGTACTTCAGCAACTACATGATGTACCAACGGCTGGCCACCTTGGTGTTGCCAGAACGTACGACCGTGTCCGCCGACGCTTTTTCTGGCCCGGCCTCTACCGTTCTGTACAACGTTATGTTAGGTCTTGTGAGTCGTGCCAACGCCGCAAAAGGCCAGCGGTACACCCCGCCGGGCTCCTTCAACCGATCGACGTACCTGCCGAGCCTTTCTATCGTGTCGGCCTCGACCTGCTGGGCCCTTTCCCTCTTTCTACCGACGGTAACAGGTGGGTCGCCGTCGCCATAGATTACTCGACCCGTTTCGCAATTACGAGACCTCTTCCAAGCAGCTGCGCTACAGATGTCGCCGACTTTTTGATTCAAGACGTCATCTTACATCATGGTGCTCCTCGTCAACTGGTCACCGATCGCGGTCGCTACTTTTTATCTAAGGTAATTGACGATCTACTTCGTTCTTGTGCAACCAAGCACAAGCTTACGACGGCCTACCATCCTCAAACAAACGGCCTCACAGAACGTCTGAATCGCACACTCACTGACATGCTCGCCATGTACGTGTCGACGGATCATCGTGACTGGGACATTGCGCTACCCTTTGTCACTTTCGCTTACAATAGCTCACGCCACGACACTGCTGGATATTCTCCCTTTTACCTTTTGTATGGAAGAGACCCGACATTGCCGTTCGACACGCTTGTACCCAACCCTACCGACCTGTCCACAGCATATGCTCGCCGCGCTATTAGCACCGCGGAGAAAGCCCGTCAGATTGCCCACCAGCGCCTTTCGGACTCGCAGCTCCGTCAGAAACGTAGCTATGACAGCCACCATCGGGACGTCCACTTTAGTCCAGGTGACCTCGTTCTTCTGTGGACTCCGTCGCGACATGTTGGTCTGGCTGAAAAGCTTCTACCCAAGTATTCCGGACCTTATCGTGTGCTACGGCAGGTAACTGATGTTACCTATGAAATAGCACCTCTAAACCCTTCGATACCTTCCACATCTTCCGACATCGTCCACGTCGCTCGCCTCAAGCCGTACATCTCGTCCAACACCTGCTAACAAGCGCCGGGTCGGCGCTTTTCGCCGTCGAACCATTGGTGTGACCTCTTCGTGGCTACATAATAACGCCACGTTGAATCTGTGCCGCACTTGATCGCATACCGAATGTTCGTTCATTGTACACCGCAGTGCATGACCTATAGCAGCCACTGCAGTACTATGCCGCGATCAGATTCCCGAATATTATTACTAAGTTTCGCTAATGTGCTGAAGAGCGAAGTAGGTCAGCGCGATGCAGGTTTGGTTTTCTTGCTGTTGGGCACCGGCGTGTCGTTACTATCGTTCATAAAGGAAGCTGCCATAGATGCTTCGCCAAAGTGATGACTTTTCATATAATTCAATTGGAGTGCAATTCACACTGCAAGAGAAGGTGGTGGAAGGAAAAAAAAAGAAAGGCAGGGGGTCAATCAGATGACCGCTTGATCGGATACCCTGCACGGGTCGGGAAGAATGAAATGATTAAAAGAAAGAAAGAAGTGGAGAAAAAGCACATACATGCCTCTACATTACACGCCTACAAGGGATGCGCCGACCAAACCAGACGACAGTCCATTTTGAGAAGCGAAGATCCTCGCATCGTGGACCTACACGGGTCGCAGGCCAGCAAGTTCACACGTGGATCATAACGCAACAAACCCGAACGAACTCTCGCTTCAGTAGCAGAGGAGCCGAAATACAGCCACGTTCCGTCGCTGAGATTCCAGCATTCATATGTGCTTCGGCAAGCCTTGGCGTAACCTGAACGCAGGACTTTGTAAGCCTGTAAGCAACGTTCTACTCTCGTCGTTGGAACGAGTCACAGCTGTAATCAGCATTTGTATGAGTACTTCTTGAAGGGTAAGTTGGTGTAACATAGCAATAACATGAGGGCCGTAGGTTCGCACTTACGTTTCTTTATTGGTACTCCTAATCTTTATATATATGGTAAGTCATATTGCTCGTTGTTCTGACGGTGCAGTCTGCGCGCTCAAGTCATATGCCACGTAGCTAGCCCTTAGCATACTCGTGCAGAGAACGCTAAGTGTTATCAAAACTCGCAATCAAGTTTGACCCCCATCCCATTGGTCGCTGTGCGAACCGTCGAATCGAATCGCGTAGCTACGACAGTTCAGAAAGTCCCAAGCCACACTAACACTTTTCATCATTCCTTCGTCCCACGCACATCCAACGACTGGAACCACCTTCCCTCGGACATGGTTTCCATGTCAAATCATGACTTGTTTTCTTCCACAATACAGGAGTACTTACGTGATGACGCGTGAAGTGTATATTGTACATTTATATTATTGTATTCTGTTTCCCCTATGTTTCTGATGGTACTTACACATACATCCAGTGTATTGCCTAACATCAAATTTACATGTCTTGTAATCTTTATCGTTTTGATGTCACTATGTTTCTCTTGTTCATAGTTTATTATTTTCTGGTACCCCACTCCCCTCTGTAAAGCTATGTGCGATTGAGGGTAAAATAAATGAAATGAAATGAAATGAAATGAAAGCAGTGGCGCCTGTGTCCATGGTGGCGGACGGACGAACGCTTTGCACCATTACGTCTCTCGAGTATCTCGCGCGTGCCACCTCCTGTCCTGTCCAGCATTCCGGTCGTCGACTCGACACACACGCCGTCGCCTCCGGCTGTGTAGCGGCAGCAGCGGGGGCTCGGCGCGTTTTTTCCCCTGCTGTCCATAGAAAACGACACGCGCACACAATGGGGTTGGAAAAATCGCCCCATTTTTTTACGTCCCTCTCTTTGCACTCGCTGTCCCATTCGTCCAAAGGACAACAAGGGCAGGAGTAAAAAAAAAAAAAACGCTGCGCTACTAAAGCCCTAAAGCCGTGCTCTTATTCTTGTGGAGACGGCAGCCTTTGCATCCGCTTGGTCCAGTGAATCCGTGTTACTTATTTTCATGCAGCGCACATATTGCTGTAAATTATTTCCGAGCAAAGCCGCCGCATTTTGATGAGGGCGGAATGCAAGAAAACTAGTGTATACTTAAGCGTATGTTCAAGAACTCTACAGATCAATGCAAATACAGAGTTCCCCACCATGGCGTGCCTCATAATCTTCACAAAATGATGCCGTCTCCAATGGTTCACCTTTACTGTTACCGCTATACCACGGTCACTCAATAAAAAAAAAAGGGGGGGGGTGGTACACAATTATTCTTAGGAGGATGAATTGAAATGTTAGCTGTTCAGACTGAATGAAACCACGCTGCAGTTACAAACAGACAAACGCTGATAGTGCTTATAACGAGTGCTTTGCATGCCATGGACTCCAAATGATTAGAGCGTAGGCCGTGGGAGGTGACCGTGCCCACTCAATCTCAGTCGGCGTTCACAGTTCAGGACGGCCACGCTCACTGCCCATGCAGCACAGAACGCTCGGGCCATTCTGCCGTACTACGCACACTCTTTCACGGCATCGGTTGCATGGTTGTCGATCCCCGTATGCTTTAGCCAAAGGGAGATCAACGGGATGGTTAGTGTGTAGAACTCTCGCATCTCTTCTGGCCGCTGTGTCAGATGCGTGTACAGTGGAACATGGGGTGGCGCTTAGGAAGTTCACTTTTTAGGGGCGAAGCTCCTTAAGACCTCACGATGTCCGCCGCCTCCCGTCTGTCCGTAACACCACGTAACCTTCAACTTTAAGCAACAGAGGGCGTTGGTGGTAACCGTTTTGCCTGTAACTTTCAACTTATAAGCAACAGAGGGCAATGTGGTTAATTGTAGATGTGATGGCGCTGCTGCCAACGATATATATATATATATATATATATTATATATATATATTATATATATATATATATATATATATAATATATATATATATATCTATATATATATATATATATATATATGTATATAACCACGTTCCATACCACACATTCTCTTCTCTCATATGGACGAAGACGAACGCAGGAAAGCGCGACGTGCGGAGTATCAGCGTTGCCGTCGACGGGAAGCTACCGCGGAGACAAAAGAGAAGGAAGCGAATGCAAAGCGGCGACGGCGACAACAAAGTTCTACACCACAAACTAGGGCTAAGGAAGCAAAGGTTAAGTGGGAAAAACGCCAAGCTGACGCGCAGTTGTGACAACTTGAAGCGGATGTAAGGCAGCAATACCGACAAGAAAATTCTGCACCAGAGACGATAGCTAATGAAGCTGTGATTATGAAGTCAAAACTTAACCCGGAACTCGTAACCTCATATCAGCTATAAAGAAAAATCACTGCTATATCACAATCGGTCTTAGCACTATCTCTGAATAAAGAAATATATAAGTATCACAACCATAATCAGTCTCAGTACTAGCTCAACTTTAATCACAATAATCACCTCCGAAAGCTTCACCCCATAATTATCTTCAAGCAGCTTGAAATGCAGTGATTTTTTGTGAAGTCCGACGTGACTGCATAGTTCTGCTTTTCCGCCGCTCGATCGAGTGGCGGAAAACTCGAGCGGCGGAAAAGCAGAGGCTCAGGAGCGAGTGGTGCGTGCCATGCGTTGTTGGTGCACATAAAGTGATGCTGAACGATGAAATATTTTTGTCGCCGTATAAGATGCTCTATGGAGAACATTTGATTAGCTGTCGCACGGCCATTCAGTCCACAAATGCTGCGTGACTCTAGTGAAAGAAACTTCTCTGTCTATACGAGCGGAAGCCACTTCCCAAGCGACCGTATACAAGGAGCTAGCGCTGCCCGTGACTAGACGATATGAGGGCGAAAGCGCAACGGCGAGCCCAATGTTCCGAAAACGTACAACGAGAAAATACTATAGAGAATGGGAGAGGCAACGGCAGCTGCGAGGAGACCCCCTAATCGATGGAAGGCCTACACCAACGAAAATGTGCCCGTAGATCTATGAGAGGTGTGAATGTTTGGTATCAGCGGAAGTTTCTGTCTAAACAGATTGAACATCAGTGTCGTGTCTGTGCCTGTCTGTGGTTTAATTCGAAGCTCTGAGCGCTGAGAATCAACGTAGAAACAACCTATAGCGTCACATAGCTACAACTTAGAAATTAAACCACCTTCAACACCAATATAAGGCCTAGTAACAACGCAAAAGCAACCATATTAGTCTTCAAAATCACCCAACCTTTTCTGTTTCAAGCAATGAGTGACTAAGTGCAAGCATTGCCATTTTTTTATTAGTCACGAGCACGCCACGAAGACAATGGTAACGTGTGGCTGGTTCACCTGGAGCCACTATTTAGATGTCACGTGGTCTTTTCTATACCGTTTTGTGCAAAATTTTCACTGGGGCCCTAATACATATGGGGCCCTAATACATAGCCGTCGGGCAGTAGCAGAGCTGGAACGTCGTAGTAATGGCTAGGCTAACACGGACGAAGCCCCGACCGAGATCCGCTATACTGCATACACATATCGCAGCACCACCGAGGAATCGAATTAAGGCGCGCCCCGTGGCACCGCCCGCATATGTGCGGAGACAAGCGCATTGGGAACGGGCAGCGCATGCACGTTCGGAGCCGCATTTGCGGCGTCAGACGGGGCTTCATTATTTGGGACAATAGGTTCTTCGCCCGGCCAACTTCCTTGCTCGCAAGCGTGAGAAAGCTCTGACGGCGCACAACATGGCTGCAGGCTTTATATTGCGTCTCGGCCATGGCGACGCTTGCGCGACCGCTTTCTCCAGGCGCAGTGCGAGAGCATGGTTCGAAAACGCTGTGGCAATTTTAAAGGGACACCGGCACCGTCATCTATGGGGAAACACCAAAGACCGTTTGATGAAGTACAATGAAATTATCAACGCCTCCTATCTGGCCCTCCGAACCTTTCCTCCGTCAAGCGACGAGCTGAGCAGGACGCACGTGGCGGTGCCCCACGAAAACTGCGGATGCACACGTACCCCAACCCCTCGCTGTGTAACAGACTCTACACTAATACACACCTGACAGATATATGCAAGGTCTGCCGTATTGAGGCCACCACATTAACCCATATGCTCTGTTTTTTTTTTTAACCCGCAAGATGCTGACTCCAGACCCCTTTGGTCGTGGTGGGCCGCTGCCGTGCGCAGCCCCATCCTTGGCGACCAACTTTGGGTCGTCCATGTCTATAGACTCACGAGGCGGCGCTGAGACCATGGCCTTGACATCCCCACGTGGGAGACCCATAAGGCGTGGTCGGCGAAAGCTCTTCCTCACTGCGCATATGTTCCAAATAATATAGCTTCATGCATGTTGACATTTTGTGGGACGATGCGCGTGTGTGCCGGACGAAGAGGACGAAGTGTGGTCTCCGCTCGGTGTCTGGTGAACAGGTCACGCCACTGCTGCTGGTTTGAAATATATTTCATCCACAGCCTCGTCGATACGGCGTCCATTTTCTTCCGTAGCATATTTGGTGGTGGTGCTGGGTAGAAGTTCTGGCGGTATAGGACACCATCGTGGAGGGCGGATGAGCGATGGGACCTGTCGAAAAATGGTGATTCGAGATGTTCGAATATAGCATGCAAAGACGCATCACGGCGTTCACCAGACATTGAGCGGAGCCCACTCTTCGTCCTCTTCGTCCGGCACACACGCGCATCGTCCCACAAAATGTCAACATGCATGTAGCAATATATTTACAACACAATATAATAAATGCAACATAGACATGAGCTATGAGTGATTATACTACAAAAGAAAGATAGTGTATCTTTACGGCATAATAGAAAAAGTAAAAACAGTTTTTAGGGGCTATTTTATGATGTAGCAGAACAAAGACTTGAGTGTAACTGTTTTGTATTTCAGATGATTGTATCATCATGGGTTCTTACATATATAGGAAATAGTCTTCACCTGCATAGTGAAGACAATTTGTACCCACTCCTGCCATGTCTTGAATTGAATACCGCAGTATAGGTATTTATATTTCTCTTGATTGCTCTTGTTGCACTCAACGGAATAAATAACAATAAGGGCGCGGGACCTAAGTGGTGCGCGCAAGAAATGCCTTAGTGGGTGTCAAAAAACCTTGGATTGTGTTCGGAGTCTTACCTGCACTCTGCTCGCTAAATTGCGAGATGCAGTTACACCCGGATCTCGTGATTTCAAGGCAGATCGGCCGGGAAGGTGACGCTTTAGGATCGTATAGCCGGATACAGTGCGTAACACGAGATCCAATTTTGCCGCTGTACAACGGTTCAATATCTCCATTTTCTGGCAGATACGGGCCAGTGCGCGGTGCGAACGTGTCACAACAATTCGTCATTTCAGCGCTCTCTTCGGGTGTTATACGAGTGCGTCTTGGTTTGTGTCTTGCTGACTCATTACGAAACCGATTCGTATCAGCTATGCGGTCTGTTGAGCTCTTCGGGATAGATTTCCTGACGCTGTAATTGTCCCACGTTGGAGGTGATTTAGAAAAAAAAAAGCCCCCTACAGGTTCACCGGTTACGATTGGAAAGCGTAGGCCGATTTTGTTTCTTTTCAGTCGATGTATCCATCTTTCCGCAATTCCCTTCCGTGAGCCTTTTGCAATTAACGTGGCTTTGCACTGCCTCCGGGATCGGAGGCACTGTAGGCTATTTGCACCTCATTTGGCTTTGCACGGCCTCCGCGATCGGCCAGCCTATGACCATGTTACGATGCAATGTAATGACGTCATGATGTGGCGTCAAAATGACGTCGTAGTTACGTCACAGTTTTGGCGATATGAGACGTCCGGATGGCCTCGTATGCGGACGTCATCACGTGATTAAAGTTTTTGTTTCCTGTTGAAGCGCGAAGCGCTGTTGAATGGCTGTCCTCATGCTATAGCTCAATGATCCTTTAATCTTCTCTCGTTCCTCTGTCTCTCAGCTTTAAATGACGGACAAGCGACAGATCGTACCACGAAGTTCGTTGCGTGGGCTGCAACGCTGGCGTAATCTGCGAAGACATACCTGTTTAGAAGCAGTCTCATGCTTATTATACCATATTCCATGAATTGTTCATTCTATAATTAAACGTTCTTCCAGTTGATTGCTGCCAGAACAGATCCTGCACGAAGGGACACGCATGTGCAGCTTCTTGTCCCAACATTCTTCAACTCCCAGTAAGGGCAGTAGGTCAACTCGAGTCGATAAATTAGTTCTCTTGGTCATGACATGGTAACGTGTTGGTGAGTCCGACGGCAGCAATGCGCAGAACCTGTGTGGGAGGTTAGTGCACGAAGAGTGGCGCGGAATTCACGGCCCTAAGATCGTCGCATAGCAGGAAGCTAGTGTGACAGGTTCTGCGTGTTTGAAAGTATAGGCTAGTGCCTAACACAGTTCGCTTAATTACTTGGCAACCACTTAGTCGCACTCATTTGATCAGTTTCTAATGAATTTCGTAGCTTTGTGACCGCTACGCATGACGCGATTCCTGCCTTCATGAATAAGCACAGGAATTCAATGAGGTTTCATTGAGACATACTCCGCACATCAGCTAAACAACGAAAAGAAAAGTATGTTGAACACGTGCATAATGTAACATACCGAAAAGACGTTGCGAGAAGGAGGTACCTACTGAGCGCAGGTACGTGCATACCTCGGCAAAATCACACACTCGCCCGCACACGGTGGCCCATATTTCGTTCAAATACAGACCTAGACGTGAGTGTGTTCGTGTACATTAGAAAGGGAACAATCAGTCGGGCTCATACTCATCGCTCTAGAATGACTGCGATGTACTTGACTGATCTGTGGTGGAAACGGCCTGTCAGGAGGGCATAAAAATGGAGGGTAGGAAGAAGGAAAGAATGACCATGGAACATTTCAATTCTATAAAGCTCTGCATCATCGTCAGATTATTTTATGAACCCCGAAAAACGAAAAGTTCTTTAAATATCGCCGAAGTGCGCTACATTGCACCATCTGATTCCATGTTTCTGCCAGCAAGTTATTAAGGCGAAAGCTTTCGGGTGTGTCATCGAACACAAAAATTGAACATCGCGTCGGGAATGAGTGATGACACAAAAATCATAACGTGACGGCATCACAAAGGGTGAAAGTTCTGATATCTTCATAACGTTGTAATCACGTCAATACCACTCCCGATGAGATCACATGGTGACCTCATCGAGTGGTATCGTATATCTGTAGCTTAGAGTCAGAGTCCCTGACACTGGCACCGATGAAGGTGCCAGTGCCAGTTGAGCGCAGCGCAGAACCACGGTAGGTTCCCAAAAGCTTTGCTTCAAGTTCTATCGGACCTCTCCCGCCAGGATGCAACTTTACTGTGCCGCCCTGTGGTTGGAGTAGCTTTTACAAAGGCTTACTCCTTTCGCATAGGAATGCGGATAGCTCCCGATGTGACATCGTGCGACACTGACGAGACAATAGAACATCTACTGTGTTCATGGTGAACGTTTTGCGAGCGAACGCAATTTGCTACGCGAAACGTTGAGATACTAGACAGTAGACCTTGTTTCCGAAGAGAAGATACTTGGCTCATGGCTCTACGCGTCGCTGGCCAGCAAAGCGACGCGGACACTGCTAAGTTTTCTAAAGACGGACCGGACTACGCGACCGCTTATAAGCGTGCATTAGACAAGGTCACATCTACACACACGTTGCCCTTCACTTCTCTCTCTCCGCCTTTAATCCCCTCACCCCTTCCCCCAAGTGCAGGGTAGCAAACCGGACGTGCGTCTGGTTGACCTCCCTGCCTTTCATTTCTTCCCCTCCTCCTTTAGAACAGTGGCGGGGCCAGCACCGCCACATCGACTGAGAGAAAGAAGAAATGGCTGTCACCGTCAAGGCGTCTTAGGTGGATGCACGAGACACGCTGTGAATTTTTTAAAGTTTCATCACCACACCTGTCCCAACATGGGAGTGGCCTGCAGCTTTTCTAACTGACCACGAGTGCAGTGCACGTGGCGGCGGCTCTACATATTTCCCTCTCGTAATCTGAACTAGAATATTGGGCCACCCTCGCTTCTTGATATCGTTCTGCTGCCTTCATGCCGGTTAATGTTGCGCCTGTGATTCCTCTTTCCATCGCATTTGCGTTGTCCTTAAAGGCGTCCTTAACTATACCACTGGGGCTTGGTGAAAAAATTCCGGCAGACTCTGCACATTGTGGGAAGTAATTTCGAGCGGAGCAGACGACGAGCGCTCTTTGAGCACAGTTCTTATCAGCGAATTGACGTATTTGTGCAATTTGAGGAGTAATGTGCATATTAGAAGGTCACAGTCGTAATTATCTGACGAAACGCCGGCACATAAATTAAAGCACAGCAGTTCGTCCAGAAAACAAAGCTATTTCAGAGAAAAACTTTCTCGCATCTCCTATGGAGGTCATTCCTGGAGTGAGCGAGTGAGTGAGATAACTTTATTGAGTCCACAACTTAGACACGAGTTAATATAATTTTTGTTTCACGGTCATGTTTCAATACAAGGATAACGCATATGATGCTTCACGGAAACAAAGCCTCAAGTCAGTTAGGCCTGTGTAACTAAAGAACATATTAAATAAGAAAATAAAAAAGTGGGGTTAAGACAGTCATGTGTGGGCCGCGGATGGCATGCGTGTTAAAGACCCCTGCTCCACAACAAGCCCGAAGAGTTCATCGCAAACAGCTCGTGCCAGACTTCGTACGCAGGTTGCGTGATGCCTGCAATTGTAGTAGAAGAGCGTGCACATGCAGGGCAAAACATTTCGTTGCGCGGGGGATGCGCGCATTCTCTAATGCGAATACTTGAAGATGGCCTATTCTGCACCGAATTATTTTCCTCATCGTGATCAATCGCCGTGACACGGGAGAGCAAGCGGATTGCGTTCAAATAATCCGACGCAACTTACGTGCGTTTGGTTCGCCGGTTAAGCGCGTACAAAAAGGCAGGGGCGCGTATTTGAACGTCTGGAGTTGTTTCTGAACCACGATTTTTTTTTCTATTTTTTGAGGCGTTGAAGGACCGACCGACAAGTGCGGCATGCGTTTGAGGAGGAGATCGGCGACCCGTGCTCGCGGCGTTGCCGGTCCGTTATTTTTAAGTGGACGGGACAGCGATTAAGCGCGGAGCAACGGCCGCGCCGCCGCGAAGTCGACGTTTCTAGCGGCCGGTGGCCCAGCAAACGTCTTTCCTTCCTCCGCTTATACACCACCGTGCCCGGCGACACCTGTACTCTCCGCGTGTCACAGTTTAAGCTTCTATTCCTTACCACAAGCACAGAGGTTCTGGGTTGATGTTGTATTGTGCTTAGCCCTTGAATGCCATAATCATCTGGATGTTGCCATGATGCTTTCTTTTTTTCCCGGAACGATTGAATCCTGAAGCATCCGAGTTGGCTGATTTCGGTATAAAGTGAAAGCAAAGATTTAGGGGCGAAGCTCCTTAAGCCGGTGGGTCGTGCGCCCTGATATATGTAGTAGTAGTAGTAGTAGTAGTAGTAGTAGTAGTAGTAGTAGTAGTAGTAGTAGTAGTAGTAGTAGTAGTAGTAGGCAGTAGCAGTAGTAGTAGTAGTAGTAGTAGTAGTATAGTAGTAGTAGTAGTAGTAGTAGTAGTAGTTGTAGTAGTAGTAGTGGTAGTAGTAGTAGTAGTAGTAGTAGCAGTAGCAGTAGTAGTAGTTAGCCACCTCTTGTTTAATCCTTAGAATGATCGCTGTATGGTGGTACTTGAATATGAATTAATATATGACGAAATGATGGAATATGGCGGTACTTGTAATATGATGAATATATGACGAAATGAGGGAATATGGCGGTACTTGAATATGATGAATATATGACGAAATGAGGGAATATGGCGGTACTTGGAGGTGTCACAGATGGATGAATGGATGTATGGATGGATGGACGCACGGATGAACAGACAAGCCGATGAACGGACGGACGGATGAACGTACCGACGTACATACAGATGGACGCGCAGATGGGCGGATGGATGGACGGTCGCACGGACGGACGGAAACAGAATAACGGACGGAAGCAGGGATGGACCAACGAACTCTTTGCCACAGTCATCACCATTCACTCTATGGATATGCTGTGTTTTTTTTTTTGTCCAGCACCGCGCCACTATTCGAATCCTCACGATCAATCCAGCTTTGACCAGGGACCCCGAGAATACCGGCCGCACTACCGGATTTCAGCTGTGCAGCTCTTCACATGGATCCTGTTGTCATTAGAATCGGTGCGAGAGTATGCGAGTAACATGCGGAGTCTGCTCATGAAAATTAAATTAAGGCCAGATGGGCCTGGAGCCCTACACCTGACATTCGAGAGTGCCGTGACAAGAGATTCACTGTGTTTCTTGAAAACAACAACAACAAAAAAAAAAGTTGGCAGATCCCACGTACAGTGGCAATCGATGTATGCGAAGCACGAATGAGAAGGTTGATATGTCACTTCAAATCAGCACAACGTTACGAGGTGGAAATAAATGATGCCGTACAGGACTCCTGTGCCACGATTAGCATGTTAGAATGTGCCGTTTACCTTCGTCATCTATTCACGCACGTGATACCGAATTGAGTAGATGTGGAGCTAGCGAAGTGGCCGCGAGCACGCTATGAGCTATAGTATGTTGTCATGTTCTTACATGACACGCGTGTCAGGATTATGATGTTTGCACCAGTCATATATTTCCTCATCTATTGACGTCACGTAACACGAAATTCGGTATATGTGGAGCTAGCAAAACGGCCGCAAGCGCATCATGAAGGGCCCAATTACTCCGATGTGGCGTTGACGCACAGCGCACGTTGGCCACAGAGAGACGATACGTTAGCAAAACGCGAGTACTCTATAGTCTGACGCCAGCCGCGACCAGCGTCCGTCGGTGAGGCCTAACGGCAACCAGCGCGAAATTCTACATGCTGTATTTTGCGCCGATGTGTTAACCAGACAACACTGCGGCTCCCTCTTTTCGTGACGGAGGAACGCTGGACGCGCTGAAACGCGCATGCGTCAAAGCAACACAGCGCAGCGCACACCTGCGAGTATATGGCAGGACTGGCACCTGGTGTGGCAACGCCGGCAGGACGTGATGAAATGAACGCCGGCGAGCACGCGCACCGCGTCACGTCGAAATGTATTGGCGCCTTAAATGTGGCAAGTAGTCATGTTCTCACATGATACGCGTCTCATGATTATCATGTTTGCACCAGTCGTATGCCTTCGTCATCCATTGGCGTCAGGTTATACCAAATTTGGCATATGTGAAGCTAGCGAAACGACTGCAAGCGCATCATCAGTGTGACATGTAGTCATGTCGTTACATGACACGCATCTCATGATTATCATGTTTGCGCCAGTCACATACCTTCTTCATCGATTCACGTTCAGTAATACCAAATTTGGTATATATGACGCTAGCGAAACGGCCGCAAGCGCATCATGAGCGTGGCATGTAGTCATGTTGTTAAATGACACGCATGTCATGATTTTCATGTTAGGTTCTGTCGCTTGTGTTCTCCATGCAATCATGTCATACCCTACCAATTTTGCAACATGCCTTGGGAACAAAACCACCGCAAGAGCTGCAGGACCATTAAATGTAAATCATGCCTTTCATGACATACATGTCATGCTTTTCATGTTATGGATAGTCAAATATGTTCTTCATATAGTCATGTAACGCCATACCAAGTTTGGTATGGATACCATTATCGAAACGGCCAGGAGAGCTAAAAGTCGTAGGCGGCTGTATAGATAGATAGATAGATAGATAGATAGATAGATAGATAGATAGATAGATATAGATAGATAGATATATAGATAGATAGATAGATAGATAGATAGATAGATAGATAGATAGATATAGATAGATGATAGATAGATAGATAGATAGATAGATAGATACGCTCAAAGTCACCAAAGTTCGCTAAGAAATGCTTCGCATTTAAAAATTAAGGTAGCTCTATGCCGCGCAAAACTTGAAACGTCGATTCACAATGCAGAGTGCTTCGAGTTAAACCGCAGCCAGCCACAGACAAGACGTGGACGTGACACTGTTGCTGAAACTGAACGCTCGCACCTTTTATAGAACTGCGGCCACGTCGCCGTTGGCGTATAGGCCCTCCGTCACACGGTGTCTTCCCGCTGCCGCCGTTGCTTTTGTCGTTCCCTTTATTAATCTCCCGTTGTACGTACTCGGGGTCTTCACCGCCGTCGCTACGCAGCCATTTGTTCGGCTAACCGTCACCTTCTTCAATTTTTAGTGGAGCAGTGATGAGTCGCGGGAGTTACCCGATTTCTGTGGCGCATACCTGCTTATGGTGATAGCTTCCGCATGGGCCTCGTGGCGCATACTCGTGGGCCGCACAAATTACGACTAAACCGAAAAGCTTCACTGGCAGAAGTACAAAATCACTGAGTATTGCCAGTGTTCACCTATGGGGCTGAAACTTGGATTAAGGAAAAATGGAAGATGCTATAGGACTAGGGAGTGTGTGATAGAATGCGACGTGACACGTTTTGCGGTGACAGATCGCTTCACTCTTAATCAAATCCCGCTTTAAGTGCTGGATGTAGCGAGGAAATTGGACGTTTCCATCTGGGTTCCTGGATATAGTCAGTACTTAGCCTGGACCTGATTAAGAGTATACACAGAGGTACGTGTCTGAGAATGAACGGGGTTAGGCGATATTCTGTAGCTCACATAGAGCGAAGAGAGAGGGAGAGAGAGATTACCTGGGCCGGCCACGTAAGAGGGATAACTGATGGTCCGTCAAATACATTCACGAGGCATAATGAGTGAGAAATGGGTTCAGATGACGTGCCTGGAACCTGGAAACGTCGGAGAACTCAAGCACCTGGCTTGTGTCCCCAAAATTTGTGAAATGTGAAGTATATTAGCAGCAAAAGTTGCTCGTCCGTTCTGACCCAACTCAACCCATGAGATCAATCATGGACAGGACGGTACCTCATTTATAATACAGCATGCGATGTCGTTAGGCTTGAATTCTGTGAATTCCTTTTTTTGTTAGAAGCAGCTGCCTCCCAGCCTTTGGGCTATAAAGCCTGGAGGTTCGAGCTGATTCAATTTGCTCACTTGCTGTAATCACGATTGCTTATCATCATTCATTAAACACACTATCAACGGCTTGACGTGTCACTGCCGTAATTTCATGCTATGTACATATTGCCTACGCTTCTCCATATCACGTGGTTTTAGTATATACAGCCGTAGCACATTCTATCATCGCAATCATCGCTGAGCCCAAACACGACATGAAAAGAGGCGATGCGCATTGGCCACACCTGCAGTTCTCTCGCCACAAAAACCCGCTAATCGTTGTCATCACTTCTTTGTCATTTAATTGTTTTTGTTGTCATCTTCGCGAGTTCAACGGCTTTTCAGACCGTTGTGTTGACCTGTCTTTGGAGGACCGTATGCCTTCCCACTTTCCACGAGGAACTTCCCACTTTACACGACGTTCCTTCCCACTTCACGCCAAGGCCCCGCGAACAGCTGGCACGCGTGCCTCAGACGTCAAGCCGTGAGGACACACCGGCATCAAGAGTTAACTAAAAAATGAAAATGAAACAGAACTATGCTCTCTCGGGTCGCCCGGTGGTTGCCCTTGCACGAGGGAGGCCGTATCTGTGGCTCGAGCTTTCTGGATCTGACAATGACGTTGTGCAGAAGATGCGGCAACTTTTGTTGTTTGCAGTCCATGTGTTTGTTTTCGCTCTTCCTTTTCTTTCTCTACAGCTGTCGTAGAAATTTCGTCCCAGCCCTTCACCACTTTGTTCCTTTCCTTGTTGCTTCCTTATGCCGCAGTCAAGAATTTCACATTGCACTTCCGCAGGCAGGTGAACTTTAGCGCTGAGGTAATGAACTTTTACCGCGCTTGCGAACAAGTCTCACTGACGCACGCCGGTCAACACTTTCAGTGGATTCATTCATTGCCCATTCTGCTTCAGAAAACATGAATGCGCGACTGCATTTCGCACGTGAGCCTGGGTGAGGGTGTGTGCCTAACTCCACACCGATTCTTTCCGCCCTCGGTGCACTCTACATCTGGAGTAGCGTGTCAACTGCGCTGGTTACACTAACCTTCGTATTATCAATGGAGGCTTTATCCTCCAGGTATAGGTATACAAGTCGCCGTGCAAGGCAAGCGGCGGCGTATGTCATTCACAGCAGAGCGGTAGGATAGTAAGGCCTACGTGATATTATACAAGGCTTAACACAATTTGAAAAACCCGTATACCTGTCAGCTAGCCCACTTAAACACCACTTTAAAGTAAACGTAATAGCTTCCTTATATATCTCGTGTAAACATGGCTTTGGACGAAAAGCTGACGTAAGAGAAGGAAGCAAATTTAGGTAACGGGACGTCTAGAGGTAGACAAAACCCATGCAAAAGCTAACGAATGTAAGGCTGTTTATAAACGTGACAATGATCAAAGAAAACTGCGTGAGCAGTGAATTAATTAGTGGTGAACATAAGTTGGTGCATTATACACTACACGCAGAAATTCAGGCGGCCGAAAACATTTTATTCACTACAGTGAAAACGTTCAGACAATGTCCATTCCCTGTAGCTTCATTCTCAGACTCGTGAATCACTCACTGACCAGCTACGCTCTCGTTGTGAGGTATATAGAGTAGATCAGAAACAACTGTCACAGAAGGATGTGCCCACAATGCAGACACGCCCTCGCGCACTCATGTGATAGTTTCCTACGTCAATTGGCTACTTAATAAATAGATACGACAAGTAATAGCAGCGATCTGACGCCTGCCTTTCAAAGCTTATGTCACAGAAGGAGGGAGTTAAAATCGCAACGGAAAACATCACTGACTACGTGGTAAATAAAAAAACACCTGAAACACAACAACAAAGAATACTATATATAGGGAGAGGGAAAACAGAAACACGAACGGCAGCACAAAAGAAAAACAAAAAAACACACAATTAAGCTGCATGGTATCACGTATATATGGCGGCGGCCCCCATGGAGATACACAACTTTATAATAATCCAAGAGGCTTCTAAAGAAAATGTTAAAATCTGCCAAATTGCCTAAATATTACCAGAAACGTACGCACACCTGACATTTAGTTTGCCAAGTACCCTCCAACTGTTTCAACGACAACGGTCTCTCACGGCGTTCGTGCCGCAGCTAAATGTTTAGGTTGCAGTGCAGAAGTATGTAGCTATCCTAGATCTTCATTGGATGCTTCAGTTGATTGTTTAGCTTAATTTTGTCGGCATACGTGCGTCTATACATGCGATCGATCGCAGCCAAATGCTTTTCCGCTGCTCTTGCTCTTGGTTTAATTGAAACACTGGCAGGCGGAGGTATATAACATCGTGTTTCAGTGATTAACCCATCAAGCACCGTGCGTTTACATACACTTCATAGACGGATTCGCTACACTCAAACAGCTTGAATTATCTACATATCTACTGGTGCTCTACAAAGAAGAAAAATATAACATCATTGTGACCGACTACGTACTTCCGTTTTCATATAGCCGCCTGCTGTGCACACATATCAAAAGTCAAGAATGAAAGAAATAGTAGCGCACCGAACTTCCGCATAGTAGCAAGCTCTTCGGCAACATAGCAGGATTCAAACGTTTCGCTCAATAATATTATCACATAACCATAGGCGTGCGCAGAGTTCTCCATCAGGGACATGGTGTAACATACAAAGTGTGTGTATCTATAAACCGTGATGAGGGGTTAATTGCTGTGCGGCCGTGAATCCTTGTTATAGGGCACGCGGACTTATCGAAAGACCTATTACAGCAAAAGTTGTATATAGCTAAGAGAAAAGAAAATGGCAGCATATCTATGGGGTGAATGATGGAGAGTGGGGCAAAGCATCCTTCCGTCCATTCGTTCTTGCTTTCGTCCGTCCATGCGTCCGTCTGTATGACCGTCCGTGCGTCCATCCGCACGGCCATGCGTGCGTACATTCGTTGGTGCAGCCATCCGTGAGTCCGCCCATGCATCTGTCTGTGTGTCCGTTCGTCCATCTATTCAACACTCGAAGTACCACCATCTCGCATCTTTTCATCACATATTCCGCCTATGCACGGCCATCCAGCGGACATTTCAAGGACTAAACGAGAGGTGGCACACGCACACATTCTTACGGCTTGCGGTTCGTGTCTACTTTCCACCTTTAACCACCTCGAGTTCATGTTATATACCAGTTCATTGTATTCATGGCACTGTGGCCCAATGCTCGCTAAACCTTTCTAAAACCAAGGAGGTTACGCCCAGCAAGCATAACATAGCAACCCTTTCTTGTCATATAGTGTTTAATGTACATGCCAATGGCTACTAAGGGGGAATGAGAGACAGGAGAATTAGGCTTTTAGTTAACGCGCACGCTGCGAATTTCAGGGGCGAAGCTCCTTATAGCGGCACCCGTTCGTCCCTCATAGTCGTAGTAGTAGTCGTAGTGTGTAACCAGTTTTACATTTTGACCTCAAAGGTGGTGCTGGTGAGAGATTTCTTCTGTGCGTTGTTGAACAATAAAAAAAATTCGCAGCGTGTGCGTTAACTAAAAGCCGAATTCTCCTGTCTCTCATTCCCCCTTAGCAGCCATTGGCATGTACATTGAGCACTATCTGAAAAGAAAGGGTTGCTACGTTATACTCGCTGGGCGTAACCTCCTTGGTTTTAGAAAGGTTTAGTGAGCGCTGGGTCGCAGTGCCATGAATACAGTGAACTGGTATATACCATGAACTCGAGGTGGTTAAAGGTGGGAAGTAGACACAAAGCGCAAGCCGTAAGAAAGTGTGCGTGTGCCACCTCTCGTTTAGACCTTGGAATGTCCGCTGGATGGCGGTGCTTCTATATGGGGAATATATGATGAAAAGATGCGAGATGGTGGTACTTGGAGTGTTGAATAGATGGACGAACGGACACACAGACAGATGCATGAGCGGACTCACGGATGGCTGCACCAACGAATGGACGCATGGACGGACGCAGGGGCAGATGCATAGATGAACGCAGGGATGGACGCACAGATGAACGTGCAGACGCACGAACAGACGCACGCACCGACGGGCGAATGGACGCACGGACGGTCACACAGACGGACGCATGGATGGACGGAAGCAAGAACGAATGGACGGACGGATGCTTCGCCCCACTCTCCATCATTCACTCCATGGATATGCTGCCATTTGTTTATTGCTCAACAACGGACAGGAGAAATCTCCCACCGGCACCACCTTGCAGGTTAAAACGTAAGACTTCATGGTTACTCACTACGACTATGACTAGGGACGAACGGGTGCTGCTCGAAGGAGCTAAAACTGTCCGGCAGCGGGGTCACGAGTGCATGGTCTCCATTGGCTGTCCTATCAGCTACGTCATTGTCAGCGTCTTACCCAAGCACGCTCGGCATTGGCTGCGTTGTTAGTGACGTCGTCCATCTCGTCGCAGCAGTGGCGCCGAGCACGCGCACCAGTTTTCGCTGAAATCTTTCACATGGGCATGGCACCACGGATAGAAGAGTGCCGACAGCGGAAACCTGAGAGAACTCGCATTCGCCGGTCTGATGGTGCAGCCCTGGCGTATAAACAGGCCTGGGAGCCCGGGCCAAGCGCTGGCAGGAACCGATGATCTGGCAGCCTTCCAAACCAGGCCGCCGAGTTGGCTTGCAATGTCAAACGTTTCCAACAACGCCGCGCTTAAAAATTAATGCGTAGTTCTTGAAGAAGGAAAAAAGGCACTTAATTTTCTCTTTCTCTCTCTCTCTCTCTCTCTCTCTCTCTCTCTCTCTCTCTATATATATATTATATATATATATATATATTATATATATATATATATATATAATGTGTAATGAATCTGAATAACGGACGCTCTGCTGGTAATGAAGAAGACGAGGATGATCGGTGGCTGCAGGAGTAGCTCGCGCACGCCGTTCGCCATTAGCCAGACCTGCCTGTTAAAGCTCATTTTGCCAAGCTGCGTCTGAACCTTTCTCGACGTACAACACCTCTATTTTAAGTGGTGGAGGAGCCGGGGTTCCCATCAACCTGGAACTTCGCAATCGGACGACCCCCAATGTGGCCACGCAGGTTTCTTGAAGACTTTTCTCGCATACGTCTCCGATTACTGGCGTGGCATGTACCGTTTTATACGACAATACGTTCGGGCCTGCTCGACGTGCCAGAGACGAAAAACTCCCCCTTGTCACGCCAGCGGTACCTTGCTACCCTTACCATGTCCATCCCGACCATTCGACCGCGTCGGCATCGATATCTACGGTCCCCTTCCCAACACCGCTGACGGTAACCGCTGGATCATAGTTGCCGTCGACCATCTCACGCGGTATGCCGAAACTTCATCTCTTCCCTCGTCTACAGCAAAGGACGTTGCGACTTTCGTTCTTCACAACATCGTATTACGGCATGGAGCACCTCGGGAGTTACTGAGTGATCGTGGTCGCGTATTCTTGTCAGACGTCATCACAGCATTGCTGCGTGAGTGCCACGTCGTTCACCGCACTACAAGCGCCTATCATCCCCAGACCAATGGAATGACAGAGCGCTTCAACCGCACCCTTGGTGACATGCTGTCTATGTATATCTCGTCAGACCACTCCAATTGGGACCGAGTGCTCCCGTTTATCACGTTCGCTTATAATACCGCCATTCAAAGCACTACTGGGTTCTCTCCTTTTTTCCTCCTTACGGACGCGAACCTTCTTGCACTATGGACACCATCCTTCCTACAAACCTGACTCCTCAGAGTCCACGACTTTGTCTCAAGCCGCTACATACGCTGAAGAATGCCGCCAACTGGCGAGATCATTTACAACTCAAGACCAAGGACGCCAAAAACCCACCATGACGCATCAAATAACACTACTTCCTACGATCCAGGTTCACTCGTCTGGCTGCATGTCCCTTCGGCTACACCTGGCCTTTCTACCAAGTTGGTCCCCAAGTATCACGGCCCATATCGTGTGCTACAAAAAACGTCACCGGTGAATTACCTCATCGAGCCACTGGAACCATCTTCTGACCAACGTCGTCGTGGCCAGGAAATTGTCCACGTCTCGAGACTTAAGCCCTGCTACGACCCTCCCGTGTTTACTTGTCCATAGGTCGCCAGGATGGCTCCTTATTTCGCGGGGAGTAATTGTAATGAATCTGAATAACGGACGCTCTGCTGGTAATGAAGAAGACGAGGATGATCGGTGGCTGCAGGAGTAGCTCGCGCACGCCGTTCGCCATTAGCCAGACCTGCCTGTTAAACTCATTTTGCCAAGCTGCGTCTGAACCTTTCTCGACGTACAACACCTCTATTTAATATATATATATATAATATATATATATAGATATATATATATATATATATATATATATATATATATATATATATATATATATATATATATTATATATATTATCAGCCTGACTACGTCCATTGCAGGACAAAGGCCTCTCCCATGTTCCGCCAGTTAACCCGGTCCTGTGCTTGCTGCGGCCAATTTATACCCGCAAACTTCTTAATCTCGTCTACCCACCTAACCTTCTGTTTCCCCCTAACCCGCTTCCCTTCTCTGGGAATCCAGTTAGTTACCCTTAATGACCAGCGGTTATGCTGTCTACACGCTACATGCCCGGCCCATGTCCATTTTTTCTTCTTGATTTCAGCTATGATATCCTTAACCCCCGTTTGTTCCCTAATCCACTCTGCTCTCTTCTTGTCTCTTAAGGTTACACCGACCATTTTTCTTTCCATTGCTCGCTGCGTCATCCTCAATTTAAGCTGGACCCTCTTTGTAAGTCTCCAGGTTTCTGCTCCGTAGCTAAGTACCGGCAAGATACAGCTGTTATACACCTTCCTCTTGAGGGATAGTGGCAATCTACCTGTCATAATTTGAGAGTGCTTGCCAAATGTGCTCCACCCCATTCTTATTCTTCTAGTTACTTCAATCTCGTGGTTAGGCTCTGCGGTTATTACCTGCCCTAAGTAGACATATTCTTTTACAACGAAGTGCACTCTTACCTATCTCGAAGCGCTGCTGTTTTCCGAGGTTGTTGTACATTACTTTCGTTTTCTGCAGATTCATTTTAAGACCTACCTTTCTGCTCTCCTTGTCTAACTCCGTAATCATGAGTTGCAATTCGTCCCCTGAGTTACTCAGCAATGCGATGTCATCGGCGAAGCGCAGGTTACTAAGGTACTCTCCATTAACTCTTATCCCTAACTGTTCCCATTCTAGGCTTCTGAAAACCTCCTGTAAGTATGCAGAGCATTGGGAGAGTGTGTCCCCCTGCCTTACACCCTTCTTGATGGTACTCTATTGCTCTCCTTATGAAGCACTAAGGTAGCAGTTGATCCCCTGTAAATTTCTTCCAGGATGTTTATATACTTCATCGACGCCCTGATTCCGCAGTGTCTGCATGACGGCTGATATTGCTACTGAATTAAACGCCTTCTCGTAATATATATATATATATATAATATATATATATATATATATAATATATATATATATATATATATATATATATATATAGCCGGCACGGCGTCAGGATGCCCGCTTTCTGCCTGAGTTTATCAAGCATCACTTTGGCTTCGGCTGTGACGTCTGTGGCCACCTGTGGTTCGGGAACAACTGCAAAGCGCATTTAACCCCTCATTACACTCTTCAATGACCGTGATCATGTGAGGAACAATCTGCGGTATGTGAAATAAACACAGGGAAATTGACGTCAAATGTGTGTATAGGCCCATTAAGAAGCACGAACGTGTAAGCATAATTGTGAAAGGTTTCAGGGCTCACGGCGGGTTGAACACGGCTAAACAGCGGGGCCGCATGTTTCAGCTTTCGCTGGTTAACTATTTGTACGTACAGAGTGCTTGGGCGCGGCGATTTTTTTTTGTTCTCCGCGCCACTGTCTGTTTTTTAAATGAACAAAAACAAAGTATTTGATTGATTGATTGGTAAGTGGGGGTTTCATAACATGGGGAGGTCGAATGCGAGAGGAGTGCTATGTGCGTTCACGTGTTTTTCACAAATGCCTGCGTGTAATATCTCCGGATTCCCAGGGTAAAGATGAGAAGTAGGCCAAGCTCTTGGAATGCGAGACTAGTGCTTCTTGGCTGCTATTATCTTCAAAACTCTGCATTACCATAATATCCCTTCGCTGAAGACAGCGAAGTGACATAGCACGCAGTAATTGTACAGGACTGACTTGACGACCTCTTTGACTGATTACGGGAGGCTGGGCACTTCCCCTCCCCTCTTGCACCCCACTCCTCGCACTTCGTACGCTTATTTCTCCGAATTTAGTTGAAGAGAGTGCATCAGAAGTGTAAACAATCAGCTTTCACTTGCGAACGATCTATCTTAGCCTATAACATCGGCATTCTGCGAAACAAATCAATAAAACACAGTCACAATCTTAACATTCTTTCGCGTTCATGCGAGTTTTCTTTTGCGAAGGAATTCTAGCAATGTCCTTGCGGACGTTGCCGGTGATCGTCCTTGCGGCATGTGCGAGAAATCTCAGACGTAAAGAGCATGATGATATGATATGTGGGGTTTAACGTCCCACAAACCACCATATGATTATGAGAGGCGCCGCAGGGAAGGACACGTAAATTTCGACCATCTGGAACTTTTTATCGTGCACCAAAATCTGAAACACAAGGCCTGCAGCATTTTTGCCATCCATCTAAATGCAGCCTCCACAGCCGGGATTCGATCCCGCGACTTGCAGGTCAGCAGCGAGTACCTATAACCACTAGCCACCGCGGCAGGTCTGACGTAAAAATAGCAAGCCCACCACCGGTTCGAATTCAGTTTTAAGTCGTCTCGTTGTTCAAAGAAAGGAATGAAGAGCGCAAGTTGAATTCGCGAATCGTCGCGGAATTTCCTGTCGAAACACGTGGTCTTTCACGCAGCACATTCAAGCTGTGTGGCAATAAATTATTAGGCATAGCGCTAACGCAGGCACGTTTTGAAATTCCGACTACAGCAAGCGCGGCAAGCTGAAGCACAGTAGCGATATACTTAACCAAGCGTTATAGTTATGTTGTACTGCATTGGCTAGTAAATTAGCCTAATAACGTGCATTGTCAGTAAGAACTACGCTCCCGTACCCTTCCTGCTCACGCCAGACGACAAGCACGTTCATAATTCCAGTATCATCCGCTTCCCTGCGCACTGACGAGTCTATCTTTTTCGTCCTCTTTAGAACGTGATGAAGTTGACACCGTAACAGCATGGGGGAAAATGATGACGACGGTTCAGCCACAGTGGAACCGTGGCACGCGCGGCTGCTGACCCGAAGGTCATGGGTTCGATACCAGCCGTGACGTCACAGCCGCGGTGGTCACATTTTGACGGACGTGATATGCTGGAGGACCGTGTAATGTCAGTGCTCGTTAAAGGACACCAAATCGTCAAAATTTCAGGAGCCCTGGACTACAGCGTCTCTCTTAATCATATGGTGGTTTCGGGATGTAGAACGTCATTTAAATTATAATGATCAGCTTCTATTCGTGTTTGAAAATAACGAAGGAAGCTTCTTTGGCATGGGCACACCGAAAAAAGAAAGGTGAAAGTTATTTCACCAGTAAATTTTGTGAATTTCGTGAAGGTTACTTCAAGAAACCGTCACATGCACTTATAAATTCGCGTTGACATTCCTTCGCAGCGGCGACCACAGCGTGCCTACGTTCCCAATGTCATGCTTCTTTCTGTCCCTCTCTCTCTTTTCCTTCCTTGGAACAATCGTCGAACAGCTTCAAGTAGACGCAGTTTGAACGGCCGCATTCCGGTCACAAGAAGTGGGTCGCCGGTGGTCCCACCAAAGTTGCCTCATATCTCGCGTTATACGTTGCTGCATGGAGCCAAACAAAGTGCAAGGTGGGCAAAATAAAAAGAATCTTGGCGGGATAAAGGCACCATTATCCGAAGAAGGCCCTATACGCAGTTATCTGCGTGACGTACATTATCGCAACGCTGCGTACACATTCGAAATTTGTTGTTGTTGTCGTCGTTGGCTACTCTCATGCGCACATATATTTATACGTTCAAGCCGGCTATGATGCCGGGATATATCCAGCACGTAGCCTGCCTTACCATATTTGTTTCATAAATAAGTAAATAAATAAAAAAACATAGCAATAATAACTGCGCTTTTCTAGGTTGAAAACTGGGCGTTTTGATATGTATAGCATGATGGTAGCCGGTATGGCGCAATGAATTCACGGCACGCGCTAGGAAATTTGCCCACAACAGAGCACTATACACTGCAGTGGACTGTTGTGCGCGAGTTCTTCTCGTGTGATTCGTCGATTATTTGTGGCTATACAAACTAATAAAACGAGGGTATCGCAATGTCCTGGTAACCGAGAAGAACTTGAATCGTGCTATTTTTTTTTTTATTGTAGACCGCAGAGTATTCTCCTATACAGGTTGATGAAACGGTATACCCATACAGTGGCTTAAAGTCGCATAAGATGATAGCACCGGTTAATAAACATATTAACACATAACTAAACAGTAAAACTAATAACGTAATCTTATTAGTCCCATAAGATAATAAAAAGAAGTTTCATACACTGATTCATACTAAAAGTACTAAGTAAAGGCTAAGTTAATATGAACAGCAGTATGCAGCGCACTCAATTTTGCTCGTTGATACAATAATGAAGTTGAAGAACTATGATGCTAAAAAGGAGATGAAAGGAGGCGAGCATGGCGGGCTCTCCTCATCTTGCATTTTAGCGGTGTTTCCTTCAAGTTTGGCTAAGTCAAAGCTCTGTAATATATGATCCACGACAACAGTAAATCAGTGCTGGGCTGCTGACCCGAAATACGCCGTTTCGATTACAGCCACGATGGTCGCATTTCGATAGAAACTAAACGCTAGATGCCCGTGTATTGCGCAGTGTCATTGCACAATAAACAACATCATGGGGGTTGAAATTATCGGGAGCCCTCCTGCACACAACTGCGTCGTGCCTCACATATTAAGCCGTGTTTTTGGAACGTAAAACCCCAGACGTTATTATTATTCTTATTGTCACCTGACGCCCGCATGGTGTCTTGGTGCATTGGTACAGCCGACAGAGGTAGAAAAACAAGAAGCGTCTATCGCCACTCGTCAACATGTATATACGAAACGTGTGACGCACAGCTCGCGTTATCGGCTCAGCTCGGCAGCAGTCTTAAGTATACTGCCGACGCGGTTACACCATTCGCGAGCCGAGCCATCAAGTGCTTTATGGGAACCTCGGGCTCGCAAAAAGGTTTGCACACGACGACTCAGTTGGTCTTGCCGCTAGCAAACAAGCTATACGGCTTGAAGAACACTGTTTTTTTTGCTAAGACCCTCGTATACGCCTATCTTGTGCGTCGTATGTGCTTTCCGCGCCTTGCTTGAAGAGTGGCGTACCGGCGCACGAGTACGCCACGCGTACGACCTCTTCTCTGACCTTCCATCAGACACGAAAAAACTTGAAGGGTCTCATACGCCTTTGCCTGCAGGACGACTCGATGGCGAAAAAACCGTCTGGAGTGACTATTTTGCAGGGCACTGTCGACGTCCAAGTTTCAGTACCAAGGAACTCTACCATTTCGCCGCCTCTGTCAGAATGCGTCCGCCGCGGTGGTCTATAGTGGCTAAGGTACTCGGCTGCTGACCCGCAGGTCGCGGGTTCGAGTCCCGGCTGCGGCGGCTGCATTTTAGGTGGATGCGGAAATGTCCTATAGGCCCGTGTGCTCAGATTTGGGTGCACGTCAAACAACCCCAGGTGGTCGTAATCTCCGGAGCCCTCCACTACGGCGTCTCTCATAATCATAGCGTGGTTTCGGGACGTTAAACCCCACATAACAATCAATCAATCGGGATTGAACCCACTACCTTCGGGTCAGCAGCCGGGTACTATAACTGCTACACCACCATGGCAGACAAGAAGCCGCGGTCCTCGTCATCCTGCTGATAACCGTGGGAAAAGAAGGCGTACGAGGGGATTTGTACGGAACGAATTCATACGTGAGCTTGTATATCCAATTAAGTGAGCTGCTGTAGTCCCATTCCGACAAGATAGAGAGATTCAGGAACGCCCCGTGTATACATGGGGTACGGATAAATGTTGGTATCTGCAGCATAATATAAACTCATACGCGTGCACCATCAAAAGGAGAAAAAAAATAGCAGCAACTTGTTGGTCGGGGCAAATCAGTCTATCTTGCGAATAACTTGAAATCATGAAAAAAAATTAAGACAAAGAAGGAACGGACACAACTCTACCAACGTTGTCCCGTTGAGCTCGTCCTGTCGTGCGTGTTCCTTTGTATTTTATTCTTTTTTTTTTTTGCTCTCCTTCGATCAACTCATTTGCGAGAAAAAACACACAATAAAAAAAGAAGTTCAAGAGAATGAATGAACAAACTTTATTTAAACTGCAGCCGTGCCCTTCGGGCGGGGTGGGGGGGGAGATGGGATTAACCCCTGTCCCTTCCCACCCTCCGTCGATGATGATGGCGGTGCCTCAGGTGACCGCTAGAAGTCATTGGATCCGGGTGGCATTCCGGCTTGCAGGACGGTCCAAAGAGGGAGAGATTAAGACCAGGAGAGCAGTTTGCGATGGCCTGCTCTTCTTCAGTAGGGAAAGGGCGACAGCTAGGAAACGACCGATGATAAGGTAAGCAGGTGCTTATATACACGTCGATATTGCTGGTCACAACAACTGTTAAGTCATGCGTCCACTAGGGCCTAAGGAAAGCAAAAGCCACTCATATGACCGCAAATGTGCTTTTAAAACAATTAATTTGTCGTCAAATCCACATGGACGAAGTCACACACTAAACGACATCTATCTGTGTCTTACTGCTTGAGGGCCTCTATTGAGGGCCTCTATTGACCCTCAAGCTCTTGAAGGCTTGAGGGTGTGAAATACGCGTCCCGCGAACCTTCCGCTTGTGGCCCGCAGCCCGCGTATGACTGTCCTCAATAAGTATGTTCAGTCACTACGGTGGACATAACTGGCCTCAAGTATTTTTATGTCATTCATTTATTTATTTTTGAGACATGCCATGCGGGCATCATGTGGTGAAACGTAGCTGCGGAACTAATACTGTATATTTCAGAATCAGCGTACATATTTTCGTCATTTTGGAGTTCAGTATCGCTATGTTTCCTGGATCCTGACGCCAAGTGCCCTTCAGAGATGAACCATACATGAGATATGAAAAAAGGTTTTCTTTCAAATGCCAACGTTAGGTGACGTCTTGTTAGTTGAACCTCAACCCTTTCCCACCTCGTTCCAACCTTCTACACTGTACTCGCTTCACTTCCCCGGTACTCGCAGGGTCCAATTTAGTTACCATGGCCCGCTATAGAATATGTGAGTTCGAGAGACCTGGTGTATGGGGAACTTACGTGTGACTGAAGAAAGCATGCATTTTCGTTATCTTGTCACATGTTCTAACATCGAGTCATTTCTTTTTTTTTAATTCCATCACTTTTTTTGTACAGTGTTTATCGATGTGACTTGTTTTATGGGCATAAAAAGAGAGGCTGGGGACAAACAGAATTAACTTGTTGGCGTTCGCATGTGTTCTCGATCGCTCTCTATACAACTAGATTTCAACCAACTGGCCGAAGTAAAATAGCCCTTCTCTTGGTGCGGTTCAAGCCGCTCAATACGCCGCAAGAGGTCTTTCAATCAGCGAGCGATACGTGTATATTGCGTGAATAAGGCAAGCTAAAACACCTGTGTGCGTTCTTGAAATAACCGCGCAGCTGGAAAATGGATGAAAATAACGTGTAAAATACCTGACCGAGTTCACTGCAGGTGCTCAAAAGGGGCCGCAAGGATGTTGCGGCGTTTTCTGCGGCGTGCTCGCTTTTTCCTTGAAAAAATTGCGAACCCACAGATCCGCTTTGTGTGCAGTATGCGCAGTGTAGAAACGTAGTGGGAACCTGCAAACGTGAACAAAAACATCAACGCTTTTTTTTTATGTGACCTATATACTATGCTCAGCGACTGTAGGGTTCAACGTCTGCGGTTTGTCTTATTTAGTTGTTATATTGAGAAACAGCAAATAACTCGTCTACATATTCTCTTCTTTATCCATGTTTATTGTATGCCCCGCCGCGGGGGTCTAATGGCTAAGGTACTCGGCTGCTGACCCGCAGGTCGCGGGTTCAAATCCCGGCTGCGGCGGCTGTATTTCCGATGGAGGCGGAAATGTTGTAGGCCCGTGTGCTAAGATTTGGGTGCACGTTAAAGAACCCCAGGGGGTCGAAATTTCCGGAGCCCTCCACTACGGCGTGTCTCATAATCATATGGTGGTTTTGGGACGTTAAACCCCACATATCAATCGATATCACCAACCATGTTTATATGTATTTCTAGTTTGCATTGTTTACAGTCTTTTTGTGAACACACTATTTAAGTGTTCTCCTAAAACACAATTGAAGGTAAACAGCGCGCCTTGTAGTGCATGGTGCGAGAAAAAAATATTAACCTGTTTCTTTATTAAGCATGCGTTTATAAATGTAGGTAATATCTCCCCATTGAAATTCAGCTGTACAACCTATAGGCGAAGAAATAAAGCTGAAGGCGGCTGTAGAACAAAGGGGTATTCTATAAAGTATTTTTCGCAGCCCTGCCTTTTTTTTCTTTTTCAGACGAAAATTGTATACGCATTTTGAATCGGTTTATTTCGAAAAGAATTAAAAAAAAACCTTCAGCGTCAAAGTATACATAAAGTTGCCCGAATATTATCAGACCGGGACGTGCTTTCATAGGAACCAGATCCTCCGATAGGGTCCTACAAGGAACTTGCTATATATATGTGAAACATGACAGGAGATCATGATACCCTACAGTAACCTCACGAGACCTGCAGGCTAACACCCTTACCACTCCTCATCGCTTAGCAATCTTCACAGGCTGAGAGGTCGACTGAATGCGCAGAAATTACAATAAAGATGCCATAGCAAATTCACATCACATGCTGGAGGAGTGCGCTAGCGTTTCCCTGCTAGAGAGCTTTTGCCGGCTCCTTTAGAAATGACACAAGATGCACTACAAGACGGTACCCTGACGAAAAACTGCTGAAAGCTGCTTGTGTGGAAGGGGTCGGTGCAGACTATAGCTCCAAAGCCACCTGATTTTTTTTTCCTAATAAAGTTTTATGCTCCTCCTCATCGCGAAAATATGGTACACAAAGTCGTGTGATTGCTCAAGTGCGGCTCGAAATAAACAACGTTTTTTTTATTTTGCTACATAGACTTGCATTAAATGGGCGCCGTTAGACCGGTGTTGTGTATGAAGTAAAGCTGTGTCTCGTGGAATGTGTTCTCATGTATCCAGTGGTCACAACTGTTTGTGTCATTGTTGTGAAGGCGGGCTTCCAGCTAAGGTGACGGGAGCGTTCTGACGTAATCCTTGGCATGTTCATATAATTGATTGATTTATATGTGGGGTTTAACGTCCCAAAACCACCATATGATTATGAGAGACGCCGTAGTGGAGGGTTCCGGAAATTTTGACCACCTGGGGTTCTTTAAGGCATGTTCATATAAGACGGTACGCAAACTGCTTGAGTCATTCTTTATTGCGAGGTAAGAAAAACGAATCTTCGGCCCGCACCATAAACATATAGCAGGCAATGCTTGAATCAATTAAATTTCTCTTTGCAAAAGCATGATGCGGAGGCGATAAAGAAGAAGCGCCAGGAGATCTCAAAAATGGATTAACCTGTGAGCGCTGCCTTGTGAACGTGTCTCAAAGGGTCCAAAGGCTCAAACACTTGTCAGATTTATTCTATTGTAGATGCAGAACTGTTGGTGCATGTCATCAAAATAATTGGAAAACAACGGCCAACTAATACGTTTTAATGAATGCCTAATTTCACCTCAGATTGTCTTGATTGGTTAAGGGGTCCCAGGAATTTATATATTTTTAGAACAGGAGTTATTACCTATAGACGTATATGCTGCCGCTCATTTAGCTGCACGTGTCACGTATCTGCGACTTGATTTAGGAGCCAAAGTGGCAAACGTGCGAATTTGACTCTATACTATGAATCTATACCAAATGTTAAACAGGAATCTATACAGAATAGCAGAATATATATCAAATGTATATCAAATGCTTGTCGCGTCTCTCGATCGGTTCTCACCCACGCGCATTCCGAAGATAGAGAACAGCTTGCAGCTGTGCAGTACGTGGTAAGTCGCTCGCCACGTCCGTCTGTCAGATCAGTATCGTTGAGTTATGTCCTTGGAGCATAGCTGAATGCTAGCTTCTTCAAGACTCTCTAACTCGTTTCAACACCGATCAATATTATATTTCAACGAGGTTAAGATCGAGAGCTGGTCATTGGCATTCAGCTCTCATAACAATTGGCTATTAAAAGGGTTCACGGCGGTGAAGGTTTCTCGCAGCAGCCCCCTTCCGTATTATGCCAATGTACTAAGCTGACTTTACCCCCCCCCCCTCCCCTTCCTCCCCCCGTCATGAGTACATCACGAGTGTGATCGTCATAAGTATGTTTCAACAAGCCATGCTGGCCACAATACAGTGCCCCCGGATGGATCGGGTGGTGGCTCACGCCCCTAGCCATGAAGTTAAGTACTATCACTGTGTATTTGGGGATTGAATTTCACACGCGCCTCGATTGTAGCCACCAAGCAGTTAGCCTCCTCCTGGTCATTTCTAACCGTTTGAAGTCTATTTTGCCTTCACTGTCCCTAAACCCCAATGCTTAGAAAAAATCGGCGCCATTATCTTCGACCTCCAGTACTCCGAGATCTCTTATCCTAGCTCCCACACCCCCCACCCCCTCGAGTCACAGCGCCCCCATCCTGTTATGTCAATGTACGGGGATGGCTTTGCGCCCCCCCCCCCCTCACTTTAGGTGAACAGGAAGGCGGTGCTACAACCCCCCACCCCAACCCCTGTCGCCCGTCGGGTAACCTTCTGTACCCGCCTTTGTTGATGGAATCGACGACCGATTCTACGATTCTATGAGGTTACGTTGTTATCACCCTCCTATTTGCAGTGATGGCATCGTAGGTATAAATAATCGCCGAGCCGTCGTCGCAGCCCTTGGCATCCGCGCTGTGTTGAGGGGCGTGTTCTAGGTGAGCTGCTGCGCAAGTGGCGGAAAAAAACCGAGCTCAGCGTAAGTTATATGTGCGGGCGTTGTTACATTTCTGTTTCGCTAGAGTTTGTTAACTATTTTCATTTTATGCGCCTCACTACTCGGAAAGAATGTTCAACGTCGCCGGTTTCTCGTACAGACGCATGACGTGTCAAAACATTGAGCATGAGGCCCCTATTCGACCGTCTTCGTGTTCATTTGTCTTTTGCCGACAAGTGACTCGTACACAGTGCAATGAGCTCGATGCCACGGTAGGGGATCTCAGCACCGATGGCATTCGACCTCGCGACCTTGCGGAAGTCCATATGCGCGTATTTCAAATACTCTGCCTTGATGTTCCAAAAGACTGGTACCGAACAAAAATGTCGCTGGGGCGAACGCTTCGATGAAAAGGCAGTTACGTATATACAATTTTTTGCTCAATTCAGGCAGATGATTCTGCCTTTGTCTGATTCATTCACCACCTCTGCCGAGATGTTGGTAAAGGTGGAGTTTCGCACGTTTGTCTTCCTGTTCTTTCGTACATTGTGCGAAGCATCACGACGATTGAGATTCCGAAAATTTCTCTTACCAGAAATTCTCGGAGTCGCAGTGCTGTCCCCGTGAGCTTTTGCATCCAAACAAACCAGCCTAACCACAGAGTTCCACTACGAAAATTACCTCTAGGGTCTTCGTCAACCGCTATAGCAATAAAATGCCCGAACCTAAGTAAATAATTGGGACACAATTCTATGGGTACGCGAGCAGAACACGCACATGCGTTTATCTATATTTAGCGGCGTCTTCACGTCAGTCAAAAAATCTGTGATTGCTAAGCTGTCTTTGTCATCATTTTGCTCCTCGTATCCCTTTCACCCGCTGTATTATTTGCGACCGTAAGCTATGACGTATATCGTTGTAGTACTATACAGGCCTCGTTCTCGTAAGGCGATCATTTTAAACAATTCATTCAGTCTGTTCGTTTACGCATGCAAAACTGAGCGATTGGCTTAAAGAGCGTCTTTGATGCTATCGCGACACCTTTGCTTGACACTTTGCCCACGATTTTAATCTCTATGGCTCGGCGCTAGCGTGGACATCGTCTCTGCACGTGCAAACCATTTAACGAGCGGTAAATTAATAGAAAGAATAAGGAAACACCAATGTCACGTTACTGAAAATTAGGCCTGTTTTTTTTTTTCAAGCTTTAGTGAAAGAAACAATATCAGGACGTTATCAAAAAAAGAGTGGCGTAGCCAGGGGGTAGCACACCAAACCCGTGACACCCCCCCCCCCCCCCCCCCCAAACCCGGAAATCTTTTATGGCATACAAAAATGACCACCATTTTAAGGGGGTGCGCCCCTCCGCAAGAAACCCCCTCCCTTAAAAAAATTGCCAACGCCTTTGCAATCAGACAAGCAGTTTGCTTTTTAGACCTCCCAGTCACGTCATTACTTTCAGGGGTCTATACCAAGGCTAAGAAATACATAACGCGTGTTCCGTATTTCGGCAATACTTGGAGGATATTGCAGCTGTATTACATTGTTTCATATTTTATTTATTTACTTCAACTACTTGTGCATGTCATAACGTACACGACGGGGATTACGTGACATTCACGACGTATAACCTGTCATTTACACTCTTCATACACCTATGATATGCCTTGTCAATGTTGGTACACAGTGTTGTGACTGGGGGAATTTGTCGGGCCTTGAGCCATCCAAGGGTCAGGGCGAAGACGGGCCGAGGAGCCGGAGCTGATAACTTGAACGATTTATTTACACTATTTTACATGATGTTGAAGGTAGCGTGTTACATGGAGTAAGCATCATACTAGATGATGGAAGGAAGCTCTCTCCCCGAGCGTCCTGCGCTCGCGTTTTTATGCCCCCGAAGAGAGAAAGTCACACCGCCTCCTTCCCAACCTGGGAAGGGAGGAGAGGCCCGCCCAGTTCGCTGCCCGGCGAGGGTGTAACACACACAATACACGACACCACTGGCACAGTGCGAGAACGGGGAGTCGGACGCGCCGAGATGACTCTTCGAGGAAACATCGCTCGGGAAAGGCGCCATGGAACGTGAGGAATGTCCCCGAAGATGAATACAAAGCGCTCGGCTCATTGTCCGCTGAATGTTGACGACCCAAGCAATGACCACTCCTTCTAGGCAGCCCAGACAGCGAACAGCCCCCCCCCCCCCCCCGGTAATCTGTCGGTCGTGCGTGCCCAAAGGGCTTTTTGGCAAGACGAGCCGACGACTCCAAGGAATTCGCAGTACTACTGCTGTGTTGTTGCCGATTCTGGACGTCTCAGGACGCGCTGCGAAGCCGGAACCATTCCACGCGTCCAAGCGGCGCACAGACATGGGGGCCGATCACAACAGCTCGTCCGCCGCCGGGAAAAAGGACTCGTAGATGGGCAGCCCAACGCTGCACCTTGAAGAGGCCTGGCAGCGCAGCAGCTCTGGAACGGCTGCGGCTCAGGTTTTCTCTCTCGCTCAAGTGGGGTCAGCAGGTCCGTAAGTAGTACTCTCCGTCGAAGGGGCCCCCGCAGGTCGAAGGCTGGGACTGACATTAGTGATCAAATCCGCACAGTACCCAAGCAGCGACAAGGCGGTACACCACCCCTCCCGAGATATGCCAGGCTACTGAACTCTTAGCCCGTTGTCGGCATAAAAGCAGCCACACTAGAACGTTGCCTGGAACGTCCCCAAACAAAGCAATATGGCAACGCTCCTAAAGTTTTGAAGAATTTACCTTAAATAAATTGCACTCAAGCCGCAAGTCGCATAGCCTTGAGGCAAATGGCGAGTGAGAAGTGAGAAGGTCGGGAAACTCAACTAACAAATTATATCCCTTTCTCAACGTCTGGCCGTGGCAGGCAGACTAAGTAACAGGTTCACCATGCAGTAAAGGTTAAAAAAAATCCAAAACGAAAAGATACACGGAATGACATAACAAAATAAAAAAAACCCGGGCTGTCGTAACTCAATCGGAATGCGCTTGCTCCTTATCACAGGAAGCCTCGGCTGAGAGCATCAGCATTTCCATTATCCCGCCCCTTTTTGTAGCGGATCTCAAAATTATGTTCTTGCAGTGCCAAACTCCATCTCAGTAGGCGGCCATTTTTAGGCGACATATTCCGAAGCCATGACAAGGGACAGTGATCTGTCTCGACAAGAAAGGGCGAGCCGGCCAAGTAGCACCGAAGCTTGTAAATAGCCCACACTAAGCATGCACACTCTTTCTCTGAGGTGCTATAAGCCTCCTCACGTGTGGAAAGCTTACGACTAATGAAAAGCACGGGGTGCTCCTCTCTACTTTCATCTCGCTGACTCAGAACAGCCCCAAGACCCCTTTCACTAGCGTCGCACTGAAGTACAAAAGGTCGGTTATAATCCGGAGCTCGTAAAATCGGTTGAGACGTCAGTGCTGCCTTCAAAGCCTGGAACGAACTTTCCCTTAACTCGTCCCACTGGACTTTAACGGGCTCTCCCTTCCTTAAACTGTCGGTCAGAGGACTGGCGATCTGTGAATATTTGGGGATATAGTGTTGGTAATATCCAGTGAGGCCTAGAAAGGCCCTGATATCAGTTTTAGTGACAGGTCGGGGATAGTTCTCGATGGCGGCAAGTTTTACCTCGTGGGGCCGCCGGCATCCTCGCCCAACAATGTGCCCTAGATACTCTACTTCCGCCTGTCCCAATTGACACTTTTCTGCTTTAACAGTGAGGCCCGCGTTCCTTAAGCGCGTCAAGACGTCCCGCAAGTGGCTCAGGTGTTTTTCCCAGCTGTCCGAAAACACTGCAATATCATCTAGATAAGGAACAGCGTAGTTCTCTGCTCCCGCCAGCACACGATCCATGAGCCGTGAAAAGCAAAAGGGCGCGTTTTTGAGCCCAAAACTCATGACCAGGGGTCGGAAAGTGCCCAAGGGGGAGATAAACGCTGCGTATTTACTGGCTCGTTCGGTCATAGGCACCTGCCAGTAGCCGCGTGTGAGGTCTAGCGTGGAGACGTACTGAGCCCTGCTAACAGTTTCCACTCTCTCCTCTACGTGGGGAATAGGGTACAGCTGGTCTCGCGTGACGGCATTCAGTTTCCGATAATCGATGCAGGGTCTCGGTTCCTTGAAACAATTGGGCCAATAAAACTCCCTAAGTAGACGAGTCTTCGTTTTCTTTTTGCCAAGATGGCCCGACCACCCGCCACCGTGACACAGCTCCAGTACTTTGGCTCGGTATTTCTGTGGAACCACTAATTGATCATAGTGCACCCCCTTCGAGTCTTTGTACTGACGGTACAAAATTCCGGCGCGGCGGTGCAAAAAGACGTTCTTCCGCGCCAACCCCTCCTCCACCATATCGCTCAACTTTTGCAGCGTTTTATCCTCGGCCTGTTCCGCAGCGATAACCTCCGGGCTTACTTTCGATAGCTCCAAGAACCCGCCCATGCAAGGTAGCACGGAAAGAAGGTTAACTTCCTCGCTGGCCTCACTGGAACTCTTAAAGCTGCTTTCGCCATCGCTCGGGACGTTCTCCTGATTCGCGTCTGCCCTTGTTTCGTCGGGGGCCTGTGCCTCTCTATTTTGGGAACTGCCGAGCTCCTTTGCGATCTCCTTTGCCTTAGACCGCGTTAGAGCATGTACAGTGTGTTCTCCAAAGCTCAGACCTTTCTTTCTTAACAGGTCCTCCGAGTGGTTAGAAAAAAAGGTAACCGTACTGCTTCGGCAAACTTTGTGACACGGCAGCCTCTGTTTCCAGTTCTCCGAAGGGACCCTTGATGAGGACTTTGGCCACTGGCAGACACACACTGTCTTCCTGCGCTACCTGTCTGATCCACGCGCAGTCTCCGGTGAACCCATCCGCGGGCACGTAAGATGGGTGTATTACATCCATAGTGGCCGCAGAATCGCGTAGAACCCGGCAATTTTGCCCATTGACCGTCATCTCTCTTAAGTACGGTTCAAGTAACCTCATGTTCTCATCAGTATGGTTAAAAAGGGAGAAAACGAGTTTTTCCTTACGGCAACCCATTGCTAAGTGCCCCGGTTCATTACATCGATAGCACACAATGGGTTTCTTTGCCTCAAATGCTCTGTCGCGATTCTTATCCTGTTCTTTCTCTTTGCCAGCGCGTCCACTCATGGTCGATTCCCCGTGCGTGTCTTTTTCATTCGTCCCTCCTGGTGCAATAGGGGCATAACTGTTGCGCTCAGACTGCTTAGAATTCTCACGGTATGGTTTCTTTGCGGGTTTGTTGCGCTCTCTTATTTCCTCACGCCTCATGGTGTACTCTTCAGCCAGTTCTGCGGTACGCTCCAAATTCTTTTCCCCGGGCTGATCTAATACCCATAAGCGTGCTTCGTCACTTAGAACGTTCAGGAATTGCTCCGTGCAAATCAACTCGACTACCTTGTCATGGTCTCCAAAAGCTCTCTCGCCCTTAAGCCACTCGGTGAGATTGCACCTCAGACTGTATGCAAAATCGGCAAATGATTCACTGCTACGTTTGCTACTATTTCTGAAACGTCGTCGGAAAGCTTCAGCAGACAGCCGATACCTCTTTAGTAGCGCACGCTTTACAATATCGTAGTCATTCGCCTCATCTCGCGGCAAACGAGCCAGTACATCCGCTGCCTCGCATGGAAGCACGGTCAAGAGCATTTGTGCCCATAACTCACGCTCAAACTTGCCTTCGCAACTTCTCTCAAAATTGACCAAAAATAACCCGATATCCTCTCCCATCTTAAAAGGATTCAGGAGGTCTTTTATTTTTGGTGCCTTGCTTACTGGAGCATTGAGTGTTGCGCCTCCTGAGGTAGTTGCCCGAGCTATTTCTAAGTCTAGGCGCTTCTTATCCAGTTCGTGCTTGCGCTCGCGCTCGCGCACGCGTTCCTGCTCTTCTTTATGGCGCTCGCGCTCCTGATCTTCCCTTTTTTTTTTTTATATCCTCCCACAACTCCACGATCTCCTCGTCATCTCTGCTTGCCTCCATAGCCCTGATGACTTCCGCCTTTTTAAGATGTTTCCCGCAATCAATCCCGAATTCCCCGCATATCACGTCTAGGTCCGATCTGTGCAACTTTCTCCAAGCCATGGCTGCTACTTTTCTGCCGACAAGTTTCTCAAGGGAAAGCGTTGAAGCAAGGTTCCCGTGAACAGGCTTCCAACACTCTTGTTACCAGGAAGAACTAATTTAAGCCTGGCAACTCTCAAGGAGAAAAGGTCGTGCACTCACCAAGCCGGAGTCGAATTCCTGCGCAGATCATCCCACCGCTGCCACCACTGTTGTGACTGGGGGAATTTGTCGGGCCTTGAGCCATCCAAGGGTCAGGGCGAAGACGGGCCGAGGAGCCGGAGCTGATAACTTGAACGATTTATTTACACTATTTTACATGATGTTGAAGGTAGCGTGTTACATGGAGTAAGCATCATACTAGATGATGGAAGGAAGCTCTCTCCCCGAGCGTCCTGCGCTCGCGTTTTTATGCCCCGAAGAGAGAAAGTCACACCGCCTCCTTCCCAACCTGGGAAGGGAGGAGAGGCCCGCCCAGTTCGCTGCCCGGCGAGGGTGTAACACACACAATACACGACACCACTGGCACAGTGCGAGAACGGGGAGTCGGACGCGCCGAGATGACTCTTCGAGGAAACATCGCTCGGGAAAGGCGCCATGGAACGTGAGGAATGTCCCCGAAGATGAATACAAAGCGCTCGGCTCATTGTCCGCTGAATGTTGACGACCCAAGCAATGACCACTCCTTCTAGGCAGCCCAGACAGCGAACAGCCCCCCCCCCCCCCCGGTAATCTGTCGGTCGTGCGTGCCCAAAGGGCTTTTTGGCAAGACGAGCCGACGACTCCAAGGAATTCGCAGTACTACTGCTGTGTTGTTGCCGATTCTGGACGTCTCAGGACGCGCTGCGAAGCCGGAACCATTCCACGCGTCCAAGCGGCGCACAGACATGGGGGCCGATCACAACAACAGGGTGTTTCTTGTCAAGAATTGTGTCCAATATCTTTTTTAAAGTCAGCAAAATATGCTATTTGCTCACTGTCTTCCCAGTTGTTTTTTTCTGTAGTGGCGGGCATCTTAGGAGGGTTGAAGACATCACTTAGAGCAGTAATTAGAAAAGTTAAACTAATTGACTTTTCAGATAGCAGAGTTAGGCGGCTAAGGCAAATAATAGAACTGAAGTCATTCATGCGAAGAACCCATCGCCTTTTTCAAATTTCGTAAAAGCGGCCTCTAGCAATAATTACAAATTAATGAAATTCTCCTAAGTTCCGCGGTGAAACCCAAACTAAATGACCGATGACCGCACCAAACAGGCGACTACAATGACGTCACTCTTCAAAAGAGCGGTTACAGGGCTGCAGTTGTTCCCCTTTTGTTAACTTGTGTGCGTCATGCGTGCAGTAATTGCAAGCGCAGCACGCACAGCCACACTACGAAGTCGATTGATGGTTGACATAACAACGCCCCCTTATTTCGGACGTCCCGGACGAATATGGCAGTAGCACTCTTGCGCCTTTCGCTTTCGGTAAAATTTAGGATAATTTCATTACTACGTAGTTATTACTAGATGCCACTTTTACGAAATCTCAAAGCGGCATTGGGTTCTCCGCATGAAGGACTACAATGCTCCTTTTTACTTGACTGTCTAACTCCACAAATAAAAAGGTAATTAATTTAACCTTCATAATTATTGTTCGAAATCATGTCGTTAACCCTCTAAGATGCCTGCCGCTTCAGAAAAAGGAACTGTGAAGACAAGGAGTAAATAGTGTCTTTTACTGGTTTTTAAGAATATTGGACACATTTACTGGAACACCCTGTATATCAGTGAATGAAACGGCCGTGATAAGATCGAGACCTTCGTATTCGTGTCATGATCCGTCGTTGATGCATCTTGCAGACTAATGTCAAGTAATGACAATTCTGATAAACGTGTATATCAAATTGATGAGGTGGCCACAAGAACACGAAGACTGTGGCATGTAAGTCATGACCTACATGACAGCCATAACATATTTTGTCATAATTGCTATTTATGTTCACCATACACTCATTTCTCGTCATGCCGATTTTCGTATATGTATGTCGTGTTAATGAAACTGTGAAATTGCTACGGAAATGCATGTCAACCCAGCGCGAAAGTAAGAACTCTTTTTTTTTTTTCGCCAAGATTGAGTTTGAATCTTCGGCATGAGATGGCGACACGAGTCACAAGAGTCGCTCTAAGCGCGGTTTGCGCGCGCTCGCCGCGAAAGCAGGCGCGTAACCGCGGCAGCGTGGTCTACACTCTCTCACTGCCATCGTCAGCCAATGAGAGAGCCAGCGAGCTGTGACGTCACGCGCTCCGTTTCTAGTTTTACGTGCTCCCTCACGGCAGGTACAAGCAGAACTCGCACTGGCTGCACCTTTTGCTCTGGGCCTCTAGCGAAGTGGAACGGAGTGCGGCGGCTTGCTCGGCGTCGCTCTCGCACGCTCGTTTGTTTGTGCCAGTTCGCTTGGAGAGTGCGCGCGCCACAAAGCCGGTTTCCTCAGTTGCCTCGCCTCCCAAGCAGCGGCAGGGACTCGGATTTCGCACCGTCTGGGTCGTCGCTCTGCCGGACTGTTTTGCCGAGCAAGGGGACTATCTCCCAAAGGATTTGTGTCGACGATTCGTGTTCGGGCTGCTCGTTCCTCTGCGTCGGCGGCAACCCACGAATACGCGAGGAGTGCCGCAGGTGGTCTCCTTTTGGTGGCTCACGCGGGGCAGTTTTGCTGCGACTGTGTGGGGCGCGTCGGGGGGAACGCTCTCGGGGGAGACAAGTGGCTATTTATTTCTGCCGCGCGCCAAGCCGTGCGCACTTCCTAGTGAAGGCGTATCTCCACGTTCGAGGACAGCGGCGTGGGCCGCTACGCCATGCCATAGAAGACTGACGCGGGACGTGTCTCGCGCGAATCAGCGAGTGTCGCCAGCCAGCACAAAGAAAGTTCGCCTTCAGAGACGCCTTCACGCGTAGAGCGGCCACCATGTCGTCTTCGTGGCCTCCGATGTTCAACAAGTTCTGGAACAAGAAGTCCGTTACCATCACGGAGTATGATCCGACGTACAAGGTGGTCTACCTGGGCAACGTTCTCACTCCCTGGGCCAAGGGAGACGGTTGCGTGGACAAGCCTTTGGCCACGCTGTGGAAGAACTACTGCACCAACGTCAAGCAAGACATCCACATGAAGCTGACCGTGTGCAACTCAGGTCTCAAGGCTGTCACCAAAGAGCACGGACTCACGGAGTACTGGGCTAGTCGCATCACCCACTGCACGTCGGTGCCTACCCATCCCAAGATCTTCTGTTGGATATACAGGCACGAAGGACGCAAGATGAAGCAGGAGCTTCGCTGCCACGCCGTCCTGTGCGTCAAGGAGGAAGTGGCGCGTCAAATGACCACACAGCTCAACCAAAAGCTTGCCGCGGCGCTCCAAGAGTTCAAGCGCGAGAAACTAAGCCGGCAGAAAGCGAGGCTCTCGCTGGGCAACATCTACGAGCAGCCGGCGATGCCCCGCAGGAAGCAAATGCTCAGCACGGGCTCCAGCAACTTCAGGGCGCCGCTCGAGAGGTCCCGGAGTGCGCCCAAGCTCACGTCAATCGAAGAAGACGAAGAGGACGAGGACTTCGGCGACGAGGACGACCTCATCACCACTGGCTCTGAGCACGAGTCCACGTCGGATGTGGTGACGGACGCTGACTTGGACTCTCTGTCGGACCACTTCATGCTCGGTGTTGGTGTGCGTGAGACGGACTCTGTGGACTCGGACTCTGTGGAGGACATGCCCAATCCTCAGCTTCGGAGACGGCCGCTGAACTCGATCGACGAGACAGTGAACGAGGAATCAGATAACGTGTCAGACGAGTCGGGCTACTCGGAAGAAAAGATTTGAGCTTGTGATGTCGACACGGAAAAGAGAGCGTTGGAGCCTCCCCTTTCCTCAGGAACTTGTACATAGCGTTGTTGTTATTTGTTGCCGTCGTTTGGCTGTCTCGATAGGACGGCGCTCAGGACCAAAGCGCGTGTGTGCGTGTGTGTATGGTGTGTGTGTGTGATGCCGTCTCATGTCGAGAAAAAAACAAATGTCGCAGCTGCAGAGAAAACCATCCCACCTCGTGGTGCATCAATACGTTTGTAAGTACACACGAACCGGTACTGGCAATGACAGTTGTCCTATACCCCTTGTTGTCTTGCCGAGATCCTCTCATTTTCTGTATGTGCGCGAGTGCCTGATGAAATAGTGCCGAGCCCTCTGAGAGGTCACCAGATTTCGTTTTAGCGATTGACGAATCTCGAATCAGTATTTCAAAGCTCTGCTATACAGAGTTAACGTTAGTTCCTCCTATTGTTGGCGCGTGTTTTCGGGTACGTGCGTCTCCTCAAAGACTGCCTCTCATGGCTCATTTCGGGATACGACTGACGTGAGCGAATGAACAAACTGTGTGTGTCCTTGGTGCCGTGTTTATTTTATTTGTGCCTGTCGGTGATGCCGACTTGGAAGCAGTCATCCCATATGCGGGAATTGTACAGGAAGAAAGAAGTGATCATAATTAAAGGAATGGACGTTTGTTCATAACGTATTCACGTCTCTATTCATTTCGTCTACGTGCTACAGTTTGTCGGCTTGGCCCCAGCTGTGACTTCGTTGTTTTCTTTTACATGGTTGTGGACTCGTTTTGTCTGAGACAGACTAGTCTACCTTACACGTAAGATTACGTTGTAAGGTGGTGCGCGCCGCTGAACTTGGGTGTTTGTCTATAATGATTATTGTATGTTCTACGAGACTCGCTTTTGTGCTTGACATTCGGTACTTCAGGAAAAAGATTAAAGAAGGAATAATATAGCGGATTTTTACATTTTAAGACGGTGAATAGCTTTCGGTTGTTTAATAACGATTATCTCATAGAAGGTATAACCGTCCGTCTGCTTCCTTTGTTTAGTCATTTTCGTATCTGGATATCCTTACGAACGCCAGTATAGCTTTTTTTCCTTGTCAATTTAATTCTTTGCAAGCTGAATGTGAGCGTTGTGGAAGAGCTATAGATAAGGCTGTTTCATAAAATGTCGCTTAAATACATAAGAACCTAAATACCCCTGAGATGAACACCGCAGATACTGAGAAGATTAGTGAATCGGGGAAGTTGGTCAAAATGTATTGTCCAAAGCGGCGTAAGGACCAATGGCGGAGAGCGACAAAAAAAAAAAAAAAAGCTAACATTGGCCGATTCAGCGCTGAAGTACCAAGCACTTTTAAGTTTCTGTCCCTTGCGTGAATCTCAACCATAAGGGTTTCCTTGTGGCATTGTGTTCCCACCAAACTTAAAGCTTTAGCGGCAACCGACACCTTTGCATAGCGTTGACCCGCTATTGCGCAAAGATGGCCTCTCGCACGCACGTGCGCGTCGTATCGGGATAAAGGTTATCGATTGGGGCAATCTATTGGCAAACATTCTGCCATGTGAGCACGTATCGTAGTAAGTTGCGCAAGAAGTGTTTGATTCGTGTAATCGCGCGAGGGTCACAGTTCGATGCCTACAGAATTACGCGCGGATAAGAACATAAGTTCCATTCTTCGTGTAATCGGCAAGGGAAACCACGAATTTACTCCCAGGTCGACAAGCGCGAATCGCACCTACTTATAAGATACGACTGCGCGGACTTCTACGAATATGGAGTGCGACCTTCGATGCAGGTACTGTTCATGTGATCACATGCATAATCGCTCATGTGGTATCTCGTACTACGTAGTGCAGAGTGAATAGATGTACTAAAATTCAGCATGGAGCCGTGGTTGGATGAATGGATGGATGGATGGATGGATGAATATGGCTGTACCCTTTAGATTAGGCGGTGGCTAGCGCCACCAAGCCATAATACCTAATGAACCAAAAACTATATTTATTTTTTTTCCTTAAAAAGTGAGTTTGAGGATCCGTACTTTGCAATGAAGAGATTAATTTTCACTCGTGCCTTGACTTTAGCCACCAATCAGATAACCTCCTTCTAGTTAAGTCTACCCGCTTAATGTTTATTTTGCCCTCCCGTTCCCTAAACCCCAGTGCTTTGGAAAACTCTGCGCCATCATCCTGAACTATAGGGTGAAGCCCTTTACAGAACATTCTCAAGTGTTCGGCAGTTTCTTCTTCCTCTCCACACGCACTGCATACTGTGTCTACCCCTTCGTATTTGGCCCGATATGTCTTGGTTCGCAGTACTCCCGTCCTGGCCTCAAACAGTAGAGAACTGCCCCGAGTATTATCATAGATCCTTTCCTTGGTAACCTAGGGAGCAAGCTCCCTCTGGTGGAAGCAGCGTTTTACGTTTACATGTCGTTCGTCAGGCATTCAGACAACGGACAAAGCGTTTCCGTAGTCTCACGAGTGCAGACACAGAACAACGAAAAGTCAGCATTCCGCATCTGTTTTTATGGAAGTTCATTACAACATTAGTTGCGTAGAAGTGTTCATGTTTACGGCACAAAAGATTTGCCCCACATATACACAGTGCAGCCAGCCCCCTTCGCCGCTTCGTCAGCACTGGCTCACATAGACGCATGTATTTGGGTGATGTCTGTCGCTTTGCGTTCTTTTTTTGACTGCTGGCCTCGGAAGAAGCTCGTTTAGGACGTCACGCGCGTTTCCCAATGCGTGCTGGGAGCGCGCCGCCAAGCTTCCTCGAGAGATGCCTTTTTAAAGGACTCGTCGTACCTGCAGCTGCGAACGCGGACAGGAAGGAGGTCGGGGTTAGCTTGAAAGAGCGTGCACTGATTCTTGCCAGAGCAATTTGATGTATTTTCTTCGACTCCCTCTTCAGGCGTGCTCCGTTATGTCGACGACAGAGAACGGAGCGCCGTTACGGAGCCGGAAAGCCATAAGCGTTCGAGCTGGTTGGCGTGTATGAAGAACAAGGGACGTACATTGTTGTCGTGGGCAGCATACGGTGCGTGTTTGTGGCTCGGAGTTAATACATCTCGGACCAAACTGAGCTGGACAAGAAACTTCAGGCATGGATGATTCAATAGCTCGCCCCACATTATGTATGTTGCTGAAGAATCTGTACATTAACAAAACGTATTTAATATTCCACACTATAACTATGCTAGGAGAAGCATTATTGTGTTCCCTTCACATCTGAATTGATTTCGAGTGCGTTGCTATGTGGGGTTTAACGTCCCAACACCACTATATGATTTTGAGAGACGCCGTAGTGGAGGGCTCCGGAAATTTTGACCACGTGGGGTTCTTTAACGTGCACCCAAATCTGAGCACACGGGCCTACAACATTTCCGCCTCCATCGGAAATGCAGCCGCCGCAGCCGGGATTTGAACCCGCGACCTGCGGGTCAGCAGCCGAGTGCCTTAGCCACTAGACCACCGCGGCGGGGCGGTTTCGAGTGCGTTGGATTGTAAGTAACGTCCGTGAATTTGCCGAACACGACACGCGCTTTCACTAAGAAGCAGGAAGCTATTTCGCGAATGAAAAGAAATACGTGAAAATTTTGTTAATCACTTCTGTTGGCACCAACGGTAAATACAGCATTCATCAGACGGAACACGAGGAAAACGCAGAAAAGTCAGCAGGAAAAGAACATAGCATTATCACATATGTACAGTGACATCATGTATAACAGGTGTGTTGTGTGGAGTGGGCGCGCTTCGTAACCCAAATGCACGATCCATGCGTGGCACAGTGGTTATGATGCGCCACAGCAGGCCCGTATAGGGCACTCGCGCTGATTGAACGTTCAAGCATGCTTTGTGTCCGGTCGCCGATGGAGTGGGTCATGAACAGAAATGTGCGTAGTATACGCATCAACACATCGGGCCCCCTCGATTATGTATAGTCAGCATAGAAGCCTTCTAGAAGGGCGACTCGAAGAATTGCTGGCGTGTTTACGAATGAAGCTTACAAAACAAACGCATCCGAATGAGACGACGTGTATAGCATTGCGAAAGGGAAAGCTAAATATGACTGACGACGGTGCTCGACGGGCTGAAAACAATCGTCGAGACAATAGAGAATTTCTGTCCGGGTAAGAGTGTTTGTTCGCTGAAAGCACCGCACTTTGTAATTATGACTTTTTTGTTTCGTCGCTGCGAACGCACTGGCATCAGGTAAGATGCGAATGTGAGTCGCGGAAAAAAAGATTCCTTGGAAAATATTGGGCAGGAACCATGCATCGGAGGATGAGAGTAAATTTCAAGTGATCGATTCCTTTAGGGCATCTACCGAAGTATGCTGCTGCGACTCTAATTGCTTGGCTATGCTACTTGTAATTACACAGAGCTAGGCGTCCTATTCGAAATTGCGAATACAAGTTCAACAGACGGTGGTACTTGATTCGAGAATTCGGTCTTTAGAACCTGTCGGACATTCTTTTCTTCCGAATATATTAATCAATAAATTGTAAGCACATTCCAAGCATTTGATCGTTCTCACTTGCACATACCCATCATCATCGTTCTCACTTGCACATACCCATCATCATCGTCCTCTCTCTTGGTGTGGTTCTGAGCGGAGCCAGACATCGCAGAATAAACGCTTCTGCTCGCCCTGCCTGCTCGCCGTACCTAGTCTGCCTGCGTCTTTCAGAGAGCGAGGTACTGCTTGGAGCCGGTGCAAAGAAAAATGCCGTGTCGAAGACCGAGGAGGCAGATCGGCCGTACACGAGAAAAAACGGGCTGTAGCCAGTTGATCGTTGTACCGCAGTATTGTATGCGAAGGTGACAAACGGTAAAATGTTATCCCAATTTTTGTGGTCAGGATGCAAGTACATCGATATCATGTCAGAGAGTGTTCGGTGGAAGCGCTCGGTAAGGCCATTCGTTTGCGGATGGTATGTAGAAGTGGTTTTATGGACTGTATTGCACGCCTGCAGGACTTCATCCAGGACCTTGGAAAGGAAGGCTTTGCCACGGTCACTCAAAAGGACGCGAGGGGCTCCGTGGCGCAAGACGATGGAGTTCAAGAAAAAATTGGCGATTTCTGTGGCGGTAGCAGAATGAAGAGGTGAAGTCTCGGCGTATCTTGTTTGATGGTCGACTGCAGTGACGATCCAACGGTGACCGGAAGGTGTCAACGGCAAAGGACCATACAAGTCTATTCCGACAAATTCGAATGGTGTGGTGGGACAGGGAAGAGGCTGAAGGAAACCAGCAGGCGGGGATGTGGATCGCTTGCGGTGCTGACACAACGCGCACGAGCCCACGTATTTGGCCACCGTTGTGGACAAGCCAGGCCAGAAGCAGCGCGTCTTGATGCGATCGTAGGTCTTGTGGAAGCCTAGATGACCGGCAGCAATGTCATCGTGGAATGCTTCCAAAACTCGAAGACGAAGGCAGCGGGGAAGAACTGGCACCCACTTGTTACCGGTGGGATGGTAAATGTAGCGCTTAAGCACACCGTCCTGAAGGCGAAATTGTCGAAGCTGGCGTCGCAAGCGGCTGTTGGGTGGTTTAGTGACACCGCGAAGGCGATCAATGAAAGACCGACAGTAGGAATCTGCCAGCTGAAGTGAACGTAAATCGGAGTTCGAAGATAGCTGCATTGGATCCAGCGATGCGAGCGATACGTGTTGTGAGGCAAGCTGGGTGTCAGAGTCATTCGAACGCGATGCGGTGGACGTATTGTCACGAGAGAGCGAAAGTGGGCACCGGGACAGCGCGTCGGCATCATGATGACATTTGCCAGACTTGTACGTAACTGTAAAGTCGTACTCTTGTAAGCGCAGTATCCAGCGCGCAAGACGTCCTGACATATTCTTCATTGATGAAAGCCAACAGAGTGCGTGGTGGTCGGTGATGATGGTGAAGTGCCGACCGTAGAGATACGGGCGGAATTTCTGTATCGACCATACGATAGCCAAGCACTCCTGCTCCGTGATGGTGTAATTCCGCTCAGCTGTTGACAGAGTCCGGCTAGCGTAGGCCACAACCTGCTCTTTAGAGGTGGAATCACGCTGCAGAAGGACTGCTCCAATGCCTTGTGCGCTTGCGTCAGTATGGAGTATGGTAGGCGCTCTCTCATCGAAGTGGCGCAGCACTGGTCCGGAAGTCAGGCGTTCTTTCAAAATTTCAAATGCAGATTCGCAGTCGTTGGACCATGAGAAAGGAGCACCAGTGGCCAATAACTTATTTAGCGGAGCCGCTAAGGTAGCAAAGTTGCGTATAAAGCGACGAAAATAGGACGCGAGACCAAGAAAGCTGCGCAACGTCTTTTGGTTGGACGGTCGAGGGAACTGTAGCACAGCTGCGATCTTCTCGGGATCTGGTTGGATTCCGTCTTTGGAAACGACGTGACCGAGGACTTTGATGCTTTTGCTGGCAAATGTACACTTCTTTGTATTTATCTGAAGGCCAGCCTTGGAGAGACATTGTAGCACCTCGTCTAATCGTTGAAGATGTTGGGCAAAGGTACTTGAAAAAACAACGATATCATCTAAGTAACAGAGGCAGGTCTTCCATTTTAGGCCACGAAGAACAGTATCAATCATTCGCTCAAACGTGGCTGGAGCGTTGCACAAGCCGAATGGCATTACATTAAATTCATAAAGGCCGTCCGGTGTGGCAAATGCAGTTTTTTCTTTGTCAGCCTCGTTCATGGGGATTTGCCAGTAACCTGATCGTAAGTCAAGGCTCGAAAAATAGTTCGCCCCTTGCAGTGTGTCTAAAGCGTCATCAATTCTAGGCATAGGATATACGTCCTTGCGTGTGATCTTATTTAACGCGCGGTAGTCAATGCAAAAACGAACAGAGCCATCCTTCTTTTTAACTAAAACGACTGGAGATGCCCAGGAACTCGAAGAAGGTCGTATTATATTTCGCGATAGCATCTCGTTCACTTCTTTTTCAATTATTTCTCTCTCTGATTGCGAAACCCGATATGGGCGACGGCGTATCACACGAGAACCGTCGGTTTCAATGCGATGTACAGCCGCGGAAGTCTGACTCAGTGTTGTGGTACAGCTATCAAAGCAGGCTTTGTGCTTAGCCAAAAGGGCCAATAGTGCTTCAGACTGTTTTGGTGTGAGGTCTGAACCAATGACAGGTCGAAAAGGGAAAGAACGTGAACCTGGAGCTGGTACTGGTGACGAAGACGGGCAGAGTGTCGCGATGGAGGTCAATGGAGAGAAGTCAATCTTTGCCACTGTCATTCCCTTGGGCAGCAGCACAGATTCTGCAGTTGTGTTAGAAACGGGCAGAAAAGCGCAGCCAGAGGAAAACCGGAGGAGGCAAGAGGCGACGAGAATTCCACGGGAGGTGCAGCGAAACGAAGGAGCCACAAGTGCATCACCGTCGGTTACTTGGGTAGATGCGACAGCTATCACGTGTTCGTGACCAGGGTGCAGGACGCAGTCTTCAACAATGACCAAGTTGGAGATCGAGGGTGATGAAACTGGAATGGGCGCATCCGTTGTATCCGTTATGTGAATGACGTTCTCTTTAAAGGATATAACAGCGGAAGCAGAATGCAGAAAGTCCCAACCAAGGATAAGTTCATGAATGCACGTGGGCAACACAATCATCTCGATGTGGTGACGTATACCATCAATAGAAACACGAGCCGTACACTGTCCGTCAGGTTGAATCAGCACGTTATTTGCCCCACGCAACACAGGTCCCACATAGGGCGTTCTGACTTTACGGAGGCGCGAGCACAAGTCACTACGCAAAACAGAAGTGGTTGCACCGGTGTCAACGAGAGCTTGCACAGGAATACCTTCAATAATCACTGACAACATATTAGCTGGGCGAACAGGAGGTATTTTTGTTGGTCGACGGGACGCAGTTTTCCCTCCAAAAACTGCAATCCTTAGTTTTCCGAAGATTGGTCAACAGGACGGGAGATGATTGGACGAAGCGGCGATGCGGAGCGGCGATAGGGCGATGGAGAGCGTCGTCTGGAGGAGCGGTATTCCTGATGTTGACGAGGGGACACTGGAGGAGACGGAGACCGGTACTGCGCGGACGGGTAGGTGTCTGGAGCATAAAGATCTGGTCTTCGGAACCGGTCTCGTTCGAACTCAGCATAGCCTCGTCGTTCCTCTTGCTGGCGGCGACGGCAGTAACGAGAAATGTGGCCTCGTATACCGCAGTAAAAGCAAACAGGACGGGATTGACGCCACTGAGGATACAAGGGTGCAGCAGTCATTCCACCTCGCATAGCAGCCAAATGGCTACTAGCAGTATCCGTAGAGCTAGATGCCCCGGGAGCAGGCGGAATCGCAGCGATCTCCGCATATGTGGGCATTACCGTTTGAACAACCGGTGCTGCCGGTGTCGACCTGGGCGTCACATCGGCGTATGTGGGCATCGGGCGTGCTGGCGGAGCGACCGGGGATGTCGGTGTCGCCATTGCCGCTAACTCCTGCTTAACAAGATTCCGCAGGTCGAATGGTGGAGACGGAGCGGAGGCGACAGTGGACCGCTGCTGTTCAAGGTCTCGAAGTTCTTCCCGGATGATTGTGCGGATAAGGGTTTTTAATTCAGAGGGAGGCATCAGGCGTGGATCACTGTCTTGTTGAAGCCGAAGGGACTGCAACTGGTCAAGGCGTTGGCATGTCGAAATGACGTCGTTAACCGTAGCGGGATTGCCAACAGCCAAGGCGTTGAATGCGATTGGGCCGATTCCTTTAAGGATGTGGCGAACGCGCTCATCTTCCGTCATGTCTTTATTCGCACGGCGACAGAGGGCCAAAACATCCTCGATATACGAAGTGTACGACTCATGTGCCAGTTGTAGACGCACAGCCAGCTTCTGTTTCGCGGCTTCGGAACGACCCGATGAGCATCCGAATATTTGTCGCAGTTTGTTGGCAAAGGTCGACCAATCAACGAAGTCAGTTTCGTGATTAAAATACCAGGTTTTGGCTACGCTGGTCAAATAGAAAGGAAGGTAGCTCAGTTTCTCTGCTTCGGTCCATCGATTGGCTGAACCCACACGGTTGTAAAGGTCAAGCCATTCCTCGACGTCGTCACCGCGAAGACCCGCGAACACGGGCGGTTCGCGCTGAGGGCTGGTGACAGTAGATGAAGAGCGGGCAGCCGCCGGCGTAGGGGCTGTAGCGTTAGGGCTAGGCGTTAGGTCCGATGTCTGCATACCTGTGTGGGTGGCTGGGTGCAATCGGCGACCAGATCGGAGCTCCAGGTGGGAAATGAACGTAGGAGGACGTCGGGATCTTACCCCGCACCTCCACCACTCTGAAAGACGCAGGCAGACTAGGTACGGCGAGCAGGCAGGGCGAGCAGAAGCGTTTATTCTGCGATGTCTGGCTCCGCTCAGAACCACACCAAGAGAGAGGACGATGATGATGGGTATGTGCAAGTGAGAACGATGATGATGGGTATGTGCAAGTGAGAACGATCAAATGCTTGGAATGTGCTTACAATATATAGGGAGGAGATATTTAGAGGTAGGCAGAACAGGTTTCTTGAGAGGCCGTATAGGGAGGGACATGTACTCCTGCTAAATAATTTCCTGCTGTTCATCAAGTACCACTTGCAAGAATCACTACACCGGAGAATTTGTACAGAGCTGTTTGCACATCTCCCCCATGTCGCACCCCTCTAGAGCAACATGAATTGTGTACCGCTTTTATTTCGTTCAGAACTTAATTGTGCCTCAGAACATGTGCACTATACTTTATACACTTGTGTGTGCTTATAGACGGGCGGTTTCGTTTCAGGATGTTCTTCGCGCAAGGGCTCTCTTCTGGTGACACCTCGTGCAGATTGTCGAATAATGCGCTGTCGTGCGTAGTCAAACGAATCGCTTGAAAAAAACCATGCAGCCCAGCCAAGTTTGACACCGGTTATAGGCAATTTTACGCACAGTGCTTGCGCCGATTCAAACACGGTCTGCTTAGAAGCGTGCCACGTACAACTATGACGTGCTATTTCTTCGTTCTTCCGCGTTCTTTTTCATCAAGGAAGGTGAAAGCACTCGTCAGATTCAGGACTGCTAAAAAGGAAAGCAATGGTGGAGAGGGTAGGGAGAAGAGTTTCCTGAAGAATGCACGAGTGTTGAGCGAGAGCGAGAGATGCGGTGATTGTGCAGCAGCGAAGACGTAGTAAAGAGCTTCAGCAGCTATGCTCATTACAGCTAAATCTCGCTGAAGTATTAGGATGTCTCTTTGCGCCTGTTTTCAACTGTTATCGCGTTATTATGGAACACAAAACCAACAAGTGTGTGTTACATATCTATAGGTCGGCAGAACTTGTGGAGCCCATCAGTCTCACTCATGATTTAAGCATATCTTGTACTTTGGACTCACTCGGACTCTAACACGCTTCTCGAACTCAGCCTCACGCCTCGATCTGAGTCAGTCCGAAATAGTCGACTATGAGTCCGTTAGCCTTAATTTAGCGTTTTTCCTACATGGTGTCAAAGCTTTCTAACCCCATTATCTCACGTAATCGGTGCTCTCCTATAGGCGCCTTTTGATAAAGTGCCTTCGAATAGGATTTTTGAGTGCTCCCCAGCCAGAATAGGGTGATTTTTCTTCATAAAGATGACAATATAATATATATTTATCAAATAATTCCCTGGAACAGTCTCGTGGTGCGGAGGTCTAGGGTATACCTCTTACGTAATTCATGACATTCTTCAATAAATGATGAAATGCTGTATGAGTGACACTGCCCAGAGTTACCTTAGAAGGAGGCGTGATTTCTGCCCTATATATTGACCTACAACGAAGGGGGTCGATGCGATGAATCTTCACCCCCCTCCCTCCCTTGAAGCGAAATCTTGCGCACGCTTATGATATAGTTCTCAAAAACTCAATCTCCGAGCAATTTGTGAGCGTATTTGATCTAGCTGCACAGTATTTAGGCGTTGTAGGCACGGCGTAAAATATGTGGCAGATGGAACAGCCGACGGGGGCTTAAATGTTCGCACTAACGTTCATTCGTGTCCGCGTGAGTCCAGAGCGGCTTGTTTCTTTTTCTTGTTTTTTTTTTCTTCTTTTTCTCTCGAATAAGCTCACGAGCTCGCTCGTATGCGATTTTTTTTTGTTCTTCTTGTAGGATGAGCGTGGGAAACTCAGCACACGTTATAGAACAGGCAGAAAATTTAAATTCAAGCCTACCTGTCGGAGCAGCTGAAATATTAAACTTTTCCTTGTGTCTCGTGTGCTCTGAACGTATCACGCCGACAGCAAATTCAATGCAACTTTCCCAAACATAATTTTGCGGAAAGATGGTAGAAAATTCACATTTCTTCGTGTTTTCAACGGACGAATGTTGTGAAATGGCATTTTCTTTTATTTGCATTTGCTCCCAGTGGCCCTTGAGGAAAGCTGTTCCTTCTATAATTTTCCGCATATGCAATTGCCTCATAACCTGTGATTAATACGCGTAATATTGCTTCGCATATATGTGTCAGCTGTCTCTGAAGTGATGAAGGACAAAGCCTTCCGTACATATAGCATCAACGGCGATTTTATTTATTTTTTTATTTATTTATAGAATACTGCGGACAAAAAAGTCCAAGCAGGGTGAGCATACATGAAACACACTAAATAACAGAATGAAACAAGGTTGCAAGGCGTTTTTTACACAATTTTTTTTTGCTATAAGATAGAGGGGTTATGACTTAAAAAAAAGTAACAGTTGAACAACAAGATGATAATACAATTCAAGGAAGTCATGGAAGACGTAGTATAACTTTATAGTGCCCGCAGTCGGAAGAAAAGCGCGCTATTTGCGGCGGCGTCTCGACGTGTGCTCGTTCCTGGCCTACATCGGTGGACGCGGCCTTGATTGCAGGGCGACAACGACATCGGAGGAATCCTGGCGATGTCGTGACGGTAGCCGGCAGTGCCTGCTTATCTTCAGCCGAGATCGAAGGCCGCTCGTCCTCCGTGCTTCCATATATACGGGCATTCCTTGGTCCTTACACACTATCAAGTATATATAAGTACGCACTGCGACCGACACCGATGCCGTTTACGGGAGCGTTAAAGGGACACGAAAAAGAGAGAAAACGAGTTTTCTCGCATTAGTAAATTACCGTTTCATAATACCAAAAAAAAAACACCACGATAGCCGCCAGAAGACACTTTGAAGTCGAGAAAAAGTGAAAAAAAAAGGAAAACGCTAATGGCGATGTCGCCTCCACGTTCCCGCACTACTTGCCGTGACGTTGTAGATGTTCATTGAATGTGCTGGGAATCACGAAGGCCCCGATCGGCAAAAGTGATTTCAATTGCCCTCCGAAGGGGGCCGGATGCTTAACGCACCAAGTTCGAGTAAAATTTGTCGGGCAAGTGTCGCCAAATGCACTAAGAAATCCTAGACACAACATGCGGATAATTCGGCGCGAGATTTATGAATGAAATTTTTGAGAGTTTTCTCCTCTAGCAATGAACGTTGATATTAGCTCAGCAACAGCAGAATTTTGAGAGAAAAACTTTTCAGTCTAAACTACTGCATTGATTCACTTTAGCATACCTTCATTATAAGAAACAGGTACTCTTACAAAAAAAAGTCCGTAATTCGTTGAATGACTTGGCAGTAAATAATAATAAACAGTTCGGACACACTGGAATTTGAAAAAAGAATAGGGGACCCTAAAGCTTCGCCTTTAGGAGTAGAACGCGGCAGCGATATCCTGTTCTTGGTGCGTGCTTCTAACACTTAGTGCACGAAACCTTTTTCGAACCTGCTATGAACCCACTACATGGCCTCAAGGGAATAGGCGCAGTATATGTGTGTTCTTGTTGTAGTGAGTGACAGGCTTTAAGCTATGAAGTCATGATAATCACACGTTCTGACGTCCCACTGGCAATAGGCGCTTCTACCACGCATTATTGCTGCAAGATTTCATGTTGCAATGTGAAGAATATAGACCACTCTCGGCCACTGGTGGCCAGTGACAGAAGCAACCATTCGCGCACAGAAATATTCAAAAATCAAAATGTGTTGCCGTTGTCTGGGGCGGTATAGCTGAGCTAGCGAAGCCTATGAGAAAGCGGTGACAGCATATCTTATGCGCCAGCCGTGGGCGCTGTTTTGAAACACTGTTAATCGCTCGCCCCAACAACTCGCAACTCCAAGGGCGCCGCAAGGCGCCTGTGCAAAAGCGTTCACCTATTCTTGCTCTTATCTTTCGTAATGCTGTTCAAAACACTATAAGTAGCGTTTTCGAACACGCTATTCATGACCAAAGTGCAGACGTCATGATGTTCGGCGGCTGCAAACTGCGTGATTACCCACGTGTCATGAATACGTTATCGTACTTTCTCAGCAATCACAAGACATGTAGGTGACATGTTGCCGTCGAATTTCTTGTTTGTCTTTAGAAGCCACATTGAACTTTCTCTTCGTGTTTTACTAGCATTTAGAACCTACTTGTCGAACGCAATCAATGTAAGCGCAATAAATAAATAAAATTACCGTCACATATAACAGAAATACTGAAGCTGTCGTTTTAACTCACACTTTCCCCATACTAAATGCAACGATGGGTGCACTTTCAATACTTTTACTTTTTTTTTCTCTCTGGCACGGCTAGTACACACAATGCGCACCTCTGGTATGAAGAAAAGGAAGCAGTCATGCAGGCTTAGACCGCTTAGAATTTCGTAACGCGTATGAAGGAGAGAAATGGCTAGAAACGAAAGAACAGAGCCCGTGCAGTGCCACCCAAACTGGCACGTATGAGGCTAATTAAGTGCATAAGAATACCACCGGATCTAAAGGTAATGTTCACCTTCAGTATTCTCTTTGCTCTGATATTTACTGCCAAGTGTATACAGCTAAGCTATAGTTGATGATGATGATATGTGGGGTTGATTGATTGATTCATGTGTGGGGTTTAACGTCACAGAACCACCATATGATTATGAGAGACGCCGTAGTGGAGGGCCATGGAAATTTCGACCCCCTGGGGTTCTTTAACGTGCACCCAAATCTGAGCTCACGGGCCTACAGCATTTTCGCGTCCATCGAAATTGCAGCAGCTGCAGCCGGTATTCGATCCCGTGACCTACGGGTAAGCATCCAAGTACCTTAGCCACTAGCCCTTAGCGGCGGGGCAGCTAAGCTATATAGTTGGTTGTGTATTACATTATGAAGCATCATCCACCTAACAAGTATATACAAGGACACAGTAGGGAGAGTCACAAGGATGCCTTCGCCTTGTGAACCTCTTTTGTGCTTCTGCTATATCCACATGTGTCTCAATGCACGGTACGCATATGGATGCCACCGGAGCGTAGTGGTTGCAGTGCTCGGCCAATGAACTGAAGGTCGCGGGGTCGATCTCGGCCAATCACAATTAGATACAAGCCACATAGTAGAATCCGTTGTGCTTTGATCAGCCGGTACTCGTTAAAGTACTGCTGATGCTCAAAAGTGCCGCAGCCCTCCATTACGACGTTCACCATAATTAAATCGTTGTTTTGGGACATAAAACACCGTATATTATTATGAGAGCTATTCACATGCTTTCCCACTGTTTTTTTTCTTTTAGCGCTCACAAAAGACAGGCACGAGAGAAAAGGAGCGCAATAACTCTGAAAACAATTTATTTTTAAAATGAACTATATACAGACTTGCGTCCGGGAGAACCAGCATACAGCATGTGCGGTGCAAGTCATGTGACACACGAGCTGAAAAGATAGGGAGGGCTATGCAGAATAAAAAAAAAAAGGATCTCCTTATCTGTTAGAGCCGTTGAATGTTGACTGATGTATTTTTTGCGCACCTATTTATATGAAAGGCTTCCGTAATTTCACGTGTTAGTTTGTCTTTATCTGCAAACATCATGAAACACGGGATCACAATGACATGATGTAAATTGATCAGACAAGTGTGCAGATGTTTATTTTCCTAGTGATATAAATATTATGTTTGCAGATAAAGAGACACTAACAGGTGAAGTTACAAAAACTTTTCATGTGGATAGGTGTGCAAAGAAATGCATCAGCGAAACTTCAGTGGTTCTAATAGATAGGGAGTTCATTTTTTTTTAATTTTGTTTAGCTCCATATTTCTGCTCGTGTGTCACATGACTTGCGCCGCACATGCTCTATGCTGGTTCTCCCGGACACATATCTGTATATAGTTCATTTCGAAAATAAATAGTTGAGAGTTATTGCGCTCCTCTTTCTCTCGTACCAGTCTTTTGTGAGCACTAAAAGGAAAAATAAAGTTACAATATAGATACATAGCGACTCTTCCAGCTGTCAGTTTTACTTGAGTACAACCGCATTGTTTTTTTTTTAATTTCTCACTGTGCGCAATGTCCACATGAGCATTTGCATATCACGCGTCATCTGCAGTAGTAAAGCACTTCAAGCTTTCTCCGTGAAAAAAAAAATATTACTTATGGCGTCTAAGATCTTTGTTTAACCTAAGAAAATGTTAGGCTATAGTACTAAGTATTTGTGTGACCTATCGCATATTTTCTTCAATACTCTACACAAGAAATGAGTCGCAGAGACTTACACGTTTGCAGAACTTAGCATGTATTTTGCACTGTCAACTGTGTTGTGTAAAATTTTACTTAGTTCGCACCTTCAGTTACCTATATGTCATAGGAGGAGGCTGAGGCGGCGCCACTATAGATTCTCACGAGTGCGACAAGCCCATCAGTACAGCAAAAATATGTACCCAAAGCAGATCGATAGGAAATGGTCAACTATGTACATCGCTGAAACACTTCTGTCGAGAACTGTATACACGTGCTTGATCGGAAATAAGCAATCTGCCCGCGGCTAGTACGTTTGAACACGGCGTGCGACATGTTATCTGCGACAGCCTTTTGTTTCCAGCCTCCTTCTTTTGTTGTTCTTTTTTTCGCTTTTCACGCAGCTCACAGTTATCGCCATAATGAGTCATTTGGTGCGTGTCAGCGCTGCCGCAAGTGTGCCAAACAAAATACGTGTCAATGAATCATCGCTCCGGCTAAGTGCGCACGGCGATAGTCGCAGAAACGAGCCGCACACGCTGCGCCAGACAGCAGTTGAATATACGAGATCTGCGCAGCGTCGACGACGATGTCGACATCACTGAGGTACCTCTTTGACCGGCCGTTTCATCTCATAGAGCTCTGCCAGCTGTGACCATTCGACTCGGGCCGACTATACGTGCGAACTTTTGCTGCGACGATTTACGATCTGCGTGAATGCCAGGACGCGTGGAGGCAGTTCACACGTGTCCATAGTATACGTGGTGTTCGGATGAAGAGTGAATTAAGTTGTGCTAGGGAAAAAAAAAAGACGTAAGACAGCTTCGCTTGAGTGATTTGAAACCTGAAGGAATTGAATAGGGAGCTGGGCAGCCTTTTACCTGCAGCAGCGAGAACCGTGTATGGTTAGAAGAAACAGGCCCGTGTGCTCCGATTTAGGTGCACGTTAAAGAACCCCATGTGGTCGAAATTTCCGGAGTCCTCCACTACGGCGTCTCTCATAATCAAATGGTGGTTTTGGGACGTTAAACCCCACATATCAATCAACCAATGGTTAGAAAAAACGAAAAACTGTCCGGCAGCGGTGTCACGAGTGGTCTCCGTTGGCTATACTACATCAGTTAAGTCGTTCTCACCGAAACATACGCGCCATTGGCTGCGTTGTCGGTGACGTCGTTTATATATCCGTCACAACCGCGGGGCGCCGAGCACGCGCGCATCAGCTTCCACTGAACTCTTCCCCATGGGTAAACCTTGGCCAACTCAATAGAAGAGCGCCGACATTGGAAACGTGGGAGAGCTCGCATTCGCCGGACCAGTGATGCAGTCCGGGCAGAAAAAAAAAAAAAACGCCAGGTCTTCGTGGTAGTCGCAGCACAGTCACGGCGAAATCTAGAAGAGCGGCCTTTCAGAACCTTTTCAAAACACTCATTGGGTAACTACTTCAAGCACACTTGCTTGGTACTCACTAGAGCATTAATAATAAACAATTGGGTGGTATGCCGGTATTCGCTATTGTAAGAGTCGGAAGGAAGGACGCTCGCTGATGGCATCCCACCGCTGCCACCAGTTGTAAGGTATGGGAAGAAAGAAGTTGCAGGTGATGATGGCTTCCAGGTCAAACTTAACACTATGCTATTTTTCGCCATTCTTCTGAGAAGCGTGGTATCCGCTTAACACTTGCTAGGAATTTCGTGCCAATTGTCCATGCAGCAACTGACGACGATGGGGAATCATGGCAGAAGTGGGTGTGCGCCACAGTAGATAGGGGAACAAGAACAAGATGTTGTAATAGGTTGGAGCATTGGACGGACCGTTGGACGACTGGTTGTTCTTTCGCTGTTGTAAAACGCTTTATAGATCACATTAACGCGATTGCTTTCCCGACATCAAGCCTGCCTAAGGCAAGTTTGACAAGTCACAAGCACCGGAGAAAGAAGAAGAAGAAGCCACACTAATCGGCTGTGTTCTAAAATGCTCTCTGCTGGTAACAGCGTATCGGTCAATGGCCTAGGATCATCGACTCCGTTCCATGATGAAGACTCAAGCTATAAAGTCGTCTTGCCACGTCTTCCAACCGGTAACGACGTCTTGAATTTCGTTTTCCTTCATGCCGACTGCAGTGGTAGGCCCTACCGTGCTCCAGACTTCCGTGACGCACTGCTTAAAGTGGTAAGCACAGCGGACATCATAGGAGTTGGCCAGTATCAAATGAGCCATGTATGAATGGTTACGTGCGCAAGTAGCATAACGAAACATAAACTCGTCACTTGTGGTGAGCTCCGTGTGAAAGGGCTGAAGTGCATGGTGCTAGATCCGGAGAGAAAGAATATTAGGCTGAAACTTCTTTGGCTTCCGCCTCATCTTGAATCGCGACGTGTTGAAGAGGCGTTCCAAGCTTACGGCGTTGTGAAGTCCGTTGAGAGAGAGGCATGAAGATGTGCAGGAATGGAACAATGGATGATAACAAATAGGGACGTTGCCTTGGAGCTCGAGGACACCATCACTGTGAGCTCAATACCACACCTTATGTCAATCTATGGCCACCAATGCCTCGTACTTATTCCCGGTTGGCCTCCACTGTGTCTTCGGTGCAAGCGAGTGGGGCATGTACGTCGACAGTGTAAAACATCGAGGTGCTTGCAGTGCCATCGATTTGGTCACTCGTCGGATGCCTGCGTGTCGACTTATGCCAACAAACTTCGTTCTGGCCAAGGCACAGAAGAGCAACATCTGGATCATCTTATGGATGCCACTGAGGTAGTTGATGTGACAAGAGAAGCAGCGGGAGGAGCAGAAGGTGCCTTAAAAGAAGCTGAACACTTGTCCATGGATACGCTCGGCACGAAAAATAACATCGCTAACGACGGCAGTGAAAGCATAAATGAATTCAATGCTGCAGAAGAACATCACTTGGAAGACCTTAAAGACAAGCCTCCTGAAAATGAGGAACAAGAAGCAATGGATAGCGGTCAGACAAGGAAGCGTCAGGCACCGGTCACCGATGAAGCAACAACGAGTGCGCCAGACACGACGAGCAAGCGTCTTCATGTGGTCCACGTGTCACCTTCTTTTAGGAGCGAGAGACGCGCTGCCTATGCCAGCGTCCTCAGAAAAGTGCTCCTAAATAGTGCAAAGCATGTAAAGCCAATGGTTGCCCTGTGGCTAAAGGTGATCTACAAAAGTTTTAAGATAGCAAAATGGCTACCGCGCTAACGTTTCCCATGTGTGTAGCGACACTCAACGTACGTGACTTGAGGAATGTAAGGCGTCAGTGGCAGTTGCGCCACGTACTCGAGCAGTACAACATTGATGTAGTTGCAGTGCAAGAGACTAAGATTTCCGCTGTTCGTGACACCGATCTTGCTCGGGAAGTTATCGGAGATTACAATTTATACATCAGCCCAGCACGTGGGGCATCCGCTGAATGCTTTTTATTAGTTAGAAAGCACTTGAGTCATACTTTGACGTCGCTACATGTAGATGGGGAAGGACGCCTCATTTGTTGTGACTTATCTTTTCATTCCCATAATTAGAGGTTTATCTGTATCTATGCTTCCTCCAAAGTGAATGACGGGAATGTTTTTTTCCTCTCTTTAACTTCGCTGCTAAACACTGACAGAACATTGATAGCTTTTGGAGATTTTAATTACGTTTGTGACGCGAGAGATCATTCATATATAACAAATCGTTATGATGCAAGTGCAGCCTTACTGCAGAAACTATTGAATGACCACAATTCAATAGATGTAAGAGCGCATGCACCTTCCTCGGTGAGGTTCACGCACTTTCAAGGCGTCTCTCATGCTCGGCTTGGCCGTGTATATGTATCTCTAAGCTTACGGTCTCACATTCATAATTATGCTGTAAAGCCTATATTTTTTACAGACCATTGCTTGGTCACTGTTTCTTGGGGTCCTGAAAATTTTCGCGAAACCCCTCTAAACTGGGACCCATGGAAGCTTAACGTTCAGTTGTTGTGCGAAAATTGTTTTGTTAAAATAGTAAGAGAATCGGTACAAAAGGTAACACAGTGCACGTTGACAGCTGCCAATTTTCGCTTAATAGGAAAGGTTCAAAGAAAGAGTTAGGTATCAGGCAATTAGTATTTCATGTGAAATAGCGCAAAGAAAAAAAAGCTGAAGAACGCTATCTTTATGATTACTTCATAAGCTCCATACTTTGAAAGTCAACAGCCAGGATTGTACGTGGACGAGATAATGTGATTCGAGCACAGATACAAAAACATGATACAGATTATACAGAGGAGCAAAGATTCGTTCCCGTGTTATTCATTTCACTGAAGAGGAACCCACTGAAAAGTCCCTTGGGGATGAAAAGAGATATGCACTTTCTAAACAGATACTGCAAATTGAGTCGCGGGGTTCCCTTTGCACAGAGACATGTGAAATAAGAGCCGCATTTGAAGATTATTACAAAAATTTGTTCACCGCAGCTGAGGTTCAGGAAAATTTTGAGGAAGAAGCTGACCACTTCATTGCCCTTGTGCCTCAGTTACAAGATGATCATAGACTCACTGTAGATGGGTCCATAACCAGAGAGGAAATTAGATTTGCAATAACAACGTTGCAGAAAACAAACCTCCTGGCCCAGATGGCCTTAGTGGCGAATTTTACATAGCTTTTCAGGAACTTCTGATACCCTTCCTTGAGCAACTTTTTAAAGAGGCTTATGAACGTGGTGAACTTCCTCCTTCTTTCCATCAGAGCCATACAACATTAATCCCCGAAAGTGCTGATCCTGACGCATTAAAGAGAGTTAACGAATGTATGCCTCGTTATGTAACGTTGACTACAAAATATTTGCTTAATTGTTGACAAATCGGCTACAGACAGTGATTACTAAATGTGTAGGTGGTCACCAAACATGTGGAATTCGCGGTCGCTCTATACAGACAAACATTCATATTGCACGTTCAGTTCTTGAGTGTATTGATGGTAGCATGGACCAAGTAGCCCTTCTTCAAATAGACCTTGCAAAAGCATTTGATAAGGTACAGCATGCTTTTTGTTCCAGCTCCTAAGACATCTGCAGTTGGGTGATGTACTGTACAATGGTATTTCACTCTGTTATAAGAAGTGCACAACTAGGCTAATTGTAAATCGCACACTTTACAATATAATAGAGATAAATTAATCTGTAACTCAGGGATGTCCGCTCTCGCCTTTGCTGTTTGCAATTTTATCTGGAACCATTATGTTTAAGTGTGCTTCTAAAGTCTAGCATAAGAGGCTACCGATATGATGCTGAGGAAGGTAAAGTTCTAGCTTATGCAGATGACATTGCCTTCTTTTGCGCTGATAAACCCAGCGTTCAAGAAGCAGTCAACACTACTTTACGTTTCTGTGAAGTCGCTGGCGCAAGCATAAATTTTGATAAAAGTAGTGGATTCTGGCTAGGCATGTGGGCCCAAACTCCTTCGGTCTTCGCAAATATCATTGGAATGCGACTCCTATGAAATACCTTGGTGTGCTTCTCAATAACTATCGTGACAGCGGCCCACACTGGACCGCTGCGATAACTATACCGCTGACTGGTGGCAACATGGCACGGACGGGAGCTTTCTATTTTTGCCAGAGCGAAAGCGTGCAATATATTCATTGCATCAAAGCTTATTTATATTCTGCTGGTGGTGCACTGCTCTCGTGTGCACATTCAAGCCTTTCATAGGATATTTGCTTGCTTTATTTGGAGCTCTTGCTGGGAACCCACGAGAAGAGACAATCTTTTTCTTCCGCATGAAAAGGGTGGCCTCGGCCTCGTGCATTTGTTCGTGCGACAATTGGTGTTGCAATTATTTTACCTCAAGGATGTGTGCCACCACTTTTTTTAAGTGGTTCTTCGTAACCATCCATGTTACCACCTTCCTTTTATTCATGTCACAACAAGCGTTGCTAAGGAATTGCCGTTGCGGGGAATTCCTAGAAGAAATTGCTGATACTGCCAATTTTTTGAAAGCTAGGTTTAGCTTAGAGTATTTGTATACTATTGACAGAACAAGTTATTTCGTGTACGTAGAATGTGGATATCTCCTTCAGCGAAAACATTTTTCTAAGAAAACTGCACATGTACTTCCACGCTGCCAGTTAAAACGTGGCTGAATGAAAAATATATATACGTACCCTAGACAGTGAATTGTAGACTCTGCAACCTACCTGAGACTATAGAGCATTGTTTTATTCATTGTCGTGACGCTTTCTATTTTTGGGACATTCTAAAAAGAACATTAAGAAAAGAACTTCCAATCGCAGCTCATGGTATTATAGGTTCCTCCCATTCAAAAAGAGTCTGACTGATAATACTTCATATGACCTTTTTATGTTGCTGGGACTTTATTCACCATGGAAAAGTCGCATGATCGATAGACACGCCGAGCCACCACGGTCGACGAGATCCGTCTTCCGAGAAGCAGCTGCTCAAGTGCGCAGTGTTGAGACTTTTGACCACGTTCCGGAGTGACTTCCCGTTCTTGACGCTTGTGTGTGTTTGCCTGACTTCTGATGACGTATGTTGTGTGTACTTTACTAGTGATGATTTCATGCATTAAAGAAAAAAACAGCACCGGAGTAGCTCAGTGGTAAAATACCGGGCTGGCACCCAGCAGACCCGGGTTCAAGCCCCACTGTGCCATTGGTGCTAGGTCATGCCTGCCTAAAGCAAGTTTGACAAGTTACAATCACCAGCGTAACTCAGTGGTAGAATATTAGGCTGGCACTCAGCGGACCCGGGTTCAAGCACCACTGTGTCAAGGGTGCAATTTTTTTTTTCTAATTTTGCGCGATGTGGTTACGGACACCGGCGGTGGACAGCGGCGGACAACATGCAACTGCGCATGACCCGAGTTGTGATATCATGACAGCTTTCGCTTTAAAACAGGCCCTAGAGGCTCGAGTGCCGGCAGCAACTGCGTACAGGTGATCCTCGCGAATGCGACTGCAAGCACCGGGGGCGGGCGGATCCTGCAAACCATGTGTACGCTACCGAGTTAAAAACGCGCCCAACAACGGCGCGCCCTTGCGGGGCACGATAGCGTCAACGTGGCGACTGCTGAAGCGCGTTCGGCGGGAGTTTCTCCAGGGCCAGTTTGGCTTCGGCTGCGACGTCTGTGACTGCCTGTTGGTTCGAGAACAACCACTGTGATTAACGCATTGCGAAACGCATTTAACCGCTCATTACACTCCTCCATGACCGTGTTCATGCGAGGCACAACGTGCGCCATGTGAAATAAACACTGTGGTAAACCCAAGCCAATCGTGTGTATAACCTCATTGAGAAGCACGACCATGTAACCAAAAATTGTGGAAGGCTTCAGTGCAGCGTCGGGTTGAACCTACGCTGAAACACGGGGCTGCACGCTTCAGCTATCGTTGATTAACCATTTGTAGGGAGTGCTATAGGGCGGTGATTTTTGTTTGTTTGTTTCTCTTCGGCTTTTTACTTATTCCCCTCTCTCTCTCTCTTTCATTTTTTCTGTGTTTTTTATCTTTATTTATATTTTCATTCCTTCTTTTTTTTTTCATTTCTATCCTTCCATTTGTCTCTCGCTTCGTGTTTTTCAATTTTTATGCGTGGTCTTGCTGGCGTTATGTCAAGTGACGACAGCAAACGAAAGTCGGGGCTCCTAAAGTGCGCCACGCCCCGCCGCGTTGGTCTAGTGGCTAAGGTACTCGGCTGCTGACCCTGTTCTGTTCTGTTCTGTTCTGTTTTAACTGTTTTGCTGTGGAGAGGTTGAGGTGCCTATTGCCTCGGCTACTCCATATCACAAAGTTCTGCAGCGAAAAATAAAATAATAATACAGAACGGTACCCAAAAATTAAATATACGGAAAAGAATAAACATAATAGCACACTGAAACCAGTTCAAATATCATGCCAATACACAGTTTTCTTCGCGCAGTTCACACAGTCATAAACCACTTACACGCACACCCTACTAATCTAATGGCAGTATATACATGACCACATTTTTTATATACCCTTCTCTGGCTGTCTGTCATAGGCGCTTGTCCAGTCCGGTCTCCACTAAAAAGTCTGTCAGGAAGATTATTGCCTTTTTCTGGAGATGCATCTCAGGCCATGGTCCAAGTAGTTCTTTATTGTGAGGGGCCGTCTGTCCAAACTTGCTAATTTGTTCTTTAATTTTTCTCTTTCATGCGCGTATTTAACGCACTCCAAAAGAATATGGCGAACATTTTCTTCTGCATGACCACAATGGCATTCCGGTGAGTTGGATCGATGTATATTGTGCAGGAAGCTGTTTGTGTATGCTACTTCCAATCTAAGTCGGTGGATCAATGTCTCTAGGTGTCGTGGGAGATCTGTCGCTATGGAAAATTTTCTGTGTGGATCAACTTCATAAAGTACCGTTTCCTTTGATTTAGGGCTCTCAAACCACTTCTTCATCGAACAATGGATAGCTCCTTGCGATATAAAATGTCGAATATCCGCCCCAGACATAGGGATTGCGCAATCCCGTCCATCCTTCAATGCTTTCTTCGCGAGGCTATCAGCATCTTCATTTCCCTTTATTCCAATGTGGCTGGGTATCCATTGGAATACGATGTTGTGACCCTGCGATGAGGCATATTCCACAGTTTCTGCGATACATTGTGCTATTTCACCATTTTTGTAAGGTGATCTCACATTTCTGATTAGCTGAAGAGCAGGTTTGCTATCAGTGCATATCACCCATTTTCGTGGCTCAAAATTCTCGCAGATAAGCTTAACTGCTTCAAAGATAGCCACCAATTCTGCTGTCGTCGATGAAGATTTGTGCTATAATTTGTACATCTTCTTTTTCTGAATTTCGGGTATAAAGACCGCACAGGCTGACGCTTCTTCTGTGCATGATCCGTTGGTATATATCTTCGTTTTTTCATTATGCATTACATGAAGCTGATGAAGTACCAACTGTGCCGCTACTAGAGGTGCCATGTCTGCTTTCTTCTCTATGCCGTCTATTTCACGGATAACGTTGAGAAGTGGCAGCGTTCAAGGTGGTTTTGAAGGTTTCCATTGTTTAAATTTTGGTACTACTGCTTGAAATGATGATATAGTATCCTGTAGTCTCGTTGCCGTCCTTTGTGTTAGTGCACCAGATAAAAAATGACTTTCATGTTGCGTGAAAATTCTAAATAAATTTCGAGATGTTTCTTTAGTTCGGAGGACTGTCAAAGATGGCTCTCGAGCCTCCGCATACACTAAAGCACTGGAAGTTTACCGTGTTAAACCCAGACATACCCTCAAGCTCCTTGCCAATAACAAGTGAAGTTTCCTTTCGGTGGAGGCTGGAAGTCCGTGCAACAGAGGCAGTGAGTAAGTTACGATGGGGCGTATCCAGGCAACATGTAGGGCTAATAACGACCCTGTAGTACCACCCCATTTGGCCCCGCAGAGATGCCGGAGGATTCGAATGGTCTGATTCACTTTTTGTTCCAGAGACTGGACATGAGGCGACCATGTTAGTCTCCGGTCTAAAATTACTCCCAAGAATTTATGAGTTTTAACTATTTGAATAGGCTGATTTTGCAGAATAATCTGGAAATTTCCAGGTCTTTTTAATGTAAACGGAAGTATGGCTGTTTTAGCCAGACTCAGTGCCATACCTCTTTTTTTTTTAGAAAATGGTCTACATAATCCAATCCTTCTTGTAGAGTTTGTTGTACATCCAAAAACGATGGACCAGACGTCCATATACTTATATCATCAGCATATACTGAACATCTGATGTTAGGTGGAAGATTATACGGGAGCTGCGCCATGACTGCATTAAAGAGAGTAGGGCTTAGTACGCTGCCTTGTGGCACTCCTTGGTTGACGACATGTTCTGACGTTGGGCCCTCCTGCGTAACTACAAAAATTTTCCGGTGCTTCAGGAAGTCAGCGATCCAACGCAGTATCTTGCCCTTGAATCCCTGTAACGCCAGGCCTTCCAGAACGTGAACGTGACTCACTGTGTCGTATGCTCGGTGGGCATCAAGGCCCGCAGGTCGCGGGATCGAATCCCGGCTGCGGCGACTGCATTTCCGATGGAGGCGAAAATGCTGTAGGCCCGTGTGCTCAGATCGTGGATGCACGTTAAAGCACCCCAGGTGGTCGAAATTTCCCCCTTTACTACAGCGTCTCTTACAATCACATGGTGGTTCTTGGACATTAAATCCCACATGTCAATCATTAATTATTATTAGGGAGCATTCTTGTGCGCACCCACTCCATTTAAAAAAACGGAGGTGCACGCGCATAAAGGCTCCCTATACCGAGTATATTCGCGCAGCGCCACCAGGCCGTACCATTCATAACGCATATAAATGAAAGCAGCTGAATAACTCGCGGCGCCGCGATGATATACGTACGCGCTGTTTTCTTCGGCGACCAGTCCTCGCTCTTCGTGACACGCGTTGTGTCAACATGGACGCCGATTCCGGCACATCGGTGATGTATCGGCCTGCGTGGCTCGAATGCGAGAGCAGCGTTCCTTCTCGATCACATAGATACAAGCACGCGCGCCGTCGCTGAATAAACCCTCATTTTTTATATGTACGTACTTCATTTATATAATTTCCCACTGGGAACAACCAACCACATATTTCACAGAGCCCCTCTTTTTTTTTTTCTTATACGGAGAAGATAGGGGATAACGAAGAGGTTATGTTGTGTGGCCACGATAGGCGAGGGCAGGAATCTTTCTGGTTAACCCCCCAGCCTTCTTTCTCCCTTTCTTGTTTTGCTTCCTTCCTGCACAAAGGCGGGGGGGGGGGGGCACACACAAAGATCAGGGCTCGATGCTAGCGACACTCGCAGAGTTTCCCTGTGTACCGGACATTCGATCATCATTCTTTGAGTGCGTGCTTCTATAGAAGTACATAGGTATACGAGCGATAAATCTCGAACACCGAATCTTCGCAATCCATCGCCTTTCGTTTGACCAGGATTGATGATCGTATCGAAAGTGGGGAGTATCTTAACCGTATTGAACAAGCCGCGCAGTAAACCTTGCATTCGTCCCACCACTTGCAAGACACAGGGGTCAAATTGATGAGAGAACACCGCATGTTGTCGGTTGTCTGTTCAGCTTGTTGTGTGCACCTGCAGTTCCTTGCTATAGGCGCGCAAGCGGGTAAGTTCAAGAAGACTTCCCCGTTTACTTCCCTCTCTCACTTTCACGAGAGGAATCGGTGGAGCTTTCTATAGTGGTATCCCACGCTGTTCATATGGGTCATACAGCGTGCCAAGCAATGCATATGGCCGTTGTCGACCCTAAGCCTAGCGTGTATACCCGGTCAGCCTCACGTCCGACAACTTGGTGCACTCCAGGAACGCATACGCTTTCCGCTCGAGGCCTGCCACTTCCCAGCTCCTTTCCCGAAATAAAACCAGACGCGCGGGTGCAAGGCAACTCGCCCAATTATGTTGTTGTTGTTGTTGCCCCTTCGCACTGGCACATACCCACTATGGGGGATTGGCCATGAAATCTAGAAGTATCCTATATGAGATATATTAAAAGGTTTATCCTTAATGAAAAAACTAATGATGTAATAGAAAATAATAATTAACTAAAAAGGAATATTAAACTAAACAAATAATTGAAGATTGAATCAAGAAGAGAAAAGGTGAGGTAATACTACAGTGGAAGACAGAAATTTGAGTAGACCAGACAATCGAGCTTATCTCACCCGGTCACAATCAAATGAATATGCAAATTTCATTCAAAATTAGACAAGTGTCTTCAGAAATATATTTAAGCAGGCATTATTATGACATGCGCTTTGATTCTCGAATGAAATTGCATACAGCATCGAATACGCTCCTGTGGCAATGTCCCAAGCTAAAGGCACCGAAACTTAGAACATTATCTGCAGTTAAATTTAAACCTACTGCTTGAAACGGAACAATTAAAAGTCTTTTCCTAATTAATGAATAGTTTTTACATGTTATAAAGTAATGCTCTATTGTTTCCGTTTCTTCACAGAATGGACACAGGGGGGATATCGCCAGACCAGCTCTGTGCAAGTAAAAGTTTAATGGAGGGACACGACATCGAAATTTGGTTAAAATAACTTCTAACTTTTAGATTGACTCCACTGAGGTTTCCAGGGGTATGTTAGGTGCTGATAGTCCGTATATTTAGTAATATTTTCCATAATATCCGTATAAATAGCCCATTTTCTATATCTGATCGACACTATGTGTTCCGATTCTGGTAGTACCGAGATCACAGGGCCATCAAGTGTGGCTCGAGATAGTGAATCGGCTATTTCATTCAACCGTATGCCACAGTGTCCCGGGACCCAGACTAACTTCAGGAACTTCACATGAGGTGGAACTAATGTTTGTCCAGTTAAGTCGCGTCGCTTCTTCTTCTTCCTGGCGCGAAAATGAGAGCACGTGCAGAAAACTGCGGCCGATTCTCGCGGGATTCTCGGAACGGGGCGTCACCGCAGGCATGCGCAGCGAAGCGGGATAATTTTCTGTTTGCCTTGTTGCCCGCTTTAATGGGGCGGGATTCACTCACTGACCTCTATTTCTGACTGCTATAGCCAAGCACCGCTGGAATGCTGTTGTGGCACAGGCGATGTCGCTGTTGAAGCGGCCGCCCCGTTGCACGCTCGAAGAGCGCACGTGTCGCAGCCGCGTTGCCAAAGGCTCGATGATGCACCGAATCAGCTTCTGCTCTGTGTAACGCAGCTAAGGCGCGATCAGCCTACACGTGGTTGAGTCGACAAGCTGAATTATGATAGAGGGCGGAAAGAGGGAAAAAGGGAAAGAAAAGCTGATATTTCGACCTACAGTACATCATATAGCATGTATCACGACTACAGGCGGAAAGAGCCCGTCTGCAAGATTCCCACTGAGGGACATAGTGCAGTTGAGAAAGAGCTTGACCGCTCTGTCACCCCAAATTTTCTATCGTGCACAGTTTCTTCGTGCTCTCTCTATTTTTCCTTCCATGTTCCCATCCTTCTATGCAGTATAATGCTTTGCAGGGCCACAAACGAATCGGGATAGCTCCAGTTACATGTACAGTTATTCACATGACATCAATACCCACAGCTGCATAATTTTCACCTCTTGCTTACCTACTCGAAAGTGGAAGAAAGCAGTATGCAACCTGCCTAAGCACCCTCTCGCATTTTTCATTCTCTCCAACCGTACTAGAGTGCACTAGAAGTGTTCTTCTAGTGCACTGTAACCGTACGTAATCTTGTGAGCTGCATTGCCGTAAACCTGTGCTTTATACTTTCTTGATCATTTTCCTCCGCCATTTTCCTTCTCACATACATGTATAGCGACCTGAATAAAGTCCAGCTAACTTCCATAATAGTAGGGAACACAAACAGAGACTATAAAAAAACACTGCATTTCCGATGGAGGCGGAAATGCTGTAGGCCCGTGTGCTCAGATTTGGGTGCACGTTAAGGAACCCCAGGTGGTCGAAATTTCCGAAGCCCTCCACTACGGCATCTCTCATAATCACATGGTGGTTTTGGGACGTTAAACCCCACATATCAATCAATCAATTATAAAGAACATTGTTCTTTATAGTCTCTGCTGTGTGTCACAGCACACTGCAGGCGTATAGGCGACATTATGGTATACACGACATTATGGAAGCATTCAATCGGTACCACCTATAGCCCAGCTACAGGCATTAACGAGTTATCCAGCTGACGTTTCCGCATTGCTTTATTTCTGCCCCTTGCGACGCGTCGCAATTCGAGCGGCGTTATCAGTCGTTCTTTTCGTTTCTGGTCAATCCGAGCGTGTTTTTGACAGACCAGCATATCTTGCTAGCTGGCTAACCGCGCGCGACATGGTGCAGCCGAGCAACGCTGCTGTCGCGAATGAAAGGCAGACAAGCGGGCCGACCGATGTCGTTCACGCTTCGGTGGGTTTGTTTTTGACTTTCGACTGCCACGGTTTACACAACTATATGGGTCCGCTGGGTGAGACGCCATTGTTGCCCCTCGCCATTGTGTGCGGCGCAGTTGCGCCAAATCGTCTCCGCCAGGCACTGTAATGGCTGGAATCAAAGGAAACGCGATCGGTAATGGAAACTCGTCGTTTATTGTTATCGTCGGCTCTTATTTCAATCGTAGGGCCGACTGTCTGACAAGAAAGACAAAAAAAAGACAAATAAATGGAGGGAAGAGTGACAGAGATAGCCTCTTGTTTGCCACACTGGGAAGAAGGGCAGGCAGACGACGCTGGAATTGAAGGGAGACGACATCAACATCTACACATGTACAACATAGACACCATGCTGTGAGCGGTTGGTTACATAAAAGAAAAATGAAATATTGATTACCTGAATGCTGAAAAGAAGTTGGGAAGAATATCTGCTATTTTCTTTCTGCTTCTCACATAATTATCATCATTATTATAAAAGTAATCAATTAATCGATCAACAATTTTTTATCGTGCCCAGAAACAACCATAAGGTTTTTCTGCAGGCGCACGCAACAACAACAACAACAACAACAACAACAACAACAACAACAACAACAACAACAACAACAACAACAACAACAACAACAACAACAACAACATTAATAATAATAATAAACAATAGTCAATCAATAATTTCTTTAACGTGCCCAGGAAGAACCATAACGTCTTTGTGCAGGTGCACGCAGCAATAGAACAATAAATATAAACTATAAAATAAAGTCTAAAGAGAAAAAACAAATAAAAGAACAAAAACACACACAAAAAATCAGTGCAAAGTAGCAATACTAACAGACAAGGCGAAAGCCATGGAATGACTGTGAAAAATAAAAGGGAATATACAGAACTAGGTGGAAGGCTTCCTGAAAAACGTAAACGGGAAAAATCTGTACATTGTGACATTGATCTTAAGATGTAGTGCAAGGCTGAGATAAAAACAATGACAGTCGATTGTGAAAAACATCAAACTCATGAAAGTTGACATTATACAGACTTTGTATTCTGTGAGCAGTAGTGTGTTGAAAGAAGTTGACAGCTTGGCAGCTACATGAAATGGTCGATTCTCTCTGGTTAACTTACGCGTAATCCGAAAATTTTCACAACTGAGAAGTAAAGGGCAGGATATCATGCGAATTAGTTTGTAAAGAAATAAGAGGTTAGCGCGGTTTCGTCGGCAGTGAATTGATGGCAACGATAACAAACGGGTAGTGTTAGAACGAGATAAAGAATCATTTCTAGCAAAACGGTGGTTGTAAATGCTTATGAATTTTGCTGCAGTCGCTCAATGGCGTCAATGACTCAAATAGCGATGGCATTCCCGATCACAGAAGCATATTCAATTTGAGGAAGACATATTGCTGGGTACAGTTTCTGTAGCAGAACTGAATTCTCGAGAGATTCTCCAAACACAGCCGAAAGAACTATAGGGCCTCGCGTGGCGGTACGTTTAGTGTGAGCAGAAAAATTGAGCATCCAATAAAAAAGAACACTAAGATCACTGAACTGATAAACCTTTCATATCGACACGGTATTGACAGAGTATGGAAATAACAAATGACATGATGGATTTTTTGCGAGATACATTCACAAACTTAGTCTTTGATGTATTTAGAATAAGGTTATTGTTGTCACGCTATTCAGAGAAAGAACACAAATCTGACTGCAGCAAGGGACAGTCGTTAACTGAATGAATTTTCTTAAATGTCTATAAACGTAATATATATATATATATATATATATATATATTGTAATGAATTAATGAATCTGAGTAACGGACGCTCTGCTGGCAACGAAGAAGACGATGATGATCGGTGGCTGCAGTAGTAGCTCGCGCACGCCGCTCGCCATTAGCCAGACCTGCCTGATAAAGGACATTTTGCCAAGCTACGTCTGAACCTTTCTCGACGTACAACACCTCTATTTGAAGTGGTGGAGGAGCCGGGGTTCCCATCAACCTGGAACTTCGCAATCGGACGCTACCCTCACCGTTCACCATGACTGCTCCTGGCCCTTCTCAAGCTGCCTCACCAACGACAGTCTACTGCTCTGGCGCGCCTCGGCAACGCGACCCACCAATTTTTCGCGGCAACGATGAACAAGACGTCGAGGACTGGCTCGTCGAGTACGAAATCGTAAGCGCTTCCAACAAGTGGAACGCCTGCGACCAGCTCACAAACGTGCGCTTTTACCTCGCTGATGTGGCCAGCCTCTGGTTCAAGAACCACCAAGGCGAAATTACCAACTGGTCCGCCTTCAAGACCACCATCTCCTGCGGTCTTCGGCCGTCCCGCCGTGCGCCGGCTTCGCGCGGAACAGCGTCTCCGTAGTCGAGTCCAGCGCAGGGACGAGACCTTTACGAGTTACATTGAAGATGTCTTGTCCCTTTGCAAGCGCGTCGATGAATCTCTAACCGAACGCGACAAAATCAAGCACATCATCAAAGGAGTTGACGACGACACCTTCCAGATGCTCGTCGCTAGGAATCCACAGACCGTCACCGATGTTGTCCACCTCTGTCAGGAGTACGACGAGTTGCGTAAGCAGCGTGTCTCGACGCGCAGGGCCGCAGAAGATACGGCTGAAGTTTCCGCCCTCGTACACGACGTCGCTGCTGATCACACCGTCTTACTCCCCCAAATCAAACAATTCATTCGTGAGGAAGTTGCGCGTCAGCTTTCTCTTGTGGCCGAAGCATCCGCGCCAGTGACCTCGTTAGACCCACGTCTACGCCAGGTCATTGAGACACAGGTCACGCAAGCACTGCCTCCATCGCCACCTGTCCCTACGCCGCTGACCTACGCTGCCGTCGTTGCTAGACCCCCAGCCCCACCTGTCTCTGGCGCATACCGGGGCACCGGGTCCTCCTACCCTACGACGCTGCCTACATACACGGCACCCCATCCCGTTTCGCCCCCTGCACCTTCTGTCGTTAACCCATGGCGCACCTTGGATAATCGACCCATCTGTTTCGCATGCGGTTTCGTGGGACATATAGCACGCTACTGTCGCCGTCGCAACTTCCAGCCTCCAGACCATGGGAATTCTGCGAATTACCAGGCTGCCCAGAATCCCCAGCGACCATCTTCTCCTATCACCGACTCATTGTCCCCACGACGCCCCGTCGATTCTCGCCGGTCATTACCACCCCGTCGCCGATCTGTCTCCCCGATGCTTCGGCGCACGAGCCCCGCTCGAGAGGAAAACTGACAGCCGCAGTTCCGGAGGCAAGAACTGCGTCGTCGTCGAACTTTCTAAGACCTCCTCTTTGTCCGTCCAACGAAATTGATGTGCTAGTAGAAGGTGTTGCTGTACGTGCACTTGTCGACACAGGCGCCGTCGTTTCTGTAATTAGTGAAAAACTGTGTCGCGATTTGAGAAAAGTTACAACGCCGCTTACGAATCTTGCTCTGCGTACAGCCACCTCCCATTTCATCGCGCCGACAGCTCAGTGCACAGCACGCGTTCTTATTCAAGATGTTTGGTACGCCGTCAACTTTGTTGTTCTCCCACGTTCATCTTACGACGTGATACTAGGATGGGATTTCCTTTCTACCCATCAGGCCCTCGTCGACTGCGCTCGTGCTGAACTCACGTTGACGAATCCGTGCCTTGATATCGACCACCACAGTCCCTCGAAAGTGTTTGCCGCAGCTGACGTCCGCATCGCGCCGTTGTCCGCCGTCCTAGTGCCTGTGTTTTCCCCTGCTGCCACTAACTCGACGCTCCTGTTCCAACCAACTATAGCTAGTGTGCAACACCGAACCATCGTCCTCCCGTTTGCCGTCATCAACTTTTCCAATGGTTCGGCGGTACTTTATGCGTGCAACGTTTCTGCTTGCCCGTACATCCTGCTACGCGGTGAGTGTCTGGGAAGCCTCGAGACCTTAAATTGTATTTTCGAAGACCCGATCTATCCAGACAAGCCATTTCTACCGACTTGTGCCATTACACCCGCAACTGACGCTAATGAACCTATGGATGTATTCCGCAAGTCCATCGATTGTAACCTCACGCCTGGGCAGCAGAAACAGCTGATCAAGCTCCTACAGCGTTTTCGAGCCTCGTTTGACCACAATCAGCCTTCCTTAGGTCGAGCGTCATCTGTTGTACACCGTATAGATACCGGTCAAGAGACGCCATTACGGCAGCGTCCATATCGTGTGTCAACTACCGAACGCCGTGCCATCAATGAACAGGTTGACGACATGCTGACACGTGGCATAATCGAACCGTCAAGCAGTCCCTGGGCCTCTCCAGTTGTGTTGGTGAAGAAGAAGGACGGATCCATCAGGTTTTGCGTGGACTACCGGCGTCTCAACCGAATCACGCGCAAGGATGTCTATCCGCTGCCACGCATTGACGATGCCTTGGACTGCCTACAGGGAGCCGAATTTTTCTCTTCTTTAGATCTCCGCTCTGGATACTGGCAGGTACCCATGGCAGAGGCCGATCGTGAAAAAACTGCTTTCATCACGCCCGACGGGCTTTACGAATTCACAGTGATGCCCTTCGGCCTCTGCAACGCGCCAGCTACTTTCGAGCGGATGATGGACTCTATCCTTCGAGGCCTCAAATGGAACGTTTGCCTTTGTTATTTAGATGATATTGTCGTCTTTTCAACTGATTTTGCAACCCATTTAACCCGCCTCGAGAAAGTCCTCGCGTGTATTTCTGCCGCGGGGCTGCAACTGAATCTGAAGAAGTGCAATTTCGCCGCTCGAAAGCTTACGATCCTTGGCCACGTGGTTTCAAAAGACGGCATTCTTCCTGACCCTGCCAAACTTACAGCCGTTTCAGCGTTTCCCAAACCGACCACCATGAAAGAGCTCCGAAGCTTCATAGGCCTTTGCTCTTACTTCCGGCGCTTCGTCCGCAATTTCGCGACGATCATCGCTCCTTTGACCAAGCTCCTCGCCGGCTCCAGAGACCTTTCAGCCTGGTCTGCCACCTGTGACGACTCTTTCAATGAACTGCGCCGCCTCCTCACGTCGCCGCCTATTCTGCGACACTACGACCCATCGGCACCCACAGAGATCCACACCGACGCTAGTGGTGTCGGGCTAGGCGCTATTCTTGCACAGAAGAAAGACGGCTTCCAAGAGTACGTGGTTGCCTACGCAAGCCGAACTCTTAGCAAAGCCGAAAGCAACTATTCTGTCACTGAAAAGGAATGCCTCGCCATTATTTGGGCGATAGAAAAATTTCGACCTTACGTGTACGGGCGCCCTTTTGACGTCGTGACTGACCACCACGCCCTCTGCTGGTTGTCGTCATTGAAGGATCCAAGCGGTCGCCTCGCCCGATGGGCATTACGCCTCCAAGAATATAATATTCGCGTGGTCTATCGCTCCGGCCGGAAACATTCGGACGCAGACGCCCTATCCCGTTCGCCTCTACCCCCTGACCCGGACTGCTGCGAAAGTATAACCTGTGATGCCACTGCCGTCACCATCGCCGACATGCCATCTGAGCAACGCAAGGACCCTTGGGTTGCTTCGATTCTAGACATCCTGGCTGGGCGGACGGCTTCCCCCCCTTCTCGCACGTTGCGTCGGCAAGTGGAGCACTTCGCCACTCGCGACGACGTGCTGTACCGACGCAACTACGCACCCGGTGGACGTCAGTGGCTACTCGTGATTCCACGTCATCTGCGATCCGAAATTTGTTCCACGTTTCATGACGACCCCCAATGTGGCCACGCAGGTTTCCTGAAGACTTATTCTCGCATACGTCTCCGATATTACTGGCGTGGCATGTACCGTTTTATACGACAATACGTTCGGGCCTGCTCGACGTGCCAGAGACGAAAAACTCCCCCTTGTCACGCCAGCGGTACCTTGCTACCCTTACCATGCCCATCCCGACCATTCGACCGCGTCGGCATCGATATCTATGGTCCCCTTCCCAACACTGCTGACGGTAACCGCTGGATCATAGTTGCCGTCGACCATCTCACGCGGTATGCCGAAACTTCATCCCTTCCCTCGTCTACAGCAAAAGACGTTGCGACTTTCGTTCTTCACAACATCGTATTACGTCATGGAGCACCTCGGGAGTTACTGAGCGATCGTGGTCGCGTATTCTTGTCAGACGTCATCACAGCATTGCTGCGTGAGTGCCACGTCGTTCACCGCACTACAAGCGCCTATCATCCCCAGACCAATGGAATGACAGAGCGCTTCAACCGCACCCTTGGTGACATGCTGTCTATGTATATCTCGTCAGACCACTCCAATTGGGACCGAGTGCTCCCGTTTATCACGTTCGCTTATAATACCGCCATTCAAAGCACTACTGGGTTCTCTCCTTTTTTCCTCCTTTACGGACGCGAACCTTCTTGCACTATGGACACCATTCTTTCGTACAAACCTGACTCCTCAGAGTCCACGACTTTGTCTCAAGCCGCTACATACGCTGAGGAATGCCGCCAACTGGCAAGAGCATTCACAACCCAAGACCAAGGACGCCAAAAGCACCACCATGACGCATCAAATAACACCACTTCCTACGATCCAGGTTCACTCGTCTGGCTGCATGTTCCCTCTGCTACACCTGGCCTTTCTACCAAGTTGGTCCCCAAGTATCACGGCCCATATCGTGTGCTACAAAAAACGTCACCGGTGAATTACCTCATCGAGCCACTGGAACCATCTTCTGACCAACGTCGTCGTGGCCAGGAAATTGTCCACGTCTCGAGACTTAAGCCCTGCTACGACCCTCCCGTGTTTACTTGTCCATAGGTCGCCAGGATGGCTCCTTATTTCGCGGGGAGTAATTGTAATGAATTAATGAATCTGAGTAACGGACGCTCTGCTGGCAACGAAGAAGACGATGATGATCGGTGGCTGCAGTAGTAGCTCGCGCACGCCGCTCGCCATTAGCCAGACCTGCCTGATAAAGGACATTTTGCCAAGCTACGTCTGAACCTTTCTCGACGTACAACACCTCTATTTGAATATATATATATATATATATATATATATATATATATATATATATATATATATATATATATATATATATATATATATATATATATATATATATATATATATATATATATATATATATCATCAGCATACAAAAGAAAAGAAAAAAGAACAAATTGCAAGAGAAACATCGTTATGTAAATTAAAATTAAGAGCGGGCTTAATACCGACCCTTAAGGGACTCCACCCACTTTGTACAAGGAAGGTGTATGGCCATTTACGGCAACATAACATAATTTGTTGAGCAGAGAGCTGTGCAAGAGATTCACAACAGACGAGTCAACATCAAAGTTTGGAAGTTCAACCAAAAACAGTGAGTGGCTGACAACGTCAAAAGCCTTGCTTAGGAGACTAAGTCAACCTCTCCTCTCTGAGAAATAGGTGGGACGATTTGCGTCGTGCACGTAGCAAGAGTTGTGGTAATTGAGCAGTCAGAAAGAAACCCGTATTAAGTAGGTATCACGCTAACATACAGCATGTTGTGAAGAGCCAGCTCAAAGATCTTTGATGTGGTACGCAGTAGAGAAATCGGGCGATAATTAGAAACGTCGCTTTTGCAGTCCAGCTCAAATACTGGGAAAACACATGCCATTTTCCGGATGCTGGGAAATTTGGAAGCGTTCAGGCAGTTATGAAACATTGTTATCATTACTGGGCCAAATATACTACCATAAGTCTTTATAAATATGGCGAAAGGAATGTCATCTAGTCCACACAATAGAGAGGGTTATAAGCACCTAATGCATAAACAGATGAGCTTTTCATCCTGTGACAGACCACTAGATGCGCTAATTGACTTGTGCTGTTCTTCTGTCTGAGTCCTAGAATTCGAGGCCTTATAAACGGATGAAAAATGGGTGGCTAAACAGTGAACCATGACATGCACTTCGACACCATCCGAGCCAAGTAGCCTGAAGTGCTTCCCACCTTTGCTAGACCGTTTGCGCACATGCTTCCAAATCATAGCTGGCCTGTCGTTAAGATTTTTTTCTAATCGTGCGATATATGAACTGCGGCCAGACCCACGACAGCGAAGGATGCAACAGTTCGAAAAAAATAAAAGCTAATCGACGCCTACGTGACATTATGGTGAACGTTTTCATCCTTCATTATGCGCCTGTCACCTTGTGCTAATCCTCTAAGTGTCTATACTTGAGGTCGTTTTTATGACCATCAGGGAATCTTCGGTAAGGAGATTCGCAGTGACAGGGCATATTTTACGTAAAATCTGCTGAACCATAAGCGTTCTTCTTCATCTTTTTTCTTTTTTTATGCAACATGTGTATGCAACACGCATATCGGCTAAAGAAAGCCGCAAATTTCAGTGCTACGCGACATATGAGTGGATGGGTGGTGCACGCTGTCAGAAGGTATGAGACTTGAAAGAATGCTAATTCTTGGAAGTCATAAGGGAGGACGACACAGCAATGATAACATTGTGTGTAGAGGAAAAAAAACAACGGACAATTGCTTGGGTGTTACGTCCCGTAACCGTGATATGATCATGAGAGACGCCGTAGCAGAGGGCTCCGATGATTTCGACCACCCGGGGTTCTTTAAAGTGCGTCTAAATCTATGAACACGGGCCTCTATCACTTTTGCTGCCAGCGAAAATGTGGTCGCTGTGACAGGAATTCGAAAAAGAAGAAAAAAAAATGCAAGTTAGATACTACAAATGCCATGTTCGACCCGGGAGGAAACGTCGAAGAAAGTCTCCGTACGTGCATTCTTTTCTTTATTTATGTATTTGGCAGAATATAGGAAGGTAGGCTACGGTATAGAACAGGCTATCGCAACATCATGACAGTAATGTACAGGATACGCAATGCCATATAGGCAGCTGCAGCCCTGGAGTAGACGTGCCGGCCTGTCGAGACATTTTCTCCAGCGACTCCGTGTTCCAAGTATTTTTTGTCACTTTACTTGGTATAGTATGATACAGGGCAAGTAAAAGGCAATGATGTATATTTTTTACGCTCATATTGGTTTACAGCTGTGCCACCTCTATAACTTCAGTGTCTCCACAATTTGTGCAACTTCGAGCAAAGTATGAGCAGATCTACTCGTGTTTACGACGTTCGGAAACGAGAAGGAGAACACATTGCCGCGCCCTTGTTTTTCTTAATGAATAAAGCAAGCAGTAGAGATCATCATCGCGAAAGGTATATACATGATCTGACAATAAAGCACCCAGTGTTTTCTTCCGTAGCAGATTCTGGAATAGACCCGCTTCCGTGCTACGGAATCAATCATTCACGGCGGCATCCAATCACCATCGGGAACAAAGCAGAGAAGGTCTGCTCGTTGGACGGAGGCCAGATGCGACATAGAAAATAACACGAAGAAACCAAGTGACAGCCGGCGGGTGGAAATGACCGGGGGCAATTAGGTGTTTTTGGCTCGACGTAGGTTCCGCAATGTCCTTGGCAGCGACCGTTGCGTTTAACATTCACGCACTCATATGGCAGGCGCTGAGACAGCGCTATCGTCGATGCTTGCGCCTGCGGCTTGTCGACAGTTACATTTGGCTACGCGAACACGGACGGAATGTTTCCGGTACATGCGAGTCTTTCAGACGAAGTAACGCAACACCAGGAAGATGCGTCACTTATACACCAGCGGCACTTTGTCGACGTGAGTGGAGATCTCAATGAAGAGAAGAATGGATGGGAAGCCGAACCACGCACGTTCGATTCGTCTGAACGCTTCAATGTTTATCTTACAGATCCCGCGAGACAGACAATTTTTTTTTGTTTTCTTATTTGTGCACTAGTGGTGGACTGTGTTCAACGAGAGCGCGATGAAAACGGTGGCATGGCGATGCCCTCTTCACAAACACGACTGCAAGAACGTACTAGAGAGACATCATGACAAGAAAAGCTGCAGACAGGAGCGAAATGATGGTTCGAATCCCGGCTGCGGCGGCTGCATTGCCGATGGAGGCGGAAATGTTGTAGGCCCGTGTGCTCAAATTTGGGTGCACGTTAAAGAACCCCAGGTGGTCTAAATTTCCGGAGCCCTCCACTACGGCGTCTCTCATAATCATATATTGGTTTTGGGATGTTAAACCCCACATATCAATCAATCAATCAGGAGCGAAATGATGTATGCTGTTCCGATAATAAAGTTACGTTGAATATCCGTCGCCAAAAGCAAAAGATGAATGCATAACCTATGGCACAACATGTTATGTAACAGCGTGTGATGGAGTACACGAATAGAGATAATTATTTTTCATAAACGCTCATTCAGGTTCAAGGTGGGCTGACGTCCACTCTGCACGTTGATTCAATTATCCTGGTAAGCTAGCTGTTGAATTCTTTATTACCATACTCCCATAGCTGTGGCGCTGTGCCATGCTCCCTTATGGGCTGTGTAAGATACCACATTTCGTTTTCCAGTAATAACCACTCGCTGTATAAGATAATTTGTCTGCTGAACTAGAAAAAAAAGAGCACGTGTCTTTGAAGTCTTGGGGACGTTCTGCCTCACTGTCGCGATGTTCTGTTAGTACGATCTAAAACGCCGAAAATGAAGTGAATTATATGCGCACGTAAAAACGTATTCCGGAATAAAGGTGTGAGTCAAGACATGCTCCAAGTTGGCCGAGAGGCTTTTTTTTCAATCAGCCACTGAAACAATCATACAATCAAGCATTGATTGATTTGTGGGGTTTAACGTCCCAAAACCACCATATGATTATGAGAGACGCCGTAGTGGAAGACTCCGGAAATTTTGACCACCTGGGGTTCTTTAACGTGCACCCAAATCTGAGCACACGGGCCTACGACATTTCCGCCTCCATCGGAAATGCAGCCGCCGCAGCCGGGATTTGAACCCACGACCTGCGGGTCAGCAGCCAAGTACCTTAGCCACCAGACCACCACGGCGGGGCTCATACAATCAAGCAAAAAAAAAAAAATCTTAGGGAATAAGTAATGTTCTCTATACGGTCATTGGTTCAATTTCTTCCGTCCTTCTCTCATTCCTAAATAATTTACTTTTTTTTGTTTCTCTTTACTCCTTCCTCATTGTTGGCTAGCAAAACAGACATTTCTTTTTCCGAAGAACCTTCCTGCCTTTTCGCATCACATTTTTTCTGTCTTGTATATTCGTTTAATTTGTCGTGTCTAACATAAAATCCCTACCATTCAGTAGGCTGGTTGCCGAAACGTCTTGCCTTTGAAGGCCGCGGCTCGGTGCGTGTCTCACGCACGCCATGTGCAATTGTTCGTAAACAAACCGACGCGCATGAAGTGACCGCGCCGGACGCAGCTCGGATACCGCGGACGGTCGACCGGCGAGTCCGCGGTGGCGTTCCAGGAATGTAAACAGGCGACGGCCCCGCAACCATCGTCGAAGAATGCGGTGGAGCCGGCGTCCAGCCGCAGTCCGGGTGGCGCGCCTGGCGAGGAGGCACGACAGGTGACGTGGTGTAATACCGTGCAGCCCTGTGCAAGCTGCAGCCTAATCGAGGAACCCATTCGCCGAGTCGGGAACCACGAAGTAGCATGTTGCGATTGGAACGTGGGGGAGCATAGACTTGTGGCATCGAATGCTGCTCGAATCAACATCGTCGTACAGAAGTGCGAAACGTTGCAGTATGAGCTATGAAAAAAAAAAAAGAAAACATTATTACCTGGACACAAAAATTCACAACATGCTCTCATGCACGAATTGCTTATAACAGAACATTTCTGCTAATCTGGATGCTACGAACAACAGAATCGAATACAAACAACCAAACCAGTAGGAAAGAGAGCCTATGAAGAGATATTTTCTCGCCTTTCCCACTCCACTGGCTGTTGGTACACTTGTTAACTCGGTCATCACAAGTAGAACTGTACACGATTTATTTATTTATTTATTTTATTTATTCATTTATTTATTTCAATGCCTCCAGTGCACTGCTTGAAAAGGTTTACATTGTACATTAGGAGTCGGCGCACTTATTCGCACATGCCTTCAATCCCTTTACGGGTTTTCGCAATCACTGCTTATCTGTATCATATGCCGACCTCGTCGTTCTCTTCACCTCCAACCATGACATCTTTGCCTGGTCCATAATTAAACATTTCCGAAACTTTCACCCATCTTCTCATTTGTTCTGAAGCTAGCTGCTTGCTAATGTTTATGCCCCAATAACTATAGTTCTCTTGCTCACGAACTGTTGCAAGTGGTCAGGGATAGGCCACAAATACAGCGATTGCATAGTAATTCTTATAGTATACAGCATCACTTTTGGCCTTTTACGTGCGAAAACCACTGCGTGATTATGAGCCGTGGTCTAGTAGAGAGCTTCTGATTAATTTAGACCGTGCGGCCATCTTTAACGTGCACCTAAATCCAAGTACTCAGGCGTTCTTGGTATTTCACCCCCATCGAAATGCGGCGGCCACCTTGGAAGGGAGTCGAACCCGCGCACTAATTATTATTGAGCCTCGGCTGCCACCCACCAACGCGCTGCACCTTACTCTCCTCGTATTCCGTACAGAAATGCCCGGGAGGTGAAACGGCCATTGGGGTACAAGGTCTGCGGCGATAATTGTGCCCCTCGGAGGCGTCCTTGCTTATCCAGTCCTGACGGGGAAGAGCTGCCGTTCTTTACGTCGCCGAGGCACGTGCACGGCGGCGTCGACCAGTTCCCGTCGGGCGGCATCTTGTTTTTGTCGGCATCGCACCCGGCGACGACGACGACGAGGGGAAGTCGCGGCGTGCCACTGGGCCACGCGAGCAGCGTCGGAATCCACGCGACCGAGCTGCCGCCGCTGCCAGGTCTCCTCGCCGGCGGGAGTCCACCGCGAACAAGAGATTGCGGCCGAAACGAGTAAAAACAGCGCCGCACAAGTCAGGGATGGCGACCACGTGCCTCCATCCTTGGGCCGGCGTGTAAATCGCAGATAAGAAAAGTCGGCGGGAAGGAGGAACTGAGCGAGAAAAAGCCCTGACGCAACTTCGAGACGTTTCAACCTGAGTTGCCGGGCAGGTATACACCATTTATAGGCTGCTTTTTTTTTTCACGTTTCACTTACCTGTGCAGCGTTCTTTCTTGGCATCCTTTTTTTTTTCTTTCTACGGAGCGGGAACTGCGACCGTCTTTCGACCGACGGATAACCTGAAGTGCACCGTGGACATTTCCAGCGTATAAATGGCGTTCCAAGATATGGGTTTTTGAAAGCAGCATCTCTTCTCGGGCGAAGTAATGCGGAAAATAAAAATCGCAGTAAAACCAATCTTGGAAGAAGCCCTGTTTCAAGAGGAGGGAGCTGTGCTATAGTCGTAAAACGAGCGTAAGCACTTTTCAGATATTCTCTCGCGAAAACGATTCACTATAGCGTCCAGATGGCATTATTGCATGAGCTAGAGTGCTTGGCTTCAAATGTCACCTTCTCGGTGTTTTATATTTTTACTGTTGATTCGAATTTCGTTTTTTGTATACTCATCTTCTATCACTGTCGTTTCCCGCCTGTTTCTTTACATTGTCAAAGCGCACCCAGCAGCATTCACTGTTCAAGGCTTTTTGATTCGCGCCTCTGAATTCCTCCAAACTCCTGTCGTGTTGGGATTTTATTAGACTTAAGGAATCAGTGTTCCCCGCGTCACAGTGGCGCATCCTTTCATGGGAAGTTGACTACGGACTTTCTATTCGCAGAAATCAGTCCATAGCTTTGTTCTGCAGCTTCTTGCAACTCTATATAGATTAGATAACATCCTTTTGGAATTCGGAAAAAAACAGACGCAGCAAAGTAATCATTCAACGAATAATTATCTTTGTTATGTGGACACCCGAACGAGAACCACAAGCCGGGCGAAACGGTATACCGTTGTTTGGCGTATGTCAGAAGCGCTCACATCGTGAGCGAAGCGAAATTACCTAAACAGTTGATTGATTGATTTGTGGGGTTTAACGTCCCAAAACCACCATATGATTATGAGAGACGCCGTAGTGGAGGGCTCCGGAAATTTTGACCACCTGGGGTTCTTTAACGTGCACCCAAATCTGAGCACACGGGCCTCGACATTTTCGCCTCCATCGGAAATGCAGAATTACCTAAACAGTTGGCGCCTAATATACGTATACCACATGAAAGTGAATTTCAATTCGCGCCCGAGTCACCGGCGCCAAACTTAGACCGAGCCGATGGATTGATTGGCGGCTGTACCACGCAAAGACCACTCCCTTTGGCACGAGTCTCACCCGCCGCTAAATCGTCGCCGAGTAGAGAAATTGGGCAGTGGCTGTCCGATACGTCACGGCCCGCGCATAGACAAGTGGGCAAGGCACGTTGTTCGGCAGCAATCCACTCTTTCCACGTCTGCACTTTTCGAAAGGTGCGACTAAACACGTCCAAACCTGGCGCACAAACGGTGATCTGTCGAGATAGGATCACACAGCAGCTGCACAGCGCAACATCAAATCAATGCAGTGCAGCGGAAGGTATACTAGTCGCTGCAGCCGAGCAGGAGAAGGAATTAAAAAAAATAGTAAAACTAAAACGCTCTAAAATTGTGAATTTCTCAACGCGCTCCAACCAAAGTGTCCAAAGAGAGAAAATCGGGCGAGCCTTCCTTTCTGCTTCGACGATTCAACCTGTTCCCGTTATACAGACTGGCTGACGCGAGCCAATTTTGTATTCTCTACCTGCACGGATTTGCTGAGGCGCAGCTCCACGCGCCGAGCGACGTGCACGAGTTACGGAGGTGGCTACAATAGGCTCGGCGAAAGAGGCAGAGCGCAGAAATACAAAACAAAAAGAAGACAAGAGCGAGAGAAGGCGGGAATCCCAAGGACGCCTTGGTGAATCGCCGGTTAAAAGAAAGTGCCGACTGTAGGGTAAGTCGGAGTGCGATAAGTTTGGAAAGTGTGTCTGCCGTTGCTTTCGTCGCAAGGACGCCGACCTGTAGAAGAAATTGCGGGGGATATCGAAAGGCATTCGAATACACTGAAGGCACTCGCAAAGGAGTGTCGTTTTTGGTGTCGCCTGCGGGTAATAGTAAGTTATCCTGCTGTAACTTATGCGATAGCGCCACGTATTGTCGATAGAGTGGCCAGCCCAGCTGCCAGTAATCACGTGACCCGACGCCAATCGGTATAAAGCTGCATGTCCAGGCTGCCGCCCAGTCTCACCCTTTTCATTTGCTGTTGTACCGTCGTACTTGCGACAATATGTAGCAATAAATTGTTTTGCTACTCTACGTTTGTCTCCGAACATCGTACATCACGCCTGCTACACTAAAATTATCCATCCACGCGCACACACATAGAGGACACCTCTTGCGGCTAGAAGAAGAAGGAAACCGTGGGGAAGTGATGGTGCGGCATCGAAATTCCGGCTCCATCTCACCCCGACATCATGGACTTCTATCTCCTGGTGTCCATGCTCTGTGAAAGTTTTGGAATATAGGCAAGACAACAAAAAACGTATGTGACCTTTATTTTACATTGCCGTTGGGTGAGAAATGAATGTACAGTGGTTGATTTGATTGATATGTGGGGTTTAACGTCCCAAAACCACTATATGATTATGAGAGACGCCGTAGTGGAGGGCTCCGGAAATTTAGACCACCTGGGGTTCTTTAACGTGCGCCCAAATCTGAGCACACGGGCCTACAACATTTCCGCCTCCATCGGAAATGCAGCCGCCGCAGCCGGGATTTGAACCCGCGCCCTGCGGGTCAGCAGCCGAGTACCTTAGCCACTAGACCATCGCGGCGGGGCGAATGTACAGTGGTTACCAATGTGAGAGGCAACGCTTGAACTACAATGAAAAGATCATGATTTGATTGATATGTGGGGCTTAACGTCCCAAAACAACCATAGGAGAGACGGCGTATAGTGGAGGGCTCCAGATATTCCGACCACCTGGGGTTGTTTGAACATGCACCCAAATATTAGCACATAGGCCTAAAGCATTTCGCCTTCAATGAAAATGAAGCCGCCGGAGCCGAGATTCGATCCCACGACCTGTGGGTCAGCAGCCGAGTACTTTAGCCACTAGACCACCGCGGTACAATTTGAAGGTCCCAGCTTGCGAAATGCACTCTGCAAATACACCAAGTACTTAAGCGAAACGTTACCTTGTCATTTAATACGTCACATTCATGTCTGCACAATTAAAGTAATCGTCAATTGATTTGAAGTTTCCTTCTCATGTTGCTCACGACTGTACTTAAGTCTATAGTTAGGTTTATTAGTTTACATATGGACGCGCGTGTAATTTATTGAATCTTCCCTGACTACATATAAAACCGAATAATTACTAGTCGTACGTATAAGTAAAGTGAAGAACGAGATTTTTGCGTCACCCGCCACGGTGGTCTTGTGGCTAAGGCACTCGGTTGTCGCAGTATCAAATCCCGGCCATGATGACTGCATTTTCGATGCAGGCGAAAATTATCGAGGCCCGTTTGCTCAGGTTTTGGTGCACCAGGTTTTGGTGCACCACGTTAAAGAAAAGGAACCCAAATGGTCGAAAATTCCCGAGCTCTCTATTACAGCATCTCTCATAATCATATGGTAGTTTTGGGACGTTAAAGCTCGACGACGACGATGACAACAACAACAACAACAACAACAACAACAACAACAACAACAACAACAACCACAACAACGATAATAATAATAATAATAATAATATAAAATAACAATAATACATTTTGGAGTCTCATTACTATTCAGTTTCAGACGTTAGTGCCGTTAACGCCAGTGGGACATGAATCTCATAAAGATAAGAAATCAAATGTACGGAGTTTTTTATTCTGAATCTCATATCGTATTCCATGCCCACCTAAGCGTTAAAAAGACCTCCGTCATCATTATGCCAGAAATGTTTATATAACAAAAGTAATCAGTGAGCAAAAAACAAACATTTTCATTGTCCTGCATTTATTAAGAAAATATAGACGAAACACTTGTGAACAAAGATCATTCTCGATTCTGCCACCTGCATTTAGATCATTGCATATATGTTGAAGCTAAGGCAGTTATACACCTTTGGGCTGCGATGAAATCAGCCGTGCCAGAAATAAAGTATTTTGCTCGAACAACCCTGCAGATAGCAGTGCCATATCACTGATGTGACCTGAGGCATTGTCCGACGCCGTAAATTATGCCTTTTCCCAGAGATGTGTCCTGACTCAACGAATGGGAACGCATGGGGCACACGCTTGAAGGTGTGACTTATCGTGGAGCAAATTTATTGCTGGGGTTTCTAAACCTCCGTGCGTCATAAGACATTGCAAGCGTTATTCGTATGCTTCGTCTTCTTATCTGTATACTATACTGCTTATCATCTCACGCTCTTGATGCGAGCGAGACAGGGCTGAGAGGCTAATGTGACATTGACTGGCTACGAAAAATACGCGAACCTTATTCTATCGTTCTGAAGTGAAAGGCTTCAGATAGATAGAGTGAAAAAGATGAATTAGGGAAAGCAGGCAGGGTAGCCAGAACTGAAACATCCGGCTTGCTAACCTACATCCGAGGAAGAAAATATGAGCAAGAAAGGAGAACAGAAAAAAAAAAGCTGCTACACAAATACACTCAAGCACGCACGCACGAACACAGAAGTGTATATACATACATACATACTTACATACATAAGCGCTGCCACGGAATCAAATTCTGACATATGTGGATTAATTAGCGTCTAACCACAATTCAAAGAATAATCGGCACGTTTAGTGCAGTGATTTGTGGATGTCATCAATAAGCGCGTTTTTAGCAGTCGTGATTGAATTCAAAATGTAGCCATTTTGTGCTATAATTTGTTCATATACTCACCGCCTGGGTTAATTACCTCAGATGTCCAATAATGTGGCAGGGCCAATAATGAACTTGGGAAAGCAGTGGCGCTGTGTGTGCAAAGGACGCACGTGAGTTGATGACCTTTCTCAACATGATGCACGCGCTAGCCAGTTCGCCTATTTTTTCTTCTTTTTCATCTCTTTCATTCATAGACATCTAGCCTTTAACGAAACTTGGTCTCATGCTGCCGCTCTTAGCGTCGCATTTTCGGTGCCACTCTGCAACACACTGACTAATGTAAAGGTTCCGTGGCCATCTTCTCTATTTTTTTCCCACGGATCTTCACTATACTTGAGCATCCAAACAAACATGCGCGGTGGTTTTGGTAGGGGGAGAGTTTTGAACTTATTATAGCGCTACAAGTAATGCACCGACAAGATGAAAAAAAAAATGTCCTTTAGTGAAACGCTCTCCGGATGACACTCAACAACTTGCAGTGTTTAACTAAACTTTGCTACGGGAACCGGTGAAGGGCCCTTCGATAAACCAGACAACATGTACCAATTTCCCCACCTCCATGCCTCTGTAATCGAGGGACTGTACTGCGCTCAAATTCTTCAGAAAAAACCCACACGGGGAAATCGATAGCTGCAGCCCTTAGGTATTTTCTTGTGCCCGTGCAATTTGTACGCGCCGCAGCCGGTGTTTAATTGAAAACCAGCTTTCACATCCAGCATGCAACCGCGTATCCGCTCTATCGACAAGTGTTCGTGAAAAGCGAGCAGTCGAAGCGAGGGTGAAGTGTCGAGAATTAGGGGGGTGTCCCGCTGCTAGGGGGTCCACAACTACGCCTGCGCTCTGAGACGAACAAAGCGGACGCGCTCGGCCTTGGCGGCCCTTTCTAGCGGTGAGTTCTGCGTGGTCGTCGTGCTTGCATAGCTGGCCGGACACTTCTCTCTTTCCGAGAAAGAGGTTCCTGCAGAAAGGGCTGCGGCAGGCGGCGCCACAGGGCGGTGAGCAGGGAAAACGAGCTGTCGGTCAGCACGGAATGGCCACCGACAACTTGCGCGTGTGGCCATGAAGGGGGGCAGGAATGGCAGAGGCCCAAATTTGGCCGACTTGGATATGATTCATTGTACGATGAAAGGCGTCGGTATTCTTTTGTTTTTCGCAGCGCATATCCATCGCATATATTCGAAATATCAATGTGGGCGAGGATCCCATTGGCCAGTAATAGATATATCGACCCTTAGTGTTATGCTCGTAATTAAATGCTTCAGCGGGAACATTTTCGCCGTTAATGGAAGTGTGTTTAGTGGAATGTCCTCGGGTGTGTGTGTCCATCCGTCCGTGTTTTGTTCTTATATTCTCAACTCTCTCCCTTTCTAATCTCTTATTCCCAAACCTCAGTGCAGAGTAGCGTACCACACCCTACCATCTATTTTAAATCCCCGCCTTTTTCTTCTCTCTCGCAATATGACAATAGAGGGAAGAAAGATTTTCTCGGGTTGGTAGAATACGCTATTAAAATGCCGAAACCACCACGCTTGCCGCGAAGGACCCTTGGATATGCGAGAAAAAGCACAATATAAACAAGTGCAAGTGGAGACGCCACCTTCAAGTTCCCCCATCCGTCGCTCTAATATCACAGATTTTGATGGCATCTACATAAGACCTACGTCGTTCCCAATCGGTAAGAATGAAGAACTTTATCATCTGAGGGGGCCAGAAACCTAATCTACAAAGTTTGGAGAAAATTTTTGAAACTGATGTGTCAAAAAGAAAAGAGCTTTGATGCCCATGACGTCACGTGTGCATATTTAGGCGCGAAGTTTGAATGAAGCTATGACTTAGATTTTCTCCCCCAAACCTAAAGAGTGGAGTTTTGTAGGTGAAACTTGTCATTTCAAACCAATTGATTATTTCTGTTTTGTTCTGTACTAATTGTTTTGCTGTGGAGAGGTTGAGGTCCATATTGCCTCGGCCACTTCATATCAATACGTTCTGTAGTGAAAAAAATAATAATACTGAACGGTACCAAAAAAAGATGAACAATTGTTTCGCTTGGTTGTTCCTTTAGTTTTAATTTATCGTCGCTCTATACGTGCGATTTGTCACGCGCTTCACGCATTTTCAGCTGCATCGTAAGTGACCCCGTCCCGGCCGGCATTTGGCCCCGCAACCTTCGAGGCAGTAGTTGAGCATAATAACTGCGATAGCATCATGGCGCGAAAAAGACATCAGCGCCGCAAAGCCAAAAGAAACCAAGAAGGCAATCCCGCTCAGACCGCCAAGTTCGCCACTGTATACATTTTCGACAGCTGGAGCGCCGTTCGTTGATGCTCGCGCACTTCGATTCGTACTCGCCACTGAACTTCCAGGAAGGAAGCGGCCAACGCCCGAGTGATACGCGTGCTGCTGCCAGTCGTGGAAGCGAGGCGCCTTCTTCACCGCTAAACGCGCGACCCAGAGGCCGTGTTTGTTTGCGTTCACTCCTCGTGGGAGGCTGCGGCCTGTTGCCCTCGAGCCGCTGGACACGCACGGTGACGTCACACGCGCGCTACGCGGAAGCTTTCTTCACGTGCGCCCTTTCGCTCGCGCTTGGTCGTGGTCGCACTGATGGCGTCGTTTGTGAGACTGTTGTTGTCCACGAGTGAGCATGTGGCGCACTCGACACGATGCGACCGGAGCGCCCTTCCTCCCGCGCACGCCGCGCCTCCTTCTGCGCGTCGTGAACGGCGGTCAACAGCGTTGCTGAACGTTTATGTTTGTCCAAGTTCGCGTCTTTGTATCCGAGCGCGCCCGCCCCACTCTTTTCTTCCGGTCCACGTAGGCTCAAGTTCCCGCAATTCTGACGAACGTAGAAGTGTGGCAGCTTGGGCTAGTTGGTATGACATGACGATAGATATAGCGCGAGAACAGAACGACGGCACAGAGACAAATTCGTGTCCTTCTTGCCTCTGTGTCGTCGTTCTGTTCTCCCCGGCTATAACTATCGGCTGACGAATGCTTGCAGGAGATCAGGTCGGCAAGCCGGAGGATGAGAAGCCATGAAGGACGATTCTCTCACGGGGCCTGCGCACCCAGTGACTGTGCGAAAACCCGATTATTCGAAAATGATCAAACAGACAAGACAACCGCGTACTCAGTACTGAAAACATCGATCCCAGTAAATAAATATTCGAAGCTAATATCAACGAAATAGTTGATAGCGTTTACTTAAAGTTTAAGGTCCACAGCTTTATGCTTCCGACTGGTTAACCATCACCCGAGCATAGAAACACGAGCGAGTTGGTGGGCGTTCATCGTTGGTTGAAGAAGCGCACTCGGGACGAGAACGAACTTGTTCTTGTTCACCTACTAACTGTCACGCATACCCAATTTGGGGGATTGGCCAAGAATTGAGCGGTAAGAACGAACTGTGCTGAACTGTACATGCTGAACTTAGCGCCTCTTTCTTCATCCTCATCCCGTGAGCGCTGCTTCAACCAAACATGGTTACCCCCGTGCCTTTCCTTGTCTCTCTCACGGGGCAACCAACGTGAGATATCATTTGGGTGTACCTCTTTATATATCTTTCACTATTTTCTCTCCATTCATAATAGTGTAAGATCCATCGCGCAGCTATCTCTGCATGTGATACTGCCCATTTGTTGATAGATGTAACTTATTCATCCGAAGATCCCCATAGCCGAGTGCTTCCACATATGCAATGTGTGCATTAATCGGATATTTACACACTTACAAGGTAATATGGTTGATGAAAAATTTCATTAAAGAGGTGTGCGTATACGTGCGAAATATTTAGCATTCAGCAGTCATCGCAATTGGCAGCTTTACTTATAGTTTTATTTTCTTTTTTTTTCATGGCATAGCTGCTTCTGGCCTTACTTATACCATCGGCACCCAACGGGTTAACAAGTTTTTATCCTATTGAACATGATACAAAAACACACGCAGAGAAAATGAGAATTGTTGATCGGAGATGTTATGTAGTTAACTTTCGGATTCACAGCAGTGATTTTAAAATTTAACATAGTATCTATGCATCTGCTGCGGAGGCGCGTAGTTTTGGGAAATACATGAGACATTAAATGACAGGATGAATCTTCGACATTATATATCTTCATATCTTGTTTTCATAAGTACCTTTCTCTCTCTCTTTTTTTTAAAATTTCTCACTTCCATAGCCTTCTTACACGCATGACGCGGTGCTCTGAGTCATCACCGTTCAGTCGCAAACCTCGGTGACCGTGGTGGAAGCCACTACGCGGTACCACGTCTCTCTCCCAACTCTTTTTCACATTGTTGGTATACTAAACACAAGATGGGACGCTGAAATATACAACATGCAAATCAGAGTCCCACGTCTCCTCTTCCTCGCCGGAGCGTAGCCTGAAAGAGATGTATAGCCACGAGGCAGGAAGTGTGCGCGAACGGGGAGAGCGATTTGCCATCACAGCGAGTGCTGCTTATCTGGGAAGCAAAAGGAAGCAACCACTGCCGTCTTCTTTCATTGCTTCCTTTAATCTCGTGCATATTCTGTCTCGAGATCTACACCAGTAAAAGAAAAAAAAAGCCGCATCTTCCTCTCCGAGCCTGGGACGGGCCTGCCCTTTCGGAGACGCTAAAAACGAGCGTGAGTGCATGGAGGACGCATACACGCATATGCGCGACTCCGGTCGCTTGCGAGGCGGTACGGAATTGCGCGGGCCTCGAGTACGGCCGGGCCGCATACATTTTCGATGTCGGCTGCACGCGTTCCGTGGGGGATCCATGGGCGTTTTCCGAATGGCCGATGAGCTGCCGGACGCTTCTTCCTCGACGTCTCTCAGTGCTCGATGGCATAACCGACATTTTATTTATTTATTCTTTTCTTTTCGCTCCGTCTGTGTCGCGACTTCTTGCTGCACTTCCATCTCAGCTCGCTTCTCGCAAATTTTTGCGTCACAACCTCCTGTCGCTGCGGTCCCACCTTCAACGTCATCACTGGGTGTGACGTCATCGCACACCTCGTGGGGCGCTTGTGCAATTGAGGTACCACGAGCACACACAACCTGAATGTTATGCACACTCGTGCAGTTGCTCGGCGCGTGCATTATCATTTAACATAAACCAGTGGCCCGACTGACTGAGATCCCGCGAGAACCACCTAATTTATTAGTCGCGACTGTTCCAGTTGCTTAGGCTGTCAGACGAATTTCAGTGGATACTCATTTGAAGACATCCTGGACAAGTTTACAGCTGGCCAGTTTACCGTGATTCGGGGTTGAATTAGATAGTGCGTGCGACGTCGAACCTTTTCGCGCATGGACATATTGTTAAGGCGATTGCCCACAGCGAGCCGACGACGAAGGAAACAAGACTCGAGTCAGAATGGAACCCGGACACCCTGCGTGGCAATCTAGTGTTTTATCACAGAGTCGAACCAGCGCTTGAAGCTGCTTCGGAAAAGGATTCTACACAGGCGTCTCGAGGGGTGAGGAGTCAGTGACTTAATATTGCGCGACAGAAGCATAGAATTTCACCAGGCATCACACCTAGTCAAGTGTTTAATGAAACGAATGGTTGGTCTAAGGCTTCTCACCCGTTATGAAATGCCCATCATCATCATAATCATCATCAACAGCATTACAAGTGTACAGCTATATGTAGACGCGCGTATTGTACATACGCGGACTGACTGCTTCTTTCAAATCTGCACAACCTTGGAGAAGACATACAAAGACAAACACGCTCGTATTAGGCCTTCGAAGCGTTAAATTAATGTACAACATATGAATGCTCGCTCCATGTCTGACACGAATACAGCCAGAACTTTGATTTCTTGTTTTAAAAGAGTGTAAAGTCTCCTGAACTTTCGTTTTAGTAAATCAAAATGTTTGCTGTGGAAGTGGCCATGGTCAAAACCGAATTTTGCGTCACGTTAATGTTGTACAAAAGAGGTAACAGGCGGTAGAGACTGATATGCGAAAATCTTTGGAAATGCGGTTATATGGTCTTCAAAGAATGTAAGGAGAACACATCGCATAGTGCCAGAGCGTCTCAACGACATCCGTCCCTGCGAAACCGCTGACGCCAGAAGGTCGGGGTTGCGTAGGCGTCCAAGACGAAGGATGGCATTAGGCCCGCTCTTGGGACTTTTTCGTCAGTGGTTGAGGCGTTGTCGCTAATCGTTGCCGCGGAAGATGTTGGCGTAACGGCTTGGCGCATGTGGAAATACTGTTGACAGGTCGTTTGTGTGACCGGATGAATCGCTATAGCAAACACGCCCACCATTTTCCAATACAGTCACAACGAATATCAATGACGTCAGATAATATTTGCAGTAATGCTCCTCACTGACGTCAGGCACTCTTCGTAAGCTCCGTGGGCGTGTACTTCCAGAAAGGTCAAACCTCGAGTGGAAGGGTTCTCATGTGGTATTCGTCTGTGCTGTCACCAGTCGTGTTAAAGAAGGTTTTACAGCGAAAGCTGTTATGATATAACTTTTCGGGTCACGCGCTGTTGTTGTCCGCCGCTGCCGCCGCTGACGGTGTCCGTAACCACATCGCGTTAAACTAGACAAAATAAGAAACCTTGCAACAATGACACAGTGAGGCTTGAACCAGGGTTCGTTGGGTGCCAGCCCAATATTATGCCACTGAGTTACGCTGGTGCTTGTCTTAGGCAGGCTTGATGTCGGGAAATCAATCGCGTGTATACTACTTATAAAGCGTTTTACAACAGCGAACGAATAACCAGTCGTCGCACAATGCGAATAGAGTAACGAGTTGGGCCGCCAATGCTCCAAACCATCACAAAAGCTTGTTCTTGTTACCCTATTAACTGTGGTGCACACCCATTTCAGCCATAATTTCTTATCGTCGTCAGCCACTGCATCGACAATTGGAACAAAATTCCTTGCAAGTGCTTAGCGGATACCATGCCGCTCTAAGCAGAATGACAAAAAATAGCATAGCGAATGCCGGCTTACTACCAAAATTTTATTATTAATGATCTAGCGGGTACCAAACAAGTGTGCTTGCAGTAGTTACCCGATGAGTGTTTTGAAAAGGCTCTGAAAGTCTTCTAGCTTTCGCTGTGGCTGTGCTACGCCTACGGCCCAGGCATGGCGTTTTTCACGTGACGTCACAGATACAACTTAGTCGAGTGGAAGTACAATGTGGCGGGTATCATGAAGTAAACGCATCATATTCATTGCGGCAGATAAGCTGCTTTATAGACGAAGGCGCGACTGGATTGTCTTTAGCTCCCGTGCAAGAAGAACGATTAAACCAGCGTTCACTTCACGTCGCAGACTTTGAGTCTAACCGGGTCTCTTTCACAATGTCGTGGCTTCTACAAAGGCAGCGTGAGCCCTTTATTGCGAGTCGGCATTTAGTGTTTTAAGTGCCGAAAAAGCATGTTTTGAATTTATGGACCATTTCAAATGTACAAGATAAATATATGACAGCATGCAAGTATCGTCTACAAATGAAATTTGTAAAATGTGTGTGAAATATGTAACCGATGTGTCAATGTATATGTTACTGGTGTGCAAATGTATATGTCACTGATGCAGACTGTATTAGTTCAGAAGAGGTGAGACCTCGTCAGACTTTGAGCCTTTAGTCTTTGCCTCCCGCAGGGGAAATTGAATTTGTTCCTACAAATAAACAATGTGTACAGTTGTATGTTGAAAGATAAGTTTCTTGCGGTAACTTGTACAGAGAAGCTTGTTACTTGCTCCTTCAAGCTCATGTTTATCATGAACAACAACAACAACAACAACAACAACAACAACAACAACAACAACAACAACAACAACAACAACAACAACAACAACAACAACAACAACGACGACGACGACGACGACGACGACGACGACGACGACGACGACGACGACGACGACAACAACAACAACAACGACAACGACAACGACAACAACAACAACAACAACAACAACAACAAAATGAACTCTCATTGAACAAAATTTACCAGCGCGCTCTGCGGCACCTCGCCGTTGTTTTTGTTGCGAATATGGTTTTCAGCTTGAAAGTAAGCTGCAAGAAACGAGTTCCATGCACGTTACTCGCTCGTTTTGCCTGATTTGCTCTATCTGGTCGCACGTCTTAAAGCAAAGCAGCACATCGACAGTTGCTGTGACATGGGCATTAAATTTGACCCTCTGCGTTTTTCTGACGTACACCTAAAGAAGTGATGAACAAGCTTCTTTGAAACAGTGCATGTCTGTGGAAACGTAGTGGTCATAGCCTCCGAAATTCGAACCAGCCACTTCGATCTCATAATCTAGCCATCCTCCGTCGATAGCTCAGTTGGTAGAGTGGTGGACTGTAGAGGTTCCAACTGTGGAGCTCATAATCTAGAATTATTAGAAAGAGTATTGGCAGCGCACTTGGGGGCTAAGTATAAACGTAATGCACGTACTGCTTGTGGCATGACTCTTCCTCTTTCTCAAAGATGTGTGCAGGAATGTTCCCACGAGTCAGGAAAAAAATGGCAAGCCTGCATGCAAAACGCAGCAACTATCACAGCAAAAGCTGCTATTCGCGCAGTGTGACACGTGGTAGTTATCTTACCAATCCTATACGAAGTTATATTACATGTATTTGCATGATGGTATAATCATATGATCAACAGGTGAAGTGCCTCAGACTGGCTGGCCGACGTTTCGATAGGAGGACCTATCCTTTTCAAAGGCCTTTGAAAAAGATAGATCCTCCTATAGAAACGCGAAACGTTGGCCAGCCAGTCTCAGACACTTCACCTGTTCATCTTATGATTATCCTACTTTGTTGTTTCCATCTGTCGGCTCCCATCAAGATTGTGTATTAGTATGAGAGAGATAACGTTATTGAGGTACTAAGGAAACGTATCATTAGGGCCTCTTGCTCTTCCTTAGCAACTAATGTAAGTACACTTGCGTAGCATCCATTGCGCTATAAATCATCACAGTTTCTGCGAAGGAAGCATTTAATGTGCTATTATTCGTCGTTCTGAAATGTGTGGTATCTGCGACACACCTGTGATGCATTATGTACACTTCGTTGGTGCGGTGGCTGATGACGGTGAACAAATATGACTTCCTTTTGTAATGGGTTGGAAGCATTCAACGACCCTCCAGCTATGCGACTCGCAATGTGTGCCACATAGTTTCACAATTCAAATTGTGTGACGCCTCATTGTTAATTTACTCTTTCACCATGCTACATTAAATAAGCTAACGTCGTTCTTTCCCGACATGAAGCCTCTATATGATCTTTTTGCTTACGAGTTTCTAGAACCGGCAAGGCTCGGTGGTAGAATACTGGTTCGAACTCAGTTCCATGTTGGATATGTTTATTTATCTCGTTTTTTTTCTTTTTGTGCGATAGCGGTTACGGACGCCAGTGGTGACGAACAACTGCGGCGCCAAAAAGCGGCCACTGTGATCTCATAACAGCTTTCGCTGTAAATAGTTTCGCCCTTCTTACATGCCATCGTACTGATCACCCATTTTCACTACCTCATCTGGAATATATACGACAAAAAAAAAAGTACAATTCTGTTCATGGCTGAACGTGACAGCGTTCATTTGTGTGTAAGCACTCGTGTTGGACACTGTCTTGTCCCTATCTTTCGAGCGCTTTTATTACAAGTATGCACCAGTAATAACTATAGCTCGCCTTTACGTTTTGCTTCGACGTCCAAGAAACATCTTATCCCCCTCCCCGCCCATCTGGAGTTTTGTTCACCAAACTCGTTTTTTCTACATCGTAGCGAACATCGTAGCGAGCGAACTGCAGCACGAGGGAGGTAGCTGTTTTGTGCTACCACGGCCGCAGATACGCCGTTGCTTTGGCGTGCGAGTTGTTTTGGTGGCCAACCATCGCCGTCGGTGTTTGACGGCTCCGACGTTCGGTGCATCTCCTCCGTTATATACGAAAGTAAACATACATGAACGCTGCATTCGGGAAGGTTTCGAGTCTCTTCCGGTATAAGCATCCACTCTCAAGTCCAGTAGTTCAACCGAAACCGGAGTGTATTTTGTTTCTCCTGTCTTTTTTGAACTTTCCTCGAAACGACCTCGTCGAACGGGGCACGCCGGCCAGTGAAAGAAAAGGCCCCGCATGCACTCTGCTCCCTTTTCATTTTTTTTTCTGGAGCGCGCATCACCGCGAACGGACGTCAAGAATTCATCCGACAACATCCGGGATTCAACGCTACTCGATCTCGCTGATACGATGCAGCGCTGCTGAATAGGGTGAGGCTCATGACGGCTCTAAAACCAGAAGTGGTTTTAATAGCTGTGAGGTCTCCTGCACGATCAGCGTTTCCCACTTGTGATGAAGTCAATTCAGCAAAAAAATTCACGAGGTTTCTCGTACACGATATATATATGACTTATTCTTTGCTATAGATGTAAAATAGTAGTAATGATTGCGGAGTTTTCCTGCATGGTATATATGCCAACTACACCGAAATCCTTAGTATATGAACTACAACAATAGAAAAAAAAATAGAACAACAAAACCTAAAAAAAAAGTCTTATAAGGTGTGAAAGACTGTCGATTGCACATAATGAAATTACAAAACACCAACAAAGTTATCAGAGGGCCGTTTATCCTTCTCAGAAATGGCTTCATTACATTACGACTTTGGCACGCTTCATTCATGTTTTATAGAGCGCAACGCATCAGTATTGGCCGAAGCTAGCATATGATTTACTTAAGCACCGATAATTACACCCGGATGTTCTGGAGCAGCTTACGCACAATCGAATCTGGGAGCTGGAAGTTCATTGCGCCCTCTGGTTAAGCCAGGTTCAAGGACGTCCCCTATATACGTGTCCTCTGCACCGTTTTAATGTTCGAGTGTTGTGCGTACACCTCAAGTTCTTCGCCCGTTAGGCTACTATATTTGTGGTTCTTAACCCCACGGGACGATGGAATGCATGTCAGGCCTCACGACGTGTGCACACACGCAATCGACTAGGGGGAACCCCCTCCTCCACCTGCTCTTCCCTTCTCGACGGTAGCGCTGCTCCTTTCGGAAGCACGATTTCGTTTTGCATCAGGAAGCGGCGCACGGGGAACGCAGCACGAAACGCGCGCGCTGCCACCTTTGATTGACAGCGTTGCGGAATAGCTGCTCTCTATTCTAGAGGCGAACGCTTTGCGAAGAGGTGAGTTGGTATGCGTGTGTGTGCACGGACTTCCGCCCTTGGAAACCGTAACAACGAGAGCGCCAACGGAGATGCCATGAGCCCCTTTGCCCCCGGTGCTCCCTTTCTCTTATCCTGACACAGGCATCTTGGCTGGGCGTCGCTCGACTCCTGGCGGATTTATTGATTGATTGATTGATTGAACGTTTATTATCATTTGTCACATGAGGTTTACAAACACTGATTGGACCCATAGCCTGAGGCTAGTGTAGAGTCCAATGAGAAAAGTAATGGACAGAAGCGGGAAATATCAATTACACATAATACATATGTAGCTAAACAGACACTGTAAATATACACATAGTAGAGAAGTCTTTCTCTTCTTAAACAATTTGGTCACACCAAACAAAACTGCATGTGTGCATACAAAAAGTTATGACAAAGAACTTCGTTTATACACCCAAAAAACATCAGTTAAAATACATAAAGAACATGTACTGTTGCACTGCTGGTATTCCTGTAAGGATAACTGTTTCAATTTTTTTTTCTGCGGTAGATGCACTACGCCCACTACGTGCTCCTATCACAACGAGCTTGACCAAATACGCATTCTCTGCGACATTTTATTAACGCGAGAGCGTTGAAAAGCCCGTTTTACCCAAATTCCGGTGTTGGCGTTGGTGTCAGCATCAGTGTCGGCGTTGTTTGTTGTGAGCGAAGAATCGTCTTCGCGTGACCAGAAATCGAGAAACATGCAAATAAAATAAATAACAAAAAATTCCGGGTCTGAATGACAACCGAACCCGGGTCTGTTGGCTGGTGTGGTAATGCTGTGGTAAAAGACTATAACCAACAAGAGAGTACGCCGGAAAAGACGACGATGGTGTGCGCGAGGGAGTCGTTCGCGAAACTCGCTTTTTATTTCTGGTTTCTCTAATGTGACAGTATGCGCGGCCGTCCGGGAATATATGGATGAAACTAATAGGTTGTCTAATTAACCAGTTTCATTATCCTAACATGTCCACATATTTATATACGTATAAAATCAGATTATTGCTCTATTCCATTAATAAATTTGTTTATGGAAATATTTGTATGCATTACATTAAGCACCACACTTTCCTATATAGGCTATCGGTAATCTTTCTGTTATACCTCAATTATTCCAAATCTGAACAGTAATTTTAAAGCCACCCGATTCTTGGCCAATCCCCCATAGTGGGTATGCGCCACTAACAACAACAACAACAACAACAACAACAACAACAACAACAACAACAACAACAACAACAACAACAACAACAACAACAACAACAACAACAACAACAACAACAACAACAACAACAACAACAACAACAACAACAACAACGACAACGACAACGACAACAACAACAACAACAACAACAACAACAACAACAACAACAACAACAACAACAACAACAACAACAACAACAGCTCGCCAGCTGGCGAACGTCGCCGGGTCATGGGAGAACGTGGCCAGCCAGCCAGGGCGCCGGACGTTCGGTCCGAGAGTCCACGGGGGTCGAGCTGGTGCAACCAGACCAGTCGGGACGAGCTTGGTGTGTTCCTGGAACGAGCGAGCGTTACGGGCCGGCCTAGCAGCTGTTCCTGTGGGGCTCGAGCGTGTGGTCCGGAGCCGAGATCGTGACCTCGGTGCCACGTCCCAGGGGTTCCGGCACAACCCGAGCTAAGACCGTGGCCGTGGTGCCACGTCCGAGGGGGTAGTCGCTAGCGTGGGCCTGTACGTTCCGCGACGAGCAGGTCTTCGTCTACTCGTGCACCTGCGCACGACTTCATCACTGCAACTGTCCGCTTCGTGCTGGAATCATCGCCACCTCTCTGCGGTAGCGTGAGTGACGCTCGACGGACCTATAAGTCAGGACGCACCGACTTCTCGCGCATGCCATAGGACTTAACGGATATTTGTATTGTTAGGTGATTCACTGTATGCATGTGTCGAGAAATGTGTTTCTTGTTCGTGACTTCGTTTTCCTGCATGCATCTGAGGGCCGAAGAATACCGCAGGTGGCAAGCAGATGTTATACCACAGAGCCACACGTCTGCTTAGCAGCACAGTGAAATTAATTTGCTTGGTGGAAATGCAGTGAAGGTTACTTGCATGCTTTACAAAGACACGCGTCCTGTATACACGCTTTACAGTGCAACATGTAATATCGCAGTAATAATGCGTGGTACAAGCGTACATTGCGATCGGGCATCAGGACATCCGATTATCATGACTTATCACGCACACACGTAACTGCACCTTTTTTTTTCTTAAGGTCACGTAGTGGGTATACATAGCAAGCCCGAAAATATTCCGCGCTCACAATTGCTCGTGGTTTGAAGCATGCTACCCATTACCCATAATGCAGCCGTATGCGAAAGCTTTACTGACACAAGCCATTTTGAACCCAGAACGCACTAGGGACAGGATATTACTATTTCGTTCAACTCTCAAAGGCGTAGCTTACCGAAGAACGCGTGATAGGTCAACGTTCATTGACTGCTCTGGTCGTTCCACAAGTTCCTTTCGCAGAATAAAAGGAGGGAGTGGATTGTTGTAAAGAAGAGCAGCAAACACCTCGCTTCGAAACAGTATGGTGCTCGCTCTCGCTCTGGCAAATCAAGCATTAGGCACCACGTTTGTTACCGTGGCAACGAGGTGAACGTTACGTTGAAAGAACAAGTAACAATGGTTTGCGAGCTTCTCCTGCGTGAGTTCTCCTCGCTAACTTCTTTGGGGAAGCCATCCGACGTCATCGGGTGAGTGAAAATGTGGTCAGGTGACCACACGATAAGCAGATTGAGAGTAGATAATTTTTTCTTGTATTTTGATTTTTCTATATGGAATAACTTGGGATTGCATGCCATTATAACGGCCGTTATGGCTGCATTAGTGTGTGTGGGTGTGTGTACGTCAGTCTACACATCCCACGAATAAAAAAATGGGGCGTTAATTAGTGTTGGAGAGCCCCTTCCGGGAGTAATGGCGAGACAAATTTCTCTTCTTCATTCTTTAACCACGCCTTTAAACCACGTGCCGGAGAACGGCGCTCGATTTTGTTGGCATTCGTTAGTTTATATGATTTCAGCTGTTATGACATAATTTATTCATATCGTTTGCATAGTATGTGCCAGGCGTTGTAAAATACTAGAATACGGCCCCAGATTTTATCTGTTTTCGAACGTGTGTGAGTGCTTCGACTCTCTCGTGAAGTCCTTGCACGTGTGAGGCAATCAAGGGAAGTTGAATATCAGCAGAGTGACTTGTCGGGCGAGTTGGATCATTCTTAACGTAGCATTTGACGCGAAATAAACACAAGAGACGGACAAGCGCAATCCGTCTCTCGTGTTCATTTCGCGCCAAAAGCTACGTTAAGGAAGTTTAATGGAGGAACCCGTACGGATAAACCATTGCCGAACTGTGCTTTACTGGCTCTGCTCTGGCATGAACTGCTTAAATCGGAAGGTCGGTGCAGAATCTTTGCACCAAAAATGTTTGCACCCGGAAAGCGCACGCGGTATTACAGTGGAAATTATGACGGCAAGCTTGCGCTTCAAATAAAACATTTATTTTTCACCGGAAATTCATACCACCCGCTTTAGTCAGATCTCTGCGCGACTAGTTGGAATTATTTTTCCTCCTGCCACAGCTGCTCCTGCGCAGTGCCTCAACGGCAACGAATTCGGACAGATTGTGCCGACGCGAGAGTGTCAGCAGTGGAAAGAGAAAGACAGAAATTACTTTAAACGAATATTATAGAGCTGTATGCTACTGCCAAGGGTATGTGCTATAAAAATATCCGCGTCGTTGAAAAAAAGGTCTGCTATGCTTATTATAATGTTCGATTTACAATTGCTTCAGCGTGAACATGTTATCTCTGCATCAGTATGTAGAGAAACTCAACAGGTAAACAGGGCATCATGCATTTTTTTATACTATTGTGTTAATTTTTGGAACGTATATACGTCTCCAACTTTCTCTTTATCTGCTTTTCAACCAGTTCTTTTTAACCTGAGAGCAGTAGCTAATCGGAAACTCCAATCTAGCTAACCTTATTGCTTTCCCCTTTCTTTCCCACTTCCTCAAAAAAATTTTCTTCATGAGAGACAACATTAAAAAAAAATGATCGCACCTTGCACTTACGGCCAGGTGTCATGCAGGCACTGTGGAATCAGGGTGTCGACGAACTATATATATAATATACTGGATGAAGTGAACGGCGGTTTCACAACCACTATGGTTATCTCCATAAAAAGTGACCAAATGGCAGTAAAGAAGAGTTTGTGACAGGGAGACTCGATCTCATCCATAAATTTCACCACGTGCTTACAGGTCTTCAGTGTCTCAAATTGGGAGAGTTACGCATAACTGTCAGTAAGGAGTATCTTAGTATCCTGCGATTCGTTGATGACATTGCACTGATGTGTAACTCTGGGGCCCCAATCGCAGCGCATCATTAGACAAGAAAAACAGAACGCAGGTCTCAAGATTAATATGCAGAAGGGAAGAAGTGTGCAATAACCTCTCATGAGAACAACGCTCGGTGATAGGCAGCGAGGCTCTGGAAGTGATGAAAGAATACGTCTATAGTTAGGACAGGTAGCCCCGCCACGGTGGTATAGTGGCTAAGGTACTCGGCTGCTGACCCGCAGGTCGCGGGATCAAATCCCGGCTGTGGCGGCTGCATTTTCGATGGAGGCGGAAATGTTGTAGGCCCATGTACTCAGATTTGGGTGCACGTTAAAGAACCCCAAATGGTCAAAATTTCCGGAGGCCTCCACTACGGCGTCTCTCATAATCATATGGTGGTTTTGGGACATTAAACCCCACAAATCAATCAATCAGTTAGGACAGGTATAGTGACCACAGAGCAGAACCATGAGGCTGAAGTAACGGAAGAACAAGAATGGTGGGGAGCACAATCACCAGATGTTATCAAATCACGAATTGTTAGTTGCCGTGATCCCTTAAGATAAGTCTATGTAGTGACAGCTCCATCTTGCTGGTACTTACAGCAGGAACCTGGAGGCTTACAAAAAGGGTTCCACTGATATCGAGGACAACGCAGTAAGCAGAATAAAAAAATGAAAGCTGTAACATTAAGAGACAAGAAAATATCAGAGCAGGGCATGCAGGAAACAAAGTGGTGTTAATAACATTTTCGTCGAAAAAAAATGAACACTGGGCAGGCAGTGCAGTGCGTATACAAGATAACCGCTGGTCATTAAATGTAGCTGACTATATTGCAAAGGAAGGTAAACACGTCAGGGGGAAAAGTTAGGTGGGCCGAGATCAAGGAGTTTGCGCGGGTTCTTTAGCGCGCGGAACTGGGAGAGGTTTTTCGCCTTTTAGTGGGCTCAGTCAGGCTGACGATTCTGACGATGGATCCAAAAGTTTTTAGTTGCTAGCCTCAGCTCGTATAACATAACTTATTGCGCTGAACTCACTGCATTGGCTATGTGGCAAAACAGTGTTTTTTTTTAAAGAAACACAGATATTTAGAAAAGATGGAAATTTATGAGCGGCATAACCACAGGGTTTGTTATGCATTCGCCTCTCAAAAGTGGAAGCCATCCGGTGTGGCCCTATTACCGCACTTGATATCACAGGAGTGCTTCTCTCTAATTTCTGTAATCACACGAACTACGCAAAGACTGGCAGGATGGGCAGCTCGCAGCGTGGCGTTCTCATGACACATTAGGCCCGCATCACCAGAACGATAGTCTTGAATATCAAGAGATGTTTCGATCGTGTTCTCTTAGAGGGTGCGTGTGCAGTGGCATCGGGAAAGAAGCGCACTGCGCTCCATTTTCACGCGTTTTCTATAGCGTTCACCATGCCATGGTAGCCCAGCAGCGACATGCGAAATGCTAGGCCCCTGTACGTAACTGTTTATAGGTGCACGCTAAACAAAAAAAACCATCATAAAATTCTTAACTCCACTTCAGCGTTCCCCATATTCATATCGCGGTTTTGGGGCGTAAAACTGCAACAATTATTATTATTATTATTATTATTATTATTATTATATTATTATTATTATTATTATTATTATTATTATTATTATTATTATTATTATTATTATTATTATTATTATTATTATCGTTTCCCAATCACCTTCTCTAAGAAAGACAGTGCTTTTAATAATGTGAAAGGGTAACTTTATAACAGAATAAAAGCTCTTTTCTCTAGCCGCACTGCATATCAGCATCTCACGTCTCTGCTTTAAAAAAAGAAAGAAGAAGAGAGAGGACAAAATCCCTTCAACTTAAAATGTAATGGTACATCGTCGCTTGCTTGTTTTCAGCGTGGCACCGTATACTACGAATCGTGCACTACGATCGCGTGATACAGATAGTTGCGATATTTTCTTCATTTTTTTCCCCTTTTAAGCCATGTACCGGCTGCGGCCTGAAAAAAACTGGTAAACTGCTATGGCAGCAACTCCGATTTAGTGTGGGCTTATCTTGTTTACAGTTTCTGGGCCTCTGTCTACGTAGAGCAAGACAGATTTACAGACAGACTTCGCTGACACTGATGTTCAACAGCTATCGGCCAGTCGTCGTATCGTACAAACGTCGACGCTGTAGTTGTGCTGTATAGCGGCAGGTGGGGGCGCGTGTGTTACTTGCTCGACGGGCAATGATTCTCCTTTTTCCACGATTAAAAAAAAAGATAAAGCGTCAACTGTCAACATCGACAGGGAGAGCGAATTGAAAGTGCGCAAATAATCTCGAAACTTCACAAAAGGGCTCTATGTTAATTAGGTGATAGAATTTAAAATAGATCAAAAGCTTTGAACAACTGCACCCATTCCTCTGAACATTCGTTTTCTCGTCAAGTCGTCATAATTGGACTGGCACTTCTCAGTGATTTATATTGAAAATGATTCTTTACTCGTGAACTACAGAGTATGTGCCATGCGTTTAAAGAAATTTATTTTCACGAAAAGTGAACATCGATTACAATCCAACAGAACATCGCGGCGGAACACAACATCCACAGACACACCGAAAATTGTTACGAAAAGATATCTTTACATATGTACAATACATGGGGCACATCTCGGTAATGCCAAACCAGAGAACCGTCATGTGCTCCGTGAAACGTGCTACATTGGAACTTTTATATCAACATTACCGGCTCAGGTTAAGTGCTGATGGCGTCCTTTGTATAGAGCAAAAACAAAAGCGAAAACTAACGTTTTGTTGTAGGGACGATTCGGCTAGCGACATTGGTCACACTGTTTTTTTTAAACAATTTTACAGCTTTGTGGTTCTTATTCGTATACTTCAACACCGTTACAAGTTTTGCCATTATCCAGTTAGCAAAAGCACGCATTTCATTTAACGGTTCTGCGATATATCGCAGAGTGTATACGTTGTTGCCGCGCAATGCATATTGAAACGTGAGTTTTGCGGACACATACATGTCTGCGTGTGCGACCAATGTGCGCGTTTACAGGTTCGGAAACACTGAAATTACCTACGTAAAATTGTTCCGCACGTGCGCGGAACATTTTTTTTGGTAGCCTCGTGTTTTTGTATATCCTTAGTAATGGCTTTACGACTTTCTATAATGTCAATATATCGTTTTTAATGTGAGGAGAAGTGGTCAGCTTCTACAAAAACACTAAGGCTGGCTGTAATATCACATCGATATAAAACTAAGTCAGAATATGTAAGTGCAAGCTCAGCAAGTCCTGTAGCATGTCGTGGTTGATACGTCGTCGAACATGAATCGTGCTATGCTACGCCAGACTGCGCAGTCGCATTTTTCTGTGAAGTTTTGCGTGTGGCTGTGTAAAAAGGTTTCCGAACCCGTTACGAGTGCTAATGAGCCTTAAAGGTGCAAGGGTAAGCTCGCTGTAACAAAGACAAAGATCAATACAAACCATGGTTTAACTTGCATAACGCATAGAACTATCAGCTCCTCGTGTGCTTTCAATACGAGCGTCAGACGGTCATATTACATTTCGCGGGACGCCAGAAGCCATGCACCTTGTTACAGCACTTGTATCCGCTGCCCCGCTCGGCTGACGTTTTGTAACGCTTCTCCATTATCGGCCGTGTAATGACGTTTTCTAACGACCACCGTTTCGAGTTTCATCAAATCAGCACGCCGACTGCGCGAAGGAGTACTTTCCCGACAGAGGTACAAGTCAAGGGGAGTGGGGTTCCAAAAGTTAAGGGAAGTCCAATGCTAAGCGGTTGTCCTATGTTTATGAAAAACAAGGCCTTACAGACCTGGTCGAGCGAAAGAGACAGCAAGAAAACTCAAATTGTCACTGCGTGCTCACGAGCAGTGCTCCAAATGGGGTTCGTGCAAGCCTTGGTATTCTCTGAAATATCGCAGCACTCCGAGTGAAATTGAAAATTATTGCCCATTCGAAGGAGATTCAGTGTTATAAAACCGTTTGTGTAAGAATTATTCTGCTCAGTCCTTTTATTTCACGAAGCATGCGTTTTGAAGGAAAGGCGTAGACAGAAACAAAGGACAGACATACGCGCTTCCTCGGTGCTGGGCTATATCGTTATTCTTCATAGTTTGTTTTGTTCCTCGGCTCTTGTTTACTAGGAAATTGTGTTTGTTTTGTTTGTACCGACATCCATGTGACAATTAGTCGTTCACGAAGCAGAAATATGCATGGGCTGACGGGCCTGTCAAGCTGCTTGTATGCAGCTTTTGTCGTCAGCCCTTCAATGTATTCACGATAAATAAATAAAGAATACCTCACCTCAAAAAAAAAAAAAAAAAACCGTACGCGCAGAAATGACTATGGCTTTCTGTCATTTGTTTATCTTACAATAATAACAATAATAATTTTTGGGGTGTAACGTCTCAAACCCTTGATGTGATTATGAGATATACCATAGTAGAGGGCTCCGAAACTTTTGACCATCTGAGGTTTTTTGACATTTCCCTGAACTTTTCGTTGATCTCATCTCTGGTTACTTCTGAATAAATAAACTATAATGCTACATGTTTTTCATTTACTGCATCTTGGCTGACGTGCTCAGATATCCATGTCAATAGTAGTTATGATAAATAAAAGGAGCTGTGATAAATAAACGAAGTGTTCGAAGCCAAACTCTCTGACAAAGTTACTTTGTTAGCGCTTGTCTAGACCACAATGATTACTTTGTTAAATAATGTCAAACCATTATTAAACAATGGAAATGATAAAACGAGACAATAAATATTGACTGGACTATTGAGTGGACTAGAAAGAGGGTTTCTTTAGGAGAACAATTTTTCAACTTCAGCTGCTCTGAAGCAAAGGCTTATATTTTTAATTTTTTTCTCCTGATAACCAAGTCAAAAAGGGTGAGCGTCGCCAGAATGTTTTTACCAATACTATACTGCTTCGATTTAGTAAAAACAGGAGACAATGGCATTAGTGCAAACACCGCCCCACAATGCAGTGCGCGTGGTGAGTTTGTCAGTAAAGAACTCTTCTGCAGGCAAAATCGTTGCTTTTTACGCCCTTTATTAACGCCTCCTTTTCTGGACAATGCCATTGCCAGCAGGGAATTTTCAAAACGTCGCCAGATTGATCAGAACAAACGGAGAGTCAGTAAGTAACCAACGTGTGTGGCCGCTTCGCGGTCCTCCCTATTTCTCTGGCATCACTACACTATACTAAACCCAGACTCGACTGACAGTGACGTGCAGCTCTACCAGTGACGTCACATGCGACGTTTTTGCTCGGATCACGTGACTCCAGAATGAGACGGTCACCGGGAGCTTTTCTATAGCGCTTCTTCGGCTATGAAAACAGTCAAAGCCGGGACCCTCTTTTACGAGGCACGTACGTTTGTTTAGTGCACTTGGGTGTATACGTAGCCAGGGACAAGATCAGAGAGAAGACCTGAATGCTGTCCTGTCATAAAGGTCCCAAATCACTCATGGTAGCATAGCAGATCATTGCGACAGCCGCGCACATTGCGTATGTTACTGCCGCGTTCAGCGCTGCGAACGTTAAGCAACGCCGGAAGGCGGGTACGGTCGAAAACGGCCGTCGACAAGAGGATTTCAACTTTATCGTCCCGTTTACGGTCACTCGTCCCAAGCCCGATAAGCGCCAAGTCGTATAACGAAGGCGGACGAGCCCACACACCCACTTCTCGACTGACGTCACAAAGGCACCGTATCTTTGTGGAGTCTCACGCAATGGAAATGCCGGCGACAATACTACTGCGGCTGGCCCGGGCCGTTGCATTGACGATGGAAACGCATTGAACCGAGGAAAAGATGCAGGTGATGTTACCACAAGACGCGTGGCATAGTGCTATAACAAAAGAGGTTCCGAAAAATCTGGAGGGGCTCTTACTGCCCAAAAGTGGCGACAAACCTGCACCACCCTACCAGGGACCCGATAAATGTTAGCCTACTAAGAAGTACCCATTGCCTCACAAACCCTGCGAGTTTAATACGGCTAATCATTGCATGAAAGTTCCCAATAAAAAGAAAGAAAAACAGTCAAATAAATAAATAAATGAATAAATAAATAAACAAACCAACAAACGATCAATCAAACAAATAAATAAAATAAAGTGAGCATAGCGAACGTTTACTGCACAGCGTGGCTCTGTGTTACTGGCTGTACTAAGAAGACGCAAGGTCTCAGCAATCTCTATAAGAGATCACGTCACCAATACTTCTACGGATACACTGCACCCGTCAGAAACCTGAGCAGGGCAAAACAATTCATCCCTAACTGAGCATTACAAGAAAAAGGCTATGTTTTTTTTTTCGGTAAACTATCTGCAAAGTTTGACTTCACATTTGCTGCAAAGATGCGAGAGATTCTCTTTTCGTCATTTCTTGAGAACCTCACTGGTAAGAACAGTGACATTTTGGCAAACGTAGAATTGGATGGTCCTATACTCTATAAAAAACAAAAACAAAGGGAGGTCTGAAAACCAGCGATTGTCAACCCGTGTCCTCTCATGTTTTTTTTTTCTTCCAGACAGCCATGGTGTTCTTACCTTACCTATATTTTTTGTATTTAGGGAAGTTATCTATCACCAATTATTTCACGAAACTTGTTGGAATATTCAAGAATCGTCGTCTTGACCTTTTCCATTCGTCCGGGTTCGTTTTCTTCACGACGTCATTTTCATATTGCGTTGTGGTCATTTTTCTGCTCGGAAACTGATACAAGGCGCGACAACTCCCAGGAATAACCGACAGCAATGTCGTAACCCACTAGATTTTCACAGACTACGACGAGCGAAACTGCAATAAAAGCCAACCCAAAAAGAAAGCTGTTATATCCGCCTGTTGTTTTTGTTCGATTGCGCCAAAGTTCTGTCTACAGCCTCCACCAAGTTACTTTTTCATCCCTTGGTTCAAAGGTCAAAATCGAGATTTTAAAGGCCAACAAACCAATAACCTGTCGAATCGATGGAACATTCTGAAACTCTAACGATACTCCAAAGGCTTTCGAGCATTACAGGTTGGAAATGCGAAGCATGTAAACACACCCAAATAAAGCGGCGTGAACGCTATCACACTTTCGTTGATGAACAACTAAAAAACTGTATTTTAACTATTCTCTCCAACCGTGGTGGTCTAGTGGCTAAGGTACTCGGCTGCTGACCCGCAGGTCACGTGTTAGAATCCCGGCTGCGGCGGCTGCATTTGCGATGGAGGCGGAAATGTAGGCCCGTGTGCTTAGATTTGGGTGCCCGTTAAAAAACCCCAGGCGGTCAAAATTTCCGGAGCCCTCCACTACGGCGTCTCTCATAATCGTATGGTGGTTTTAGGACGTTAAACCCCGCATATCAATCATCAATAAATTGTGTAACAAAATGAATGAAATTCTTCTATGAAAAATGAAAGCGTGGGTGCTACGCTCCTTTGCATTTTAATAAGCCATCCCAAATGCGCTACCTGCTCGGACAAAACGTAGGTGTAAAAATTCACTCAGATGAATGATTTATTTACCCCCTTAGAAAAGCTCGTTTTGCTGTCTTTCATGTTTTCTTTTTTTTTTATGCGGCAATGCAGATATTCGAACTATAGCTGTTTTCCGCTGCTGCCCAGCGCTGCCACTCAAGCCCCGTGGCTTGCCACGCCTGACATGTATACTTTCTTGTTTTTAGAAGAAACCGAATAATTATTATATGGCCTTGTAGTAGCGCGACAACAAGAAGGCCTTCTAAGTGTGCTCGTGTGATGCAGCTGTAATCGTACGAAGTGACTTCAGCGGCTGTGCGTGCTTGCGTTCTTGAGTGCTTGCTCGTGTGGTAAGCACATTATCGCGGGATTAAGTCCTGTCAGCATTTCGATGGGAGCCGAATATGTAGACGCCCGTTGACCACGTGATATTGTGAGCGAGAACTCCGGGTAGTCAGAATTGTCCAGTGCCTCCCACTGTGCGCATACCTCATACATCCAGAGTGCGGTTTCTGGCACCGCGAAGGACCATAATCCATTCACCTGCACGGGCCTACGTTTGCTATAATCACCGCACAGCTCGTGCGATGACGTCTCATCGCTCATGCAGCAGATAAATTGGCGTAACAGCTTATCGCGTCATGCGGCAGTCTCGGCCTCCGACTGATAAGCCTATGCGAGAGAGCACTTGTTCGCATGCGAGCCGATTGCCTTGTTCCGCCAGACAATGCGGTGCCACTGCCTGCCGTGCACAAGTGGGAAATACTGACGGACCCCGCAGATCTAAGCTTCGGCCTCGCATAACCTGATTTAACTTACAAACTTGAAATTTTGCGTTATAACACGAGAAAGACTACGCACGTGAGGTTGGTCGTGCCTAGACTGTGAATTGCTGATCTAAAAACTATGTATAAGATGCCCATGAGCATTAAAGGAGCGTATATACATTTTAATACCCGTGACACACGGGCAAAAGTAAAGTACTTAGAAGTAGACCCCTTTTGTCGCCTAAGGGGACCATTTGCTGAAAGGAGTGGCGCTGATGACACACGGCACCGGACTACTGCTTTAGGCGGTGCCTAAGAAGAACGCTGCAGAAAAAATGGCGCTGTTTGTGGAAGCAGCAAGATTGGAAATATTAAAAAGAATCTGCGCATGTACATCACATTCAGCGACGCTGGAGCATAAAACCGTTTTTTTTTATTGTCTGGTGGCTTTTAATGCGCATACCTGTAATTTTCTTTCGCTTTTTTTGCGTCTTTTGCTGACTCTTAAGTTCGTCTGGCCACTATGAACAGTCGGTGTTTTGCTGTTTTTGTTTTTTGTCGTGCTTTTTACATGGCTGCGTCCAGCTGGGTCAGTGACGGCGTGCCGCGTTTCATCGTGCTCCTGCGATGTCTCAGCGCAGAGACAGAGACAAAGCAACAGTTGAGGTGGGCCTGACTCTTGTCGCCCTCGGCTCCATCGAAGATGAGCTAAATGCTGCGAATGCAAGAGTGATGAGCCTCAAACAAAGATTCGTCATGAACAGATTCATTTTGACTGCTTCCGCATTGTCCCCCCGAGCCATCAACCGCGAAAGGTGGGCCTATGTGCGCAACGAACGCTGGTTCGAAGACACATTGCCGTTATTAGGCGGCGGCCACTTTAAGCAGTGTTTTCGAGTGAGCCCGACACAGCAACTGCCGCTGCCAACCCTAACATGATCGCGCTAGTGACGTAATGCAGGCGACTATAGGCCTTCACTTTTCAACAAATCGCACTGCTGCTGAAAATGAAAACATTTTCTCAGCGCAAAAAAAAAAAAATACTGACAGGGCACCGCAGTGTTGCGACACGTTTTCTTCTATTGATAAATTATGCACACTGTATGCGAGAGTACTCCCTTCCTGCCAGAAAAGTAGATGCGGGATCTGCTTTTGCGAAAAGGATCTTTGCCGGAAAGGAGTTACTCCTTTGTCGTGTGTCACTGCGCCCGAACGCCTTTCCGAAAGATGTCCCCTTGTCTAAAGGACTTCAGGGTGCCCGTGTGTCAGGGGCATAAGTTATCGCATTTGTTTCTCGGCAACCAGTTTTAAAACTTTTATTAAATTTCAGCGTTGAACTCGTAGTAATGGTGTAAGCTAGCTGATATAAAACTCAACCTCTCCGCAGCAAGCCACGTCGAAAAGAACAACACAGATATTCCTGAGCATGACAGATGTTTTAAATGAACCTGATCGTCAGAACAATGCGTATTGCCGTTATCAATAAAATGAATTGGGCGGGCGTTTCAAAGGCATATTTATTGCTTACAGTAGTTACCTTCGACTGCCAAACCTTCGTACACGCCCAACGAGATAATTAACAGCGAATAAAACATGCACTTGTTATTGCTACGTGGTTGACTGAGTCACAGTACTTGAAAAGATACGCATTTTCGCTATACATATACAACCAAAGGATTTGGCTCATTTTGCGAAGGAGGTACAAATATTATTTTTTGGAATGCAGAGACGACTCTTCACTGCCGTAGTGTATATATACAACTGAGTTCCTGGTCGGTGTGGTCAGTCCACGTGTCCTTATACCATTTGATGTGGGCTATGAAATAACGTTACCGGCAGCGTTACCATGGTAGGCGTTACCAGTAAGCGTGCAGCTTGTATACACGGTGGAGCTCCTGCCATCGAAAATCAAAGGAAGGGAGAGAGAGGGAAGTTCTTTGACGAATTGTCAGTAAGAGAACTATACGATCTTTTGCGCAAATCTCACTAGAGAGAGAGAGGGGGGAAGGGGGAGCTGCAGAACGACAGTGAAAATATCGATGGAATAACTCGCGATCTGGGCACACAGACACTGGATGAACGCACCCGTCCGGCCCAATGCACGTGGAGAGCGCACAGTTGCACGATTTCTCCCATTGTACTGGCGATCGGTTACGCTGCGTACCAGTCACGCCCCGAGCGGTGGCGACTGCGATGAAGACTCGCAGTGTGCGTCGATACCACCGTGGACCCGCTCGATATTGCGATCGTAAACACGAGACGTCTTCATCGACGATGCCCCGAGCGATGTACCGTGATGGCCGCGGCGTCTGGGGAACCGCAGCTGCATTCGTTACAGATCGAAACGACGGAGCAGCCCCCCCCCCCCTCCCCGCAGAAAACTCCTCTCGTAACAAAAGCGCCTTGCTGTACTCTCCACTTCAGGAAGCGATAAGGAAACCTCGGCTGCCGCTCAACGTGGACGGATGATTCTGCTTGAAGCGAGACGGTCGGTACGCGCCATACTGAGAAGTGTTGGCGGAAGAGGTGTCCGCTCCTTATTGCGACAGCCGGAAATAACAAAAAAAAAATTGCCTCGACCGTGTCCGACGTATGTGGGCATTTTTGATGGCCGTGTCCGTGGTCAGGTCCGGTCGTTGATTCCCGCTATGCCTTGCGGCCATATCTGAGCAGTTATGTCTTCGAAGATGGCCACGATTAACTTCAAATTTCTGAAGTGTTTTTGCCGCCTTCCTTCGTACACGAGCTCAGTGAAGCGAGGCTAAAAAATACAGCAGCTGCTTGCGCGGAGCAGCGAGCAGATGCTATAATGGTTTTCGAATGGCTTTCTTACATGGATGACGATAGGCCGTCGTATGCAGAGTGGGGTGTCTTGTGCGACGGTGAAGTGCATTGTACATTTTTTATGGCGGCCAAATCGTAACATACCCTTCTTACGATTCAAACTGTAAAACGAATTTCATCACTGCTCGTTGTTCTGGAACAATTGCAGGCTCTAATTTACAATTATTGTGCGTAAGGCTCCTTCATTCTATCGTCTTCTCGACTTCGATCGGGACCATGCACAAGACCACTCGCAGTGCTATAGGTTGTTATGAATTTGGCTCTGTCGCGATGGTAGCGGTGGCGAAGAGCGGCGAACCGTCGAGCGGACTTCGCTGAAGCCTTAGCCCGAAGGTGAAACAGGGAGACAATCCGTTTGGAAAACAGCAACAAAAGTGGCGTTTACTGTAGCAGGTTGTCGTTTTACAGAGCCGGCCAGCACGACAACGTCGGCTGGGGCAAAATCTTCTAACATGGGGCCGGCTCGGCCTTAAATAGCGTCTTTGGTCCATTCTCTCAGACCAGTTCTCGGGCTCGGAGGGGGAGACGTAGCCATACCCGGAACTGCAAAGTGGTCCGGCGGAGGAAACGACGTTATCCCCGGACTGCACGGTTCTTCTGCACGGAAGGCAGCGCTGGGAGGGGGGGAGACAGTTCGTCGAAACAGGGCTCGATCCTGCGAGACGCGCTCCCGAACGAGGAACATGTCTGTGGCACAACAAGGTAGAGCACGTGCTTCAGTGTTCAGGAGAGGGCATACTTGTCTTGGTCGTCACCAATATAAATTGTGGGATTTTACGCGCCAAAACAGCAATACCATATATTATGAGGCGTGCCGTCGTGGAGGACTCTAAATAAAGCTTAACCGATAACACCAGAGCTAATGGTCTTCAGCAGTGGGCTCAGCAGTGTGCTAAGAGCACCGTGTCTGTGTCTTCCCGTCACGTCTCTAGAGCTGTTTTATGATTTCTTCACCAGAACCAATGAATTCGGTTGAACCGTGTTTGCGTGTGACTTGCAACGTATTCACTAACATAACTTGTGTGTCGTTAATTTATTGATTAAACTAGGAACTTTTTTGTTTTATTATGAAGTACGACGTTAGTGGGGCACTTCGGATCGGTGTTTGTGAAAAAGTAACGGCGACTAACGGCAGCAGCAGCAGCAGGTGGCATGTTCGTTTCGAAAGCGTGTAAACACCACTGTTCGGTTATGAGGTCCCCTATGCTTCACGTGCCGTCACAATATGTCTAAGACCTGCGTCTCCACCTCTTGACGTGGCCATTTCATTTAGGGGCCAGCTGATGTCTAATTAAGGCGTTTTACGTGCCGAATCCGCGATGTGGTTATGCGACACGCCGTAATCGCAGACTACGGATTACTTTTGACCACCTGGAGTTGTTGGACATGCATCTAAATCTGGGCACATGGGTGTTACAGAATTTCGACCTAATCGAAATCTGGTTTCCCGGGCCAAGAGTCGAACCTGCAGCCGCGAGCTTAGCGCCGAGACAAGTTAACTATTAAACTACCGCGATGAGTGCAGATGGCGCGGGACCCACTTACTATTGTCATAGTTAACGAAAAAAAAATGATTAAGTTCTAACTGCTCTCATGAGAGCACAGGTCTGGGCACTGGTCGAGATATGCAGCCGCATCCATAAATAGAGCTATGGCTTTGCTGAAGCGCACGAAGATTGACGAGTGCACATATATATATATATATATATATATATATATATATATATATATATATATATATATACTAGATATATATATATATTATATATATATATATATATATATATAGAGAGAGAGAGAGAGAGAGAGAGAGAGAGGGAGAAAGAAAGAAAGAGACAAAGAAAAGGCAGGCACATTCGACAGTCACAGTTGGGACGCGTTTGAGACCAGTTCCCCTGCAGTTGTGTAAATGTAATGCACATTAGAAAATATACAAAGCTGCGTGTCGTCTAGTGTGCCTTTATTGTGTCCTGGTTGGGCTGAAATCAAGTAAAAATAGAAGATGCCACGTGTGTCTAATAACAAAAGACAATATGGCTGCCCACTCGCGCTGGCACTCACATGGTTACGAAATGCTGCAAGCTCTTACGTAAGGCTTCACAGACGGGAACAATGCGCAAGCACAGTTGCTAACGTCTTTCCCAGCCCGAATGAATAGTCAGCGCGTGCGCCGGGCATTTTCAGAAATGGAAGTCTTATCTAAAAAAAAAAAAAAACATGTTTGTACTTATTTAGGTTGTTTGGATATTTTCCGTACAAGCTGCATAGTATACGCTTAAAATACGCACCAAGGCCACAGTGGAAGCGTTTTTTTTTTAAAAGCTCACATGAGGAGAGAATCCGGAGCACGCAATTTTTCATTTCTATGGGTTTCGACCATGACGAAAGAGAGCAGGCGAAAAAAGCAGGCATAAACGAACTATGCAGACGAAAACCAGGAAATATAACAGCGGTTAAGCCCGCTTGATACCAACACATTTCGACGGATATTTATGAAGAGCAAAATAGCAGTCATACTTCTCTTTTTTCTTAGTTTTTGCTTGCCCTTATATAGATGTAGAGGAGCGGTGCCTATAGTGAGAATCATTTCGAAGAAAAAAATCTCGTTGAAAAATTAATGCGTCAAACTGAGGCGTGTAGTAAACCGATAAGGGACAGGCAAATCAATGAAGAAGGCGCCACGAATTGACGTATCTTAAAAGCAAGCAAGCAAACAAACAAAAATTCAGTCAGTTGCACGCTGTAAGAACCGTCGGCAGACAGCGAAGCCATAAGCGTGAGCGTATCTGGCTGGCCATCAATATTACGTTATGTGGTGAATTCGCAAGAAAAAAAAATAATCTAGTGCACTTCGAAATACGCGCGCTTATAGATTTATTGTATCATCATCATCATCATCATCATCATCATCATCATTACAGTTTCGGTTTGTTGATTCCTTTGTTCACTCCCGTCTGGTCCAGTGACGTTCTTGAAGCCTACTTTTGCTACTACTACAGACTACTACTACTACAGACTATTACTACTACTACTACTACTACTACTACTACTACTACTACTACTACTGCTGCTGCTGCTGCTGCCGCTGCCGCTGCCGCCGCCGCCGCCGCCGCCGCTGCCGCTGCTGCTGCTGCTAATAATTCTACGACGACGACGTCGATGAAGACAATGCGGATGTCGACGATGGCTGAGTTTAAACGAAGACAGTTTTTAGTATGGGTGCCTGGGCATGGAAATAACTCTGAATGAAACAGCTGATGCACTAGCGAAAGCGGCGCTAGACAGACCAGCAATCAATATTATCCCTGCAACAGCTTTTAAAGAAGCGGCTAGATTTCGGAGGCAAATGATGCCACAAGAATTCTCTACAACATCGTTAAGAAATTTCCCGGATTTCAACCGTCTAATGACACCCTGGAAAACTTCGTCATGCCAAACAGAGGTCTGGAAGTTTTAATCCCTATAGGCTAGGCTGTCGTATTCCTCGATTAATTTTTAATGTATTAAGAGCAGGCTTGACTCCTCCCCGCTTTGTTCTTTTTGTGGAGATAGAATAAACTATAGAACAGTCCTTGATATCTTGTCGAGAGTTATCAACATTCAGAAAGATATCACTAGAAATGTCGCTACGAATCCTTGGATTAGCTTTGATAACGTCAAGTGTACTTTCTCTAGGTGCGCATACCCTGATTTATTTGTGGGGTTTAACGTCCCAAAACCCCGATATGATTATGAGAGACGCCGTAGTGGAGGGCTCCGGAAATTTTGACCACCTGGGGTTCTTTAACGTGCACCGAAATCTGAGCACACGGGCCTCGACATTTCCGCCTCCATCGGAAATGCAGCCGCCGCAGCCGGGATTTGATCCCGCAACCTGCGGGTCAGCAGCCGAGTACCTTAGCTACTAGACCACCGCGGCGGGGCATAGGTGCGCATACCCTTGGGCATAGCAACGGGAAAGTGTGCGACGCCGTGCAAGACTTCATTGCACACTCTAAGAGATATGTATATTCAACAACCCCACTACCAAGGGTTCGCAGTTAACTAACGTACGCTACAGAAACAAAATTATTTGATATCAGTAATTTATTCCTATTTCAGTAGGAATTAATTCATCATTTTTTCTCAAGAATAATTCACAAAAAAGCCTAGATTTGTGTTGTACTGAAAGAAAGTCATTTTTTTCGCTAGGAATATATATATATATATATATATATATATATATATATATATATATATATATATTAAGCTACACGATGCTCGGCCAATCCCTCAGGGTGGATGAGAGCCAAAATTTAGGATATACATCTGCATTTTGTGTAAAAGAAAAGCACGCGTTCGTTTTCATTTTACTTCCTTTACTGTGCTGACCGGCAGCTAGCGATGAAAGCAGGCTCGAAAGTTCAGCTGCCTAGTCGTCAAAGTGTTGCAATCGTGCAGTCGCGCTCGTGTAACGACGCCGCGCTGTACGAAATAACGTGAACGAGAGATCAACTCATCAACGCAGACTCCAGGTCACGTGGCAGGAGGGCGCTATCCGTTGTATCGCTCGGCCATCCCGACTCGCGGCAGATGCAAATCTCGGTATTAAATACAGCATAGAGCTCCGGTGTCTGCTTTTTATACGGTGGCGCAAATACCCCTGTCGCCGCGGGGGCTGCACATAAATATAGTGTAAAGAGTGCGCTAACTGAGTCACGCAAAATCCTGTGGTGCGTGCGGCTTGGCTGCTCATGCGCGCATGCACATGACCTCCGAGATGGTGGGCGCGTGCCGTCTCGGAGGCCATGGCATGCAGCACGAGAGGCGGCGAGTGCTTTCGCCACTGCTGTCGCGCGCATGTGCCGTCGCGTCTCACTATACCAGTGCTGTCTGGTGCTGTGGCGTGTCGACATCAATCTGAGACCTCGCCACGAGAGGCATGAATGGATTGCCCGGGGGACACTTCGCGGGTCGCCGCAGCTGCTTGACCATTACGGGCTGCCTTCAACAAATAATGGCGTTTGATATGAGCACGCGTGACATGCATTCGGGATTCTGTTTAGCTTTGCGCTGATAGACACGCGTACATGCAGGCGCATCAGCCTTTTGCTTTTTCAGTGCATTCGCTTTAGTCTGTGAGCACGCGTGTGTGCTTTGTTGGGACCTTTTTCAATCACGACTGTTTTGTTATGTTCATTCTCTTGTTAGCCTACGCAATGAATACATTGCAAGGAATGACATGATGCACTGCTTGCTGGTAGCAAGCACCCGTTGTCAACCTAAATTGGGATGTTAGTGCCCTTGTATGACTTAAGTAAGAACGACCCTATTTGGGAGGTTGGAAATGAGCCCCCTTCTGTTATGCGCTAATGTGAAAAGTTGAGTGCACACTTTCCCATGCATGTTTCTGAAAATAAGTTACAACCAGCGCTTAAAGTTCAAGTGTTTTTAAATGCGAAGCATTTCTTAGCAAACTTCGGTGACTTTGAGTGCATCTATCTATCTATCTATCTATCTATCTATCTATCTATCTATCTATCTATCTATCTATCTATCTATCTATCTATCTATCTATCTATCTATCTATCTATCTATCTATCTATCTATCTATCTATCTATCTATCTATCTATCTATCTATCTATCTATCTATCTATCTATCTATCTATCTATCTATCTATCTATCTATCTATCTATCTATCTATCTATCTATGTCTGTATGTGTGTGTCTGTCTGTCTGTTTGTCTCCGCCGCCACCGCCACCGGTGTGCGTCACCACATCACGCGAAAATTAAAAAAAAAAAACTCCACCAATTACACAGTGGGGCTTGAACCCTGGTCCGCTGGGTGCCAGCCCAATATTCTACCACTGAGTTATGCCGGTGTGTGTAATTCGTTGTCAAACTTGCCTTAGGCAGGCTTGACGTCGGGAAAGCATGCAATTGCGTTAATACGACTTATAAAGCGTTTTACAACAGCGAAAGAACAACCAGTCGTCGCACAATGCGAATAGCGTAAGGAATGGGCTGTCCAATGATCCAAACATCACAAAAGCCTGTTCTTGTTCCCCTATTAATTCTGGCCCATACCCACTTGAGCCATAATTCCCCATCGTCGTCAGTTGCTGCATGGACAATCGGCACGAAATTCCTTGCAAGTGTTTAGCGGATACCACGCTCCTCAGAAGAAAGACGAAAAATAGCATAGCAAATGCCGGCCTACTACCCAAAAGTTTATTAATAATGCCCTAGTGGGTACAAAGTAAGTGGGCTTGCAGTAGTTACCGAATGAGTGTTTTGAAAAGGCTCTGAGAGGCCGCTCTTCTAGCTTTCGCTGGTACTGGGCTGCGTATACCACGCAGGCCTGGCGTTTCTTTTTTTTTTTCAATTTTGACCGCATCAATATTAGAATGCGGCTCGAGATTGCATTTGTGATTTTGAGTAGCAAACTACGACACCAACGCAGCTAAGCTATGACGGAAGAAAAAGAAAGTATTACGGCCGTTTTTGAGAGTGAATTAGTTTGACGTCGTTGCTTCGTGATTAATCCTTCCTGGTGCTTAGCGCTCAGCTTTAATAGATCAAGAATAGCCTGTAACGCTGCCTGCACACGTGCCTCTGGAAAGCCTTCAAGAGCACGGCAACGGAAAGCGAAACGCGAGACACGAAGGAACGATCGAGGGAACGCGTGTGTGTCCCCTGCACACGCAACTTGTAGGACGACGCTGGATTCCGGTGTCCGTTTGTTCGCCCTCGACGAACTGTCTTCGAAGTCGTCGATAACCCGCCACTTGCGGCCATCACAACGATGACGAATGAGTTGACTGCATGCAAGACTGTATGACGAGCATAAGTGACTAGCCATAACATGAAAATAATGACATATGTCATAATTTACATGTCATGGTCTAGCTGCTCTTGCGATGGTTTTGTTCCCAACACATATTGCGAAATTGGTATGGTAAAAATAGGCGACAGGCCCTAACATGGAAATCGTGACATGCATGTCATGTAAGTAAAGACTCCACGCCATACACTCTCAGTGCACTCGTGGCCGTTTCGCTAGGTTCACATATACCAAATTTGGTGTTACGTGACGTAAATGGATGGCGAAGGTATATGACTGGTGCAAACATGATAATCATGGCATGTAAGAACATGACTACGTATACGCCCATAGTGCGCTCGCGGCCCTTTCGCTAGCTTCACATATAAAAAATTTGGTATTACGGGACGTGAATGGACGACGAACACAAATGCCAGGCGCGAACATGATAATCATGACATAGAAACCATGTACGGCCTAATTTGTACGCCTTCGACTGCTGGTAGTGGTATTTCAGAAGTCAGTGCATGGGGCCGTCGTTAGCCAACTTTAAACAACACACTTGCATCTTATTTAAATAACCGAGTGCGCACGGCATTTCTATTTATGTTTGCTGTGTACTCGAGACATAACACACATCGTGCGCCTCGTGACGTTGTGCTGATTTTAAAGTGACCTATCAGCCTTCCTTATTCCTGCTTACAAAGAGGGTTCAGCTTAAATTGAGGACGACGCAGCGAGCAATGGAAAGAAAAAAATGGTAGGTGTAACCTTAAAAGACAAGAATATAGCAGAGTGGATTAGGGAACAAACGGGGGTTAAGGATATCATAGTCGAAATCAAGAAGAGGAAAGGGACATGGGCCGGGCATGTAGCGCGTAGACAGGATAACCGCTGGTTATTAAGAGTAACTGACTGGATTCCCAGAGAAGGCAAGCGGGTTAGGGGGAGACAGAAGGTTAGGTGGACAGATGACATTAAGAAGTTTGCGGGTATAAATTGGCAGCAGCAAGCACAGAACCGGGTTAAATGGCGGAACATGGGAGAGGCCTTTGTCATGCAGTGGACGTAGTCAAGCTGATGATGATGATAATAATGGTGATGATGATGATTCCTGCTTCGCGTGTCATCGATTCCCACTGTACGTGGGATCTGCCATTTTTTTACCCATCATGTTTGCTGTCGTCACGTGAGACGCACGCTCAGCCATGGAAGCAAAGTTGCAGCTGTCACGCGCCGAAAACAGCCTTCCTGGAAGACTTCACTGTCACGACAGTGAGTTGACGAAAGTTAGGGGATTTCCGCAGACACTCGGCGCCGCCAGGCACATAGTTGAAAAGAGCACGCGAGCGTGGGGCGTCTCCGACGTGCGAGCACAATGCTTGCTGACTCACTCGTCACTACGTGGTCTTTCTTCTTCTTTTCAACGTTTATGTCTCTGTCTTTGTAACTCGTCACATGCGCTGAGTCACAGCTGGTTTGCAGATGGCGGAAGTAGGAAATCGCTATCTCTCCAGATTACGTGCGACACTCATGGGTATCCAGGATAAAATTTTGGTCGGGGTTCGCTGCAGAGCAGAAGGTAAAGGGAAGCTATAGCTGTTAAGACATAAGGGGGTTGGGTGCTTGCAAAGTATGTCGTGTCGAGCTTCTCTTGCATGCATGCGGGAGAAGGGAGGGGGGCATGTGAGCCACTGCTTTCCGCGGTACTTGCCTTTGTCGTCATAAGACGAATACGATTTAACGACCCAATGACGGGCAAGATGCAATCAATCAGCAATAATTCGTTACCTCGCCGAACACAACATGATTCACCCGCGCCTGCGAAGGTATAGTAATTATCGCAGCTACTACATGAAACATCTTCCGCATTTGACACCCGAAGCGTGATGCTCAATGGTTATGGAACTATGGTGCTCCGAGACTACGAAGTTGGTCAGTTCCGCTGGTTTGCAAGAATGCTAGTTAGGCACGTGCTATCACTCAACAGTACGAATAATATATATATATATATATATATATATATATATATATATATATATATATATATATATATATATATATATATATATACACAAAATACCGAACTCATATGCGACGCGGTGCGTGTAACCGATGCATGTATCGTTTGAAGCCGTCCGATCTTTATTAAGCAACTAACCCTGACGTTTCTATGCATATGCAAGTGAAGGGCAGAAATTCATATTAAGTTTGTTACAGTTCAGATAGAGCTTGTGCACAGATCTGAAATGCAAGAGAGACAGAAGTGTACCTGTGTATTTTGATTACCCTTTTTAAAAGGAAGAGTAGTGCTTGCTAACTCTGGGGTAGCAAATGCATGTGTCATATGCTGATGCCCCGTTAGTAAGTGGTTACTGTTACTACATTTGTCATTACTAGCAGCAAACAACGAAAATTGTTACTACCCTAACCGTCACTTACCACAGGTAGTAAAACAAAGGTAAGAAATAAAAGGGGGATGAGAGTGTGATGAAAATTTTCTCCTTCCATAACATACGAACTTCCTTATGACTATAGCTTACTATAGCAATAGTGTAAAGAAGTATTACTATAGTAATACTTCTGCCCACCGCGGTGGTCTAGTGGCTAAGGTACTCGGCTGCTGACCCGCAGGTTGTGGGTTCGAATCCCGGCTGCGGCGGCTGCATTTCCGATGGAGGCGGAAATGTTATAGGCCCGTGTGCACAGATTTGGGTGCACGTTAAAGAACCCCAGGTGGTCGAAATTTCCAGAGCCCTCCACTACGGCGTCTCTCATAATCATATAGTGGTTTTGGGACGTTAAACCCCACATATCATTATCATAGTAATACTTCTAAATAAATAGTAAAGCCTAGTGCCCCCCCCCCCCCCTCCTCAGAGGGCGAACAGCTGGTGAATAGCCTGAGGACGTCGCTGCTTTTACTTTTGTTCAACAGAGCACGGCAATGATTTGCCGGAGATTAAAGTATGTTTGCCCTATTAACCTAACAATTTGGCCAAGCACCTCCCCCGCTCCCTCTACTCGCATCTACATCTAACCACACACGCAAACACAAACGCTCGGTGATCACACACGAATGAAGTCACCTCGGCATACGTGTAATTTAATGAGGACTGTAAACAGAGGTAGGAATCGCCGTCACGGTGTCTTACTCACAGCGGCAGTTTACTACTGCCAGGAAAAGAAATAAGTCACGTGCTGCGGGGCGTTATCGCGCGCGAAAAGAAACTCACGGCTGCTTGGCGTTCGAGCTCTCCGCATCTTTGGCGCAAAGTCAAGTGAGCGCTTGTCGCCAACACGAGGAATAAGCCTTTGTTTCACGTTCCAGGAAGGCGGCTTCTGATACCGCTTTCTACGGAACGGGTTGACGCTGCCTGTGAGGTAACGCTTAATGACTCCATTCAGCATGGATGGCGCAAAATGCAAGTGCACGTGAGTGCGTATACACGGGGAAGTATTGCGCGATGTTATTATGTTTCACGCTGTGGGGCTATGCCTGCTGATGGAGCTCGTTGTGCTGTGCTGCCGAGCAGTGTCTCCGAGTCCTTGCAGCTGGAAGCCTGCAGTGTGTGCGCGTGTGCTGTGGGTTGCCTGGAAACAGATCAGGGAATTCTCGCATGCGCGAAACACTACGGCATGAGTTTAAAGGGGCTTTCAACGCTTCACAACATTGTTGCTGACCGCATCGACCCGTAATGGCACTCGCCAAAACTATTGAGAGTGAAAATGATGACGGTTGGCGCGGAGAAGTGAATTGATCTGCTGCGGGAAAAAGACGTGCTTTGGTCGATGGAAAATTTCTTGGGGCCAAGCTCCTTATAGTGTGGGTCGTTCGCTCCTCTGTAGTAGTAGTACTAGTAGCAGCATGTAGCCGCCTCTAGTTTATGAATCGCTCAATAGGTGGCGTTGTGTGTATATGTCCTTGAAAATAATATTCCTAGATGGCGGTACTGGTTTTCGTATAGGTGATGATTTCTTATAGTTGACAAACAGACAGACATACAGACGGACGGACGGACGGATGGATGGTTCACCCCGTTCATCATCATTCGCTCCCTGGATATGCTGTGAATGTTCTTGTGTGGAACGCTCTCGCGGACTTTACATTTTGCATCTAATCTTCGGGCTCAAGTTCACCCATAATAAACAAGCTTTAGAGCAAGGCCCGTAGACACCCGTTCCTAGATTAGTATTGAGGATGTTCTAGGTTGCCGGCGGATCTAGCCTTAACCGATTCCCGTGTTGAGAAGTGTCGGCGTCGTTGTAACCGGAACGAGAACGAGAGAGTGAACGTGGAGTGCAGCGGAGAATGAAAGACGGTGGTGGCGAGGCGAGCACAAGGAGGAGGGAACGACAGTGGCGAGATGCCATGTTTCGCTACGGCCACCCGCGGCGCCACAGTAGTGTGTGCCATCGTACGGTCATCAATGACGTCATCACTAGGGTATGGAGCAATGACGCCCACCCATACCATATATGGAAATGAAGCGCGGCATGAACGGAGGGCCTATCCGCGGCAGGCTGTTGTGAAACGAGCCCATGCGTCGTTTTCCATGGTTTCCCGGTTAGCAAGGCATTCGCGACACTTACAACGTACCTTTCTGGTCATGTCACCAGGAAATCAAGATTCTGGGGAGAAGCAAGGACCAAACTGCACGGTATCTGATGGAGGGATACCACATAAGAAAGGTGAAGGCTGTGTCAGCGATACCTATATTAGGCTGTATCAATATAAGATAGTTTTTTCTTTTGTTATACTTGACAGGCCCGATGGGCTGATTAGTAGACTTGGAAGAGTGTATTGTTGAGCGAGTTAGTAAGTCACAATGAAAAAAAGTGCGGCGAATGAGTACACAGAGAGGAAACTGACAACACGAGTGCTTATTGGACTTTTCGCGTTCTGCGCATGTCATCGTTTGTATTGCTGCGTGTTGCTGGGATTAAGGCTGCCGGAGGTTACCTCGCGTTTCGTTCTTTTCTTTTGTCTTCGTCATTAATCAGTCGTCGATACGTCATGCAGTAAACACCAAGTGGGCGAAACTCAAATTTGAAAAGGAGTGAGGGTATACGAGTTTGATTGTACGCGCAAGATCTGTCGGGACTCGCGGGAGCCTTAAATTTTGCAACGTGATTAGAACGATGACTTGTTTTCTTATATGTTTCTAAAAGTCGCACTCAGAAAGAATGCTACCGACACTTATGGATACGTCGTACCGTGATTCACTCTGACCTGGCTTCGTTACATCGGCAACTAAACTCCACATACCTTGTAGGTCAAGGCGTGTTTTTGAAACTCCAGCCAATTAGCAGGTATGGCTTTATAGGACTTAGACTGGCGTTGATGATTCAGCCGTCCTTGCTGCTTTCCGCGTCAATTACGGCTGCGACGTGGGGACCCTTATTGAATGCCGTCTCGAAGGTGAGTGCACAACACCGGTATATCGGCGACCCGGTCTGCTCGTTTAAGCGAGCTGCCGCGCCGGTAACGAGGTCGTTTCACGATCGCGGCATCAGTGTGTTCTTTCGCAGAGGTCGAGGCATGTATCTTACTGTAAGAAACCAGACGCGGGTCAGAGATGCATCGCTGTCGGCAAGGTAGCTATACGGTGTGGAATTAATGAGGCTTAATTTATTTTCATGGATATTCCTAACGATACCAATGCCTACAACGCTGTTCTTCCACGCCCTAAAACCAGTGTCTTTTGATCGGATATTTCTGTTCTTCTAATGAGCCTCAAAGTGCCTGTACTGGCGTTAATTATAAGTTTCTTCATAGAAAATACTGTCGGCTCAATTGCTGTCATTTTCACCTGCACTTAAGGTCAGTTGAATTGCCCCTCACTCTTCTGTTTGTGAGGCCTCTGCTGAAATCCCAGAGGTAGTGTACCCCACCGCGGTGGTCTAGTGGCTAAGGTGCTCGGCTGCTGACCCGCAGGTCGCGGGTTCAAATCCCGGCTGCGGCGGCTGCATTCCCGATGGAGGCGGCATTGTTGTAGGCCCGTGTGCTCAGATTTGGGTGCACGTTAAAGAACCCCAGGTGGTCGAAATTTCCGGAGCCCTCCACTACGGCGTCTCTCATAATCATATGGTGGTTTTGGGACGTTAAACCCCACATATCAATCAATCAATCCAGAGGTAGTGTGTGCGATCTGTGAAGGGGTCCTAACGGGTGGACGCAGCTATTACTACTGATACTCGATGCACATAGACATTGCGAGACCGATCAATGAGCGCTGATCTTGCAAATTCACAGGGTCAAAGCCTATCTATACCACTGCGGTAACAACAAGGCGAATTTTATTGCTCAGAGCACTGATGCGGCTTTCGTTCCTCAGTAGATGCGTCTACAGATATCGATTCCAGAAGTGTTAATATTCACGCTGTATGCGTGCTGGGATCTTTACACACGCGTATTTTTTTTTTTGTGGTCTCTGATGGCTACTTTGAAAAAAGGACGTACATTTATTTGAGGTCACTGAACTGTCTGCTTTCACCCAGAAGGGTATTCACTGATTTCCCGCATATATCACGCGTTGTTTATGTCTGCCTGCCCAAAATAGTTACCACTTTAGCTAGTTACAACCCTTATGTCTAGGCTATGTTCTGTTCGAAGGTCCCGGCAGATTCAAATGCATAGCAGCGGCGCAATTTATATTTTTGATCTTTTAAGTTGCAGAGGGATCAGTCAGGCAGTCAGACGAATTTTTATTGGCCAGCGGCTGGAGTGATCCCTTCACAAGCATTCGACTGCCTGATTTAGGGTGAAGCGCTGCTGAATGCTTCTCGCTTAGCGATGTTGAATAGCTGTCTCGAACTTTGATAACAAACCAGCCATTCTGAGTCCCAAGACGGCGTATACGTGGCTCCATGGCGCACGATGCGCTTGTCATCTATGTCCCTGGTTCTCTCAGGCTCGTGAAAGAAACGAGAAACTAGCTATCTTGCAGCGTCAAGCTGCGGTCACGATGCCTTTGAGTAGCTTTCTGCCGAGCTGTTGAGCTTGACGTGAAGAACCTCGCATGACTGTCATGATGAAATTGGCGGGGCCCAAGTCTGCGCAAGGACTGCGCGCCTAGGCTGTCACGCAAGCATATCGCTTTGCCGTTTGGACGCTTCTCCACTTCGCGGAGACGGGCGCACGTTATTGTCATTCTTTTTTTTTCTCTTCTGAGGAATTGCTTTTCCACTCGACACTCTCAAGCGATGGCAAGTGTGACGACGACCTAGAAGAAAGCGAAAGTTGGTCACGCCGTGTCCCTGAAGGAGAGGAGGCTGAAGAGGGAGGAAGGTCCCGCTGCGAAAAACGAGGCCGTCTACGGACCATGCATGCACATGTCCCATCTCTTTTGTCTTTCCACAAACCCGCTGTGTTTTGACTTGGAAAACAGTGACACCAACTTACTTGCACTCTCCTATAGTCTCTACGGGAGTTCGGTGAACCGTGTCAACTTCATGCGCCGAGCATTGTTTTTACGCCGCTGCGTGAAGTCCAGGTAATCGCCTCAAACAAGAAGCTCGCGTGACAGTTCGGTACGGAACTGCGGCCCCCTTGTGGAGGCCACAGTTCAGTACGGAACTGTCAGTACTGGTGGGAAGATTTTAGAGCTTCACCTAATTTTTCTCTGGCTGATGTGCGCGCCGTGGCGTTGACAAAGGTCACATTCAAGGTTGTCTGCATAGTTGTCGCGTCTTTGGGGTCCGCTGAACTCGACCACCGAGGAATTTATGAATGGGGACGAGGCATCTCAGGGACGCTGCATGGCAGTCACGCTGAAGAAAGCACGGTGTGAAGAACACTCGCTCCGCTCGGCAGTTACTGTTGCTGCGTATAACTTTGGTGCCTTGACGTAAATTATGCCCCATTTTTGAAATCGAACAATGGATAATACGAAAATCTATGGCGGTGCGAGTACGTGAGCGTATAGTTTTATTTGGTTTTTTGGATACACAATGCGGTGTAGCACGATGAGATGGGCGAGTCGGTAAGATATGTAGCGTGTGGGATTGGAGCAGCTCTGGAAGCACTTGTAAACTGCAGCGATGCTGCTACGCACAGAAATATTTTGAACACCAGTTTCACATTCGGAAGGTGACGTGCTTATGTCGTACGGGTGCGGATAATGCATGAACCTATAGTGGTTCGAAAAGTGGACAGGGCTTCACCGGAGATGGACGTCCACAAAAGTAGCCCAGTGTTTTATAACACAAATTTTCGTAGGAGCACACTAATCTGCTCTATATCGACTATTTTTATGCCACGTTTTTCCTTATGAAATCCACATATTTGTCATGTTTTGCGTCATAAATTGTACAGGGGCATACGTAATTATTTAAGTGACATGCGAGACATTTCAGTAAGGTGGCCGAGTAGGAAAAGCTTCGTTCTTTCTCCTTTTTATGTTACTTATCTCAGTGCACCAGCCATATCATTCAGAGATAAGGTACAAGATCGCAGGTGATTACCGCGATAGTTTGTAAGGCCTTGCACATTCTCAGAGCCGTCCAACGCTAGAAAACCGTGCCTACAGTGCCTTTCGATAACCTCTCGACACGTTTTCTTATTATGTTGACGTTCCTGTGGCATATTTTCGGAAAGATAAAAAAAAAAGCGCTTGGTGACGTCCACACAAAGCCGAGATAATTAAAGCGGCCTTGCGAGCCAGACAATCCGCACCGACATTGCTCCGGACATTCTTGCCATCATTTTCGCAGCTGTAAACGTCGGAAATGCGGACCATCTTGCGGCATTCCTTCCTCCTATCAGAGGCCGAATAGTGGGACTGGCAGATGCGTGGAAGCGTTTTCTGACAAAGTGCAAAAGGCTGCGGAAAGGCATCCGTAGAGGTACACGTAAGCGGTGCATTGTTCGGTAGTAAGCGGAAGTTTGGCGCAGTTATACTTATAAACAGGAATTCAAAAAATTGCGTACGTATCCGGGTACTATTGCATCCTTACGTATTGCAACAGTGTTTATTGCAAAGTGTAAGTAGTGAATTAACAATATATTTTTCATTGTTACTTATAATGCGACTTTTCTGTTCCTATTTTGTAGCACTGTTCTCACAGCTTTTACCCTCTATAATCCATTATTACTCTAGTATTCCTGCAAACAAATGTGCTTTAAGTAAGTTCTAACACGTCGCTCATTATTCGTAGTGTGGAATTAGTTATGAAATAACAGTATACGTTGGTTTACTAAAGATACTTTGTTCGCGTAAGTTAAAGGGACCCTGAAGTCAAAAGCTATTTTCTTGCATGGGTAAATTAAATTTTTAACCATTCCGAAAGTATCACTCTTGCTACAAGAAGGCACTCGAGAAGTTAGAAAATGCGTAAAAGGAGACTATAGAGTTAACGAAGCCGCCTTAGTTTTCGCACGAGCTCGCTGTGACATCATAGATTTTGACGGTGTTAGGCTTACGTGATTGTTTGCTGCTGAAAGGGGCAACGAAATGACCTGCCTCACTCATAACGAGAACAAATGCAGACTTGGACAAAATGGAAAGTGTCAGAGCGAGTGCAAGCAGCATACAAATTTGAAGTAACCTCGCAAGCGTGCGCTCTCAAGACGGGCTGTACACTGTGGTCGTCCCCTTAGGAAAGTAGCGGTCCGCTATTATACACTGCGGACAGCTCCCTTGACGTGCGTGGGAACCAGCATCTATAGATATACTGGCAGAAGGTCCGTGTGACCTTTGATGCAAATTAGGCGCTGCACGCTCGCTTACAGCTCGGGTCACCGAGATGGGATTTTGGCCACGTCCCACGCCACTATCAATTTCTTATTTTTTGACACCTTCCGTGCCAAAAAAAAAAAAAGAAAGTTGACGCGCACCTTGTATACGCTCGCGGCGCGCGCCAACACAGGTGGCTGCCGCTGCGCTAACGACTTGGCTCGTTTGGATCCCTAGCGCTGGGACTGCCAATGGGAAAAAGTGAAACTGAATCATCACTTTCACGTTTAAAAAGGCGCGTGAGAGTGGCAAGACACGACAGAGGCGTGTTCCAATACTCACCACAGACGGCTAAATAGGCAGCTAAATGTATGGCGGCCATTTTAAGTCCCATTCCAATTCTCACGTAGCCGGCAAAATAGACAGTTCCGAGACGACCACATCATAGAAAAATACGATGCAGGCTACTTTGCTGTCTAAACAAGATGGCGGCTCAGCGAATCGCTCAAGTAGATCGGCGGAATGATCGCCTGCACACAAGCAGACGCTTTCTCAGACACTCAGTGTGAGTAACGTTTATTTGTTTTTGATTTCAACACGAAATAAGCCAGAAAATACAACTTTTACGTTTATTTATTTTAGCTTTTTCTTCTCGACACGAGGTGGCGGCGCATCGTCACGTAAAAGCCGTCCAGAAGGGTTCCAATTCTCGGACACCATGGGCTCGGTGCTCTCTTCTAAGCAGTCTGCGTAGACTGTCTACGTGTTGTCTAAGAATTGGAACACAGCCAGAGCTGAGGCAGCGTTCTCGTGACTGAAGCCGCCTTCCATCAAATGCAGGCGTCCGCCTCACGTTTTCCCCGTGTGTATGCGCCAGCTAGGGAGGCTAAATTACAGGCGGTCATGTAGGCTCCCTAGCGCAAGAGTTCCCATGGCGAGAGCTAAACCAACGATGCTGCCAACTGAGTTAAGTCTATCAAACACGACCGGCACTGAAAGTGACCTGCCTCGTTTCTAGTCAGCGAATTTATGAGCGAACATTAAGTATGTTGCTCTAAAACAATGAGACAACCACAATACAAAGAATGAAGCATTGTAGCAGGGATCCACGATGGCCGTGCGAAGTCTTAGCGGTGTTAAGTTGCAATTGCTACAGCAGATGTTGGCAAGACCGTCATTATAAACCTCGGCCTCATTGCTCTATATCTGATTCTCCCGAGAACAGGAGAGTCTTTGGGGTAGACTTTCCGATCACCTACCATCGCACAGAATGGACGATAGATAATTAGTATGGATTTCGTATCTTGAAATACTTTCTATCAGCCGACATTTATAAGGGCCGAGGGATTTTTTGTTGCATTTTTTAGTTAGGAGTGTAGTAATACCTTAATGCAGATCGATGTGAAATGAAAAAAAACATTGCGGAATGTTAAACAAAATATGCTTACACAGTTATAACGCGATTGTGTTCACCGAGCTAAATGCGTTTTTGTCCGTGCCATATATCTGTTCTATGTCGTGCTTCTGGAATGCCCTCTTACCCTATGCACCGTGTAGGGTAGCTAATCCAGAGCTTTTTCCGTGACCCCGCCGAACTTCTTGTCTTCATACTTTTTTACAGCGAAAGCTGTTGTGAGATCACAACTTGGGTCACGCGCAGTTGCATGTTGTCCGCCGCCGCCGTTGTCCGGAGCCACATCGAGCGAAATTACAAAAAAAAAAACCTTGCATCAATAACACAGTGGGGCTTGAACCCGGGACCACTGAGTTCCAGCTTTATATTCCATCACTTAGTTATTACGCCGGTGCTTGTAACTTTTTTTTCTCTAACTTGCCTTAGGCAGGCATGACCTTGCAACAATGACACAGTGAGGCTTGAACCCGGGTTCGTTGTGTGCCAGCCCATTATTATACCACTAAGTTACGCTGGTGCTTGTAACTTGTTGCCAAACGTGCCTTAGACAGGCTTGATGTCGGGAAAGCAATCGCATTAAAACGACTTAAAAAGTGTTTTACAACAGTGAAAGAACAACCAGTCGGCGCACAATGTGATTAGCGTAACGAGTGGGCCGTCCGATGCTCCAACCCATTACAAAAGCTTGTTCTTGTTTCCCTATTAAGTGTGGCGCATACCCACTTCAGTCATAATTCCTCATCGTCATCAGCCACTGCGAGGACAATTGGCACAAAATTCTTAGCAAGTACTTAGCGGATACAACGCTTCTCAGTAGAATGACGAAAAAAAAAAAAACATAGCGAATGCCGGCCTACTACCCAAAACCTTATTAATAATACCCGAGTGGATACCAAGCAAGTGTGCTTGCAGTAGTTACTCAAAGAGTGTTTTGAAAAGCCTCTGAAAGGCCGCTCTTCTAGCTTTCGCTGTGACTGTGCTGTGCCTCCCGCGCAGGCCAGGTGTAATTTTTACTTCCTTTAGATCGTTTGGGCCCCGTCATGAAATAAATACTTCTGACAGTATGCAATAAATTGAGGTTATGACGTTTATTAAATGTTACTATTTTATGCAACATCCCGGCAACTTCGTTCATTTCCACCACCTCTTTCTCTGATCTCGACGCCTTACCTACTTCATGTGGTTTCTAATAATTATTACTAATGTTGTCGTTCGTTATACCCTCACATAATGAATAGGTGTACACAGCCCTTTCTGGACGGCTCTCTATGATACTGTTCTCCGCTTGGTGTGAGTGTGAGTGAGAGTGAATGAGTGAAAGTGAGTGAGATACAGTGAGTGTGGGAGAGAGAGAGAAAGAGTGAGTCTGAGTGAATGTGAGTGAATGAGTGATAAAGAAAGAAATCGATAACCTGCGTTAAACCGAGCGAGGTTTGAAACAGCGAAGCTCTACGATTCTGAATACTATAATCTGGCTGCTCCGATGTTGTATCCATGCCTTGATTAGCTTTATTAGCTAGGTGGTGTGTGAATCTGGGTAATGCAGGTTATTTCCTAGCGCTGTTCGACATTTCGCGATGTCATAATGAAATAAGATCGTAAATCCCGGCGTTAGATGTCTGACAGTTTTCACTAGTGTTGGGCCTATGGTAGAAGACTTAGAATAGTTGTTTGTGGTGATGCGGCGTCACTGCACGTGGAAGCTTCCAGAGCCAGTGTATCGCCCATGAACAATGGTTGCCATAAATTGGAAATACATGTTACGCACACCCCACAGGAAGGGCAAAACCCGTGAGTCAGACAGGAAGGAGGTGGGAGAGAGACGCCTCGCCCTCGAGGGCGCAGGCGCGGAGCGGCCAGGTACACCCGTCCGACGAGGCCATCGCTGCTCCTTTTCTGTTTAGTCTTTTATTCGCAAATTATGGCACGCATATTGGAGCCCGCTGGGCGAGGAAGAGAGTCCCGTCAGGGGGCGGTGGCTTCTACCGGAAGCGAATGCTGGCATGTCCGGAACAAGCGGCGCTAGCACATGCCGAGGGTCGGTAAGATTGACTCCATCACCGAGCCCTTGGTGAATCGCTGGGAATTCCAACGGCCGTAATGGTCTCTTTAGTGCAAAGCTTTTGATGGGCAGTGTTGGCGTTGGATGGTTTGTGCGCGCATGACCGTTTGGCGTTAATTCGTCTTAACAGCACACAGACGAGACGCAATCAGAAGACGATGGCACTCTACTGAAGCCAGGAACTTACTAGCTACGAGACACTCCAGGCCAGGTTATTTATTTATTTATTATTTATTTATTTATTTATTTATTTAAATAATATTATTTATTTATTTATTTATTTAAATAATATTACTTATTTATTTATTTATTTATTTATTTATTTATTTATTTATTAGAAGAGTGTGTCATCATTTTTTTCGTGCTTGAGGCAGCATCCGCATCTTTGCTTACTTTCGTACTCTATAGAAGCCCGTGTAATTTTGTCAGCCGTTCATGTAGCTGATAAATTATTTATCGAAAGAAAGAGAGAAGGAGGAGAGACATGCGATCAAAATGAAATGATAAGGTGATCACTGAATGCGTTACACAATGCATCAGGTTTGAATCAAATGTCAGTGATTCAAAATTGCGGTTTTTTACTTCCTTAATCTCGTAAATATTGCAGTGGATGAATAGGTAATATTTACACAGTTATACGATTTTAAATTATACCGAAAATTCAGACTGGAAACTGTGAAGTAGTCTCTAATCTCTACTGAATCTTTCCTGATAATATTTTTCACAGAGTTTAATAGTTTATTTTGAATCTTCTATAACAATGCACGAGAATTGGAATCCTAAAGTTCACGCTCTGTGGTAGCACTGCCTGTCAGGTGCCACAGTGGAATGATGTTTACTGCGGGGCTGGTACCACTCTGATGTATTATTTGTTTTTCTTCGTCCTTTTGTTTTTTTTTCCTCTGGGGCTGTGAACTATAGTGGAGCTGTGTGATACATAGCTCATTGTTTTTTTAACTGTACGAAAAACAAACCTGACCTGAATCAGAGGTATACAGTCGTTTAAGGTGTGAACGAACTGTATATATAGTAGAAAAAGTAACTCGGTCGCAAAGTCATTTTCACTCCTGCAAAGTCAGCAGCCATGCCTGCGGCGCCAAATATCGCTGACTCCACCACCGTGCCATGTTCCACGCGCAGGGTAGCCCCCATTGCTTTGCGGGAAAAGTGCTAAACAAGAGGGGTGCATTTACACGCGGAGCCATCAGCGTAATGGCTGACTCGGAACAGAGATCTGTGGGACACCCATAATTTCAATCGGGCCGCGAAGCAAGCGTCAAGGTCTCGGAGCTCATTTCTTCCGCATCGGGACTGAACTACTCCGGAGGCGACATAACGGTTAGTTAGCATAACTCAGTCTTTAGAGTAGAATGCTCTTTTTTTATCGTTGTTAGCAGAGAGTGTGATATACCGCCTCCTTCTTGGCGCACGTCGTAGAGAAAACGGAAACCAATACTCAGGACTGAAACACTAAAGAAGGCATAAAAAAAGTGATCAGCGATCTTACATCGCGTGCTTGCGATATATTTATCATATACTTTAATGCAATAGCGTTAAAGAGCTCGTTTCGCAGAAATTCTGGTGTTGGCGTCTTTAGTTCTTAGCGGAAAATCATCATGTTGTGCTGGCCAAAAAAAAAAAAAAAGTTGAGAAATATGCAAATAAAGTAAATAATGAAAATTCTGTGTCCGAGCGAGGATCGAACCGCAGTCGTTTGCGTGGCAAGCAGATGTTCTACCACAACGCCTCGCGTCTTTTGTTTTTTTGTTCTGCTGTCTTCAGTACAAATATGCGTAATGTACATTATAGCGAGTGAAATACTCAAGTGCGCATTTAGATACGCACAGTCCACTACAAAAGTTTGCAAACCACGCGAACACGTGTCCCACCTAGCGGTGCGCGATCTACCCTCGACCACCGTGATAAAGCCAGGATGGGCCTCTTCTTGTTATATTATAGGCTAGCTTTTCAATATTCTACTACCACGTAGCGCATCTTTAGTTCGCCTTTTTTTCACGTGGAGCGCTTATCTGCAGTAAAACCGTAAAATTTCTATTTTCATAGCAGGATCAAAGCTATCACTGCGTGCCTGGAGCGAAGTACTTCTGCAGGTACCACTTTGTGAAAAAAGATTGTGACTGATTACAGCTCTCAAGAAAATAGCACGTATTGGCGCAGGTGCGAGAAAGCGAGTTGTGTTAAAAAGTGAAAGATGAATATTATTTGTACCCAGTCAGGAAAAAGACAGGCCGTATTATTAAAGGAGGGATGCTGCTCGCGTGCTTGCGGGGCTGTCAGTCGTCACAGACGCAGCGGAAGGGTCGCGAAGAGGCTTTTGTCCATGAGCTCGCGTTATTCGTAAACTTTCGTGGTCGACTGCACATTAGGAGTTGCACAGAATGAAGTTTCAAATAGCAATGCCTTTTAATAGGGAATCAGAGCGGCGCATTTCCCGAAGAGTGGATACTGCAGTCCGGCTGGAACTCTGGCTGTTGATAAGTCTTTTAGCCCTATAGCCTGGGCCATTTGTATTAGAAGTAACCGTGATGAGGGATTTTTGTATCGTCAATTATATGCTGCTTCTGTGAGGTTCAACAAACTATATATGACATTATTTCATCAGCTGTAGGGAAGCAATTTTTTTGTTTGGTGTCCTGCAAAGGGCTTTCGAACAACAATTTAAATTCTTAAAGCTTACGCTATTTCGGGCCACCCAAAAGCAATGCTATGCTTGTTGACATGCTCTTACTCATGGGAATGCACAGTTTAGGGGAAATTCGCATGTTACACAGCTACGCAGAACCTATTGTAACAGCAACGCGTCTGCTTGGAAATGCCGTAAAAATAACTTCCCCTGCCACGGCCGCTGGATCAAAAACCTTGTTGTTTATCCAGTGGCCATGACTCTGCCAGGATGCAATCAAAGTAACTTGCATGCTTTACAAACACATGCGTTCCCTAGCCAGGTTTCACAATACACAATATGCGCCGAGCAGCAGCCGTTCTCAAGCCATGTCCACGGACGTAGGCAGTCCACGAAGCCACCGCTCCTAGTTTGTCTCGGGGAGGCTCAAGCCGAGTATGAGCGACGAAAGGACTGAGCTGCTACCGAAGCCCGCCAGAGCCAAGTTTGCACGTTAGCATTTTGTGCTGTAGTTTGAATATTCTTGCAAGGTTTGAGGTTTGGCTCTCAACTCTTTCTACGCCAAGGAAAGCATCAGCCAGGAAGACCTCGTTAATTCCCTAAAATCGAATATCTTCGCTGTTTCTTCAGGTTTACATGACTAGTACAAGCTTATACCTTCAACCAACGAACGAAAGGCGTCGTTTAAGGACGAAGCTCCTTATAGCGGCACCCGTTCGTCCCCCGTAGAATGTAACAAGTATAACATTTTGACCTCCAAGGTGGTGCCGGTGAGAGACTTCTGTGCGTTGTTGAACAATAAAAAATAGTGCTCAATGTACATGTCAATGGCTGCTAATGGAGAATGAGAGACAGGAGCATTCGGCTTTTAGTTAACGCGCAGGCTGCGATCACCATTAGCAGCCATTGGCATGTACATTGAGCACTATCTGACAAGAAAGGGTTGCTACGTTATACTCGCTGGGTGTAACCTCCTTAGCTTTAGAAAGATTTAGCGAGCGTTGAGCCGCAGTGCCATGAATACAATGAACTTGCATATACCATGAATGAACTCGAGGTGGTTGAAAATGGGAAGTAGATACGAAGCGCAAGCCGTAAGAAAGTAAAAGCCGAATTCTCTGCCTCTCATTTCCCATTAGCAGCCATTGGCATGTACATTGAGCACTATCTGACTGAAAAAGTTTGCTACGTCATACTCGCTGGGCGTAACCTCCTTGGTTTTAGAAAGGTTTAGCGAGCGTTCGGCCGCAGTGCCATGAATACAGTGAACTAGTATATACCATGAACTCGAGGTGGTTAAAGGTGGGAAGTGGACCCGAAGCGCAAGCCGTAAGAAAGTGTGCGTGTGCCACCTCTCGTTTAGTCCTTGGAATGTCCGCTGGATGGCGGTGCTTCTATATGGGGAATATATGATGAAAAGATGCGAGATGATGGTACTTGGAGTGTTGAATAGATGGACGAACGAACACATAGACAGATGCATGGATGGATGCATGGATGGACGCATGAACGGACGCAGGGGCGGCTGCATGGACGAACGCAGGGACGGACGCACGAACAGACGCACGCACGGACGGGCTGATGGACGCATGGACGGTCACACTGACGGACGCATGGACGGACGGAACCAAGAACGAATGGACGGACGAATTCTTCGCCCCACTCTCCATCATTCACTCCGTTGATTGATTGATATGTGGGGTTTAACGTCCCAAAACCACTATATGATTATGAGAGACGCCGTAGTGGAGGGCTCCGGAAATTTAGACCACCTGGGGTTCTTTAACGTGCACCCAAATCTGAGCACACGGGCCTACAACATCATTCACTCCGTGGATATGCTGCCATTTTTTTTTAGATGCAAAGCAGCTCTTTGACTAGTATGTGTAACGCTGCCCCTCCGTATGAACCCTCCACGTACCGCAGATGTTGGCGCGGTGCCAAGTAGGTCAGACCGCTGCAGCGTGTTGACGTCCCACTCCCATCGCGATGCGCGCTGACATCACTCTCCCTCACCTGCCGCGGCGCTCACAGCTTGCGCCTCGTCCGTTCGCCCGCAACACCTGCCGCGACCACCGCTCGCTACGCCACCGACTCGTCGGTTCACGCACAATCAACCTGACGTGCTCCTAACGTACGCGTTGTGACATGTCTGTACGTGTTACCTACAAGACCTACGCCAGCCATCGCTTCAAACGAATATTCCAGCGCTCACCACAGCCCCAGCGTTAGCGCCGTTCTACCCGTGACGCCACCCGTGAGCAACGCTGCTGCTTCGCATCCCATCATAGGTTTCCTTCGGGGAAACGGTCCAAATTTTCTCTTGTTCTTGTATGCACACAAACTGTGGTTCGTCTTAAATAAGTGATCCGTGAGTTTTGCGGCAGATCGATCCGCATATTCCGTGGGACCGATCCTGCGACCAATGAAAAGTAGACGTTCACCGCCGCGAACTGCATCCACGTGCAGCGCAAAGCAGGTGCGTGCGTCAGAACCGAACACATGAGCGGCTTTGCATCGACGACAGGTCTGCTTCGGAGGAAGACCGTGAGGATTTGCACATCGAAGAAGCGTCCTCACGTGTCGCTTAAAAGACGCACCGGCATCACAGGGAACCGGCATACAGCTTCCTGCAGTACCGATGTACTCGCTTGTTACCTCGACGACAGTTCCGCAAAAGGTGATTGATGCTCGGCTGTTTCCAAGTCCACTGTTCGGTGCTCGTGCACGCTCGTCTACGAAAACAGCACCAACCCGTCGACTAGAGGACTGCAGGCGCGATGAGTGCATCCAAGGATGTCGCAGCGAACACATGCTTTTATTTTGGTCATCCTCGGCGTCAGCGGGTTTCAAATTCGGGGAGAGCCCGCTTTCGGAGCAATCTTTCCATGGCAAGGGTCGACGCATGTGTCAAAGAACGCGCAGTAAAGCGTCAAGGGCGGTAAACGCCAGAGGAAAATGTCTGAAGTTTACCGCGTGGCCTCTGTCGCTGTCTTCAATTCGCTTATAGCACGTAGTCCTCTGTCGTCTAGGGCGTCATTTTGACGAGCGTGGATGAAAACACATAGCCCAGTCCTAACTGTTTATTCGTTAAGAGAGGTGTGCTTTAAAACACACGTATTAAACGTTTGAAGTCTGAAGCATTTGCTTTTATTTCATTGCTATAATAACACCCAATTTACTATTGTTACAAAAAATTGATACCAGGCAATAATTTGTCTGAATGTCAACAGAGCGAAGCTTTTCATTATACATTCTTCCATTGACGAAGTGCGTGACTTACGCGGTTTGCGATGTGCTCATCATCCGAATCTTAATGCATGTGTCAGTATTTCAGCAGGATAAATTTTTCGACCGCGGAATAAGGTGTGGGAGGCTTGGAAAGTGACCTGGACGCACTTTTGTTGCTTAAAATGAGCGCCCCTCGAGGACCGTGCAGCTCATTTGCCTTTAGTGACAAAAAAAGGAAAAATTTACCATTAGCATAGGTTGCCATTTTCTAATAAAAAAGGGCTTTAACACAAAATGCATTCCAAGCAATTCTGACAGATGGGACTCAAACATAAGCAAAAAAAATTAAATTTGTTGCATATGCGTCACCGAAAAGTCTGCTGCCGTACATTCCCATAAAGGTACGACGAACCAACCAACTACAACGTTGTTCTGTACGTACGTTATTACACTCTCGGCAAATCAAAAACAGCAGTGGTGGCCCATATGTCAGGTTGATTACATCGGACCGTCGCGTCTTCGTCGCAGGTATGACCAGCATGCAGTCAATATTCGTGGTTAGCCACATTGCCTTCCCACTTCCGTTATTTCTCGATCGCTATTCGTTATGTAATTTCCAACTCGAGCCCGTTACATATCTGAAAATCAATTTTCTATGCGTCTCCGAAAGGAATTCATATAGTCATACATATAGTACCTCTATCTGCAGCACAGCAATAGCGCCATTTTCGCATCCCAGCTATCGCGCTGGTAACCCCTTTCCTTCCTTTACTCTCGCGTTCCATATATAGTGGTTCTTGAAGGAAAAGAAAAAAGAGCTAATTTCTGTGTGCCTCGTGGGAGACAAGGCTAAGCTTTTTGTAGGGGAAGGGATAAAGAGATAAAAAAAAGAATACTAGAAGGAGAATGATATAGGATACGAAGCACTCGCCGCACATAAGTGAAGAAAGAAAAGAGAAGAAATCTTTAAATTACGCGGCTAGATAGAATCTTTAAATTCTATCTAACGCCTAATTAATCTTTAATTAGGCGTTAGATAGTAGTATGAAAACTCTAATTCACCGATTGAGGCTAGGCACCGCATACACAAAACATTTTTTGCACAGAATTGGCAGAGCTGGAACTCCTGAATGCGAATGTGGATTTATTGATGAAGACGTATGCCACCTTCTCATAAACTGTCCATATCATGACACGTCGAGACGCCGTTTTAAATCGGAACTGTTGGCATCAAACCTCAGATCGTTTAGCATGAAGAAACTTCTGGGCCCGTGGCCAACTGGAGTTTTACAGTCGCACGCTTTAAAAGCATTAACACGTTTCTTACAAGACAGCGGAATTGCTGACAAGTACTAAGAAATAACGAACTTTAATTTGCATAACGCATTTACTTATTATGCGCAGTATCATGTGACACTCATCATATGTGTGTACTGAAGTGAATGACGTGTCGATTATTGTGTACACATGAGCGAATACATCTCCATAAGGACCAGGCGTGTGCTCTGCTGTTTAGAGCTGGTTAGACCGAATATTAACGAGGGACATTATCAGAGACTCCATTCGTTGACTTTCGAACATTTCCTTATCGTTTTGTTGTGATATGTGCGTATAAGTGTGTCTTTGCATATCTGTGCCCGAGTGTTCTATTTTCCATGCACTGCTTTGTATGTTATACTTTAAGATACATGTTCAAGTTTCACTCAAGGGCTAAGGAGTACCTGGCGCCATAATTGTGCGCCAGCATCTCCTTATATATCATATCAATAAAACAAGAGAAGGGATTGGAAAGATGGGGGACATGGTCGTAGGAGTCCGAGGACAGGGCACCAATCGGCGAGAGCTGCACGGCGCCAGGAGATCACGGACGGCGGGGTGATCGGCGAGAGCTGCGCTGGCATCGGAGATCACGGGTTACACAACCGCTCAGCACGGAATCCAGCAAGCGAGCCAGTCCTGTGCTGCAGACATGAATGGCACGCGTACCTTTTTGCGTGCACTGGAATGCGTCCGACTGGCTGATTGACTCGGTGACCAACATTCTTTTCGCCCCTTTCGTTTCGCTTCCGGCATCATGCGAGCTGCGCTGGCCGCTCTTCCGGTGTTCTGCACTTGGCACAGAGTCGATGCGAGCGGCGTGCCAGCGCGGGTAAATTGAGCTGCCACGACTCGGAAACGTGCCTCTTCAGAGTCGGGCCGAAGTTCTGCGAGCTGCTCTTGTTGGGCTAACCCACACACTGCGCTTTTTGTTTTCGTTTTTTTGTGACTTATGGGCAGGAACTATGCAGACGAGGAAATTACAGCCCGGGACCATTTCGTACGCGCGCCTGTGTAACGTGCACGTGCCGCCCGGCGAGTGGTGCATATTGCAGACGACTGCTACGCAAACAAAAACGTTGTTTTGCGTCATCAATCTCGGGAACGGTACGAAAGTGTGGATATAATGCGAAGCAGATTAAAAAAAAACACCACTGTAATAACACGAACGTTGATGGAATAATATCTGGTCCTTTGAGATGTCAACCGAGAACTTGATGAATATTCCAAGTGATCTGAAAGCGGATGACCAGCAAGTCACACCAGGAAAAACATGCACTTATATACGCATTGGCGGTGAAGATAGCGTATTACAGTCATGTACACTGATTGGTTCAGTTGCAACCTTCGGCTGACTGACTCTTGGCCGAAGTTAACGACTGCGTTCTGTTTCGCTCTGTTCTATTTTAGTTGACTTGCTGTGGAAAGTCCATTGCTTCGGATGCTCCACTTCTATAAGTTCTGAAACGCAAAACGAAAATAAAAACAAAATTAACGTGTAAAAAACATACAACAAACTTAACCAAATAAAGAAGGTAACACAGAAATATACAGTTTGCTCACAAGAGTTCGCTCTGCGATAGAACGCTTACACGCTCACATTTTTGTCCAAGTTCTACCCACGGTATACGGACAAACACCTCACTTTGTATGCAGCTATGCATAGCTGGACATCACAAGCACTCATTATGTCGATTGTCCCCGATAAAGTACTTGGAGAGGATTTTGCTGGATACGCTTTTCAGGCCACGGTCCAAGAAATTTTTTGTAATATGAGATGGTGTCTGACTAAACTTTCTGGTTTCTTCTCTAACCTTTTCTTTTGCATTTGCGTACTTTTTTCATTCGAGAAGACTCTGATGATCATTCTCATTTTAATGACCACAACTGCATTAATTGGAGCTGGATCGGCGTATCTTGCGCGGGAAGCTGTTTGTGTAGGCCACTTCCACTCAAAGCCTGTTAAGTAACGACTCTATTTGGTGTGGAAAATCTGTCACTGCGGGAAATTTCCTTCCTGGATTAATTCCACACAGTTGTGATTTTGTTATTTAGTATTATCACACCCCCTCTACGCTGCAGAATGTTGATGGACTTGTGTGACACTGGAGCATAAGCAACAATATTTATTTTTTAGACTAGTATCGCTGTGGTTATTGTCACTGTTATTGTTATTGGAGGTCTGGAGTGCTTGAAGCCATTTTAACCTCCGCCACCGATTCAGTATTGTACCACCTGCGGGAACAGCAAACGCTCTCCCTTTCAGTGATGCTGCACATACATGAAAAATGCGTGAATCCCCAACTGTGCAAAGCGTCGTGTCCACATTTCTATGGAGGCGAAATGATAGAGGCCCATGTACAGTGCACGCTATATTGGTGGACGTTAAAGAACCCCATGTAGTCGAAATCATCCGAAGCCGTTCACTACGGTGACTCCCATAGCCTGGGCCGCTTTGAGACGTTAAAACCCGTAAACCGACCAGTTTTCGCTGTGTAGAAAGTTACGGTGCATCTCTTCACTTGTCGGGATCGGTTTCATACGAAGCAGTCAGCCAGTAGCAGCGTACGCCGCCTGCGCCTGATGTTTCACATGGAGCCAAGCGTTACGGGCTGGACCTACGTATTCGTGTAAATTTAGTAGCTGTTCTCATATCGTGATATTGCCATGCACGTGCTATCGTGTATCACACTCGCACTGACGTAAAGAGGATAGCACATAATCCGACATAACGTAGGGGTTCGCGTTAGAGCAAATATGTTAATTTCATCGAAACAAAAATGCATGCTATGGTACAATGATACACAGTCGTCAGCAAGCTCAACTCTAACGCTCACCAGCGTGTCCTGAAGCAGCTTGATTGATGCCAGCCCCACGTAGCTTGGGATTGTGTTGCCCGGACATACGACTGTACATATCATACATAATGGCGATCATAAACGTGTTCAACCACGTACTCAATGTTGCTTAGATTGTTCTAGAGGCGGACAGTGAACGCTGCCACCCGTATTGGCGTTGCCTGAACATTATACTTGTTTTTAAGCAAAGGCGTGGTTGTGTGGTAAATTAATTGACACTCTCACTGAAAATTATTAGGCTTGATTTCGGTTCAAACTGCTATTTTTATTCTCTGCATCCATCGGGATCTTTCATTCACGGATAACGCCACCGACGCCAGCACCGGAACTGGTGTGTTAAAGCTTCCATAACCCTATCTGGGTTCATAAAGACTGTGAAGTTCTTTTGGTGCATACCCGGATACCACGGGCCACATTGTGCGGATATGACACATGGTACTCGTGGAAATGGTTTCACGACGTACGCAGCAATCGTATATATAACAGGTGAAAAAGACGACCATTAGAGCGCCCAGACGTATACGTAGATAGATAGATAGATAGATAGATAGATAGATAGATAGATAGATAGATAGATAGATAGATAGATAGATAGATAGATAGATAGATAGATAGATAGATAGATAGATAGATAGATAGATAGATAGATAGATAGATAGATAGATAGATAGATAGATAGATAGATAGATAGAATTGCACCGAACACGCTCACTCTTGCCAATAATTGATTGGTATGTGGAGTATAACATCCCAAAAGCACCATATGATATGAGAGACGCCGTAGTGGAGGGCTCCGGAAGTTGCGACCACCTCGGGTTCTTTGCCGTACACTCAAAGAGCACACGGGCCTACAGCATTTTCGCCTCCATCAAAAATGCAGCCGCAGCAGCCGGGATTCGATCCCGCCATCGGCGGGTCAGCAGCCGAGTACCTTAGCCGCTAGACCACCGCAGCGGGGCACTTTTGCCAATACACACCATGTTCGATATTGTAATGTGAAATACAATCAAACGATTTAGCGCCATAGAAAGTTTACTTTCACAGCCACCTTGAGTGAGGGTTCATTTTCTTCGCATGAAACATTTATGACAAATCAGGTTTTCATTCAGTCATCGTGCCTTAAACTATTCTGGAAGAGTACGGCCGTCACTGATTGTGCCGAACACCATTCCGTAACGGAAATGGTGGGGCATAACAGATGCTGATTCACGTATGAAGAACGTGGTACGAATCAAATAAACGTTAACCAATGAATTAGCACTTTGCAACGCAAATACACCAAGAATTTTATGAATTGTCGAAGACCGCTCTTTATGAAGGCATCTTAACTCACCAATAAAAGTGTTGTTCCGATTCTTCTAAGCGGTAACGTGAGTAACGTTGGATTATTTTAACTGCACCATTACTTTTAACAAAAGACTGCGCAGTTTTTTGTGTACTGCTGACGAACGTTACCGCTTCAGTTGACTACCCTAGCTGCTGTCTCATAGTTTAGCTCGATCAAGGAAAGCAGGAGCACTGCCCAGTTGGTGAATTATAGAGATATATTTGATGCTCCTCGCAAAATATTAGAGTGAACGATGGCTCTAGGCTAATGCCCTTTCGGTGACAGAAGGATTTGCACACTAACCAGTCTGAGAAGGCAAGGTTGACAACGAGCATGTTGGTAGGTGTGCGTAGCGATTTGGTGGTGGTCATGATGTATATAACCATGTTGTTGCCCATGATTGAGATGACACCCAGCACGACCATGGCGAAGCCTAGGAGGCTGTGCCCTAGAGGGTTCATGGGGGGGAACCGGTACCAATGTGGATGAATCATGTACATCATGTCGTTCGGAACATTCTCTACCACCGTGCCGTTCTTCATGTTCGGGGTAGTCAGCTCGTCTAGAAAAGACATGCTGCGAAAAGGCAATAAGACGACGATTTCACTTTTGAATTAGATAGATAGATAGATAGATAGATAGATAGATAGATAGATAGATAGATAGATAGATAGATAGATAGATAGATAGATAGATAGATGAATAGATAGATAGATAGATAGATAGATAGATAGATAGATAGATAGATAGATAGATAGATAGATAGATAGATAGATAGATAGATAGATAGATAGATAGATAGATAGATAGATAGATAGATAGATAGATAGATAGATAGATAGATAGATATGCATTTCATTCGCTAAGAAATGCTTCGCGTCTGATAGTTTGTTCTTGCCTTTTAGGGTGTCAACCACGAACGACATGCAAGTTATACGCTAATTTACAATATAACCACTCTACTGTGTTGAGGCGTGCGAGTCCTTAACATTGTGTAATAGCTCGCCAAATGAATATATGACCACGTTATGGGAGAATACGAACACGGAAGCCAGTCGACGTCAACACTTCCGGGTTGCCCAAAGAACTTCCCGAACAAATCTCATATCGCACATCTGTAACACATGTGTCTGCGCTCTGCATTGTCAATACTTCCCGCGACCCAAAAACGCAGTTGTCGGGTGTTTACGTCGAGCCGCTAGCAATGTAGCTGCGAGACAGAAGCACCAGCGTTCTGCTATAGGAGAACCGCTATGAAATCCAGGCTTAAGAAAAAAAAAAGCGGAATATGTTTCAGTTTCTATGATGTAGTTCTGGCCCTTATGCGATGTTTTGATCTGGCGATAAATTCGCTTTTTTCAGCTCTGTGTTGCCGGCATTATTTTGCCCTCTAGTGCGGCCTGAACACACACTGTACAAAATAACGCCCAGTTGCTGGCCCAATCTGGAATCGATTCTCGCTTTTAATTTTGCGGCGCTGGTGAAAAAAGAAACTCGGAAATACAACCTGAACATTCGTTTTAAATTATTGTTTTACTCTGTAGACAACACCAAATTTACGTTCACAAAACGGAAATAAGGATGCCGCTTTTTATATTTGGCCGTATGATCACTACGGGATATGATCACACAACACGTAATGTGTATAACTATGTTATCGGTCAACGATTTTTTCACAATGCTCGGGTTCTTCTTAGTTGGCTAAGAGCTGTACGATGTGACAAGCTGGGTCAGCTTAGCGGCCATGACGCTAGCTCCTTCTACGTGCACCCGAAAACTGCACTGGCGTTCAGCGCTCCGTTTCAATCACAATTCGATCACCATGGCGGGGATCGAACCAGCCTCTGTCGGACTGGCACCGAGCACCGTGAGCACCGTACCGCCACGGCTGCAGCGGCATAAAGCCCTTCCACACTAAAGCGAACGCGTTATTTTTTTTATGAGCGCGTTACAAAACTTCAGGTGGTCAGAATTAATCTGGGTTTCCCTTGCTTCAGCGTGCCTCATAACATTGTTGTAGCTTCGATGAGTAGAAGCCGAAGATCAAATCATTTTTATTCAACGCCGTCATTCCCGAAGCCAGCGTTCGTCATCAGCGAGGATGAAAATTCTTAGAATTAGCAGTTCTTGCTTACTCGCATTTCTAAATTATGCGGATGGTATGTGAATGCGTGGTGACGTACCAGCGAAAACCCCTTGTACGGACGTGATGGTAGTGATGATATGTGGGGTTTAGCGTCCCAAAACCACCATATGAATATGAAAGACTCCGTAGTGGAGGGCTCCGGAAATTTCGACCACTTGGGGTTCTTTAACGTGCACACAAATCTGAGCACATGGGCCTACAGCATTTTCACCTCCATCGAAAATGCAGCCGCCACAGCTGGGTTTTGATTCCGCGACCTGCGTGTCAGTAACCGAGTACCTTAGCCACTATACAACCGCGGCGGGGCGACTTTCACAGACGTGGAAGGCCCCGATAAAGGTGCGGTTTCTTGTATATTGTTTTTTTCCTGTTTGATAGATGCTTCAGAGCCACGAATACATTTAGCTAGGGCGTCAGGCCTAAAGGTCAAAAACCGACATTTAATCGGCTTCACCTTTTTTTTTCTTCGTGTGTCGTGTGCGAGACGTGTAATAGAATGTTTTTAGGTTGGTATACATCTGTCAGCAAACATTCCACACCTGCACGTTTAAAAGCCACAAGTGTTTCTTCACGCACTAACACGCATTTTGTGTCTTCAAATGTATAATACCCACTCGTTTGTTTGTTTTTGCCCTTCCAAACAGAAAATTAGTGCACGCACGCTGCACATAAACCACGCAAGTGTGTGGAATATCTCTCGCTGCGACCACCGATTCTATGCCAGCCTTGTAAATCGATACGCGCCTGCATATCGCGCAGCCTTGGTCTCCATTTTATCTTCAAACGTCGCATGGTATCAAGCAGCCGGCCGGACTTTCAAGTGTAAGCCCGTTTGCTTACGACTGTGCTGGCTTAGCAATATTATATCTCGAGCTCACATAAGTGGTGGCAACGACATGGAAGCAGCATGCGTTGTAGTATAGGTAGGTGATAAACTTTATAAGGATCCAACGAGGAATCGCTGGCCCGGTCTAGGCCTCCAGGAGCCGTCGTACGGGGAGCATCGTGCGATGTCCTGGGTTATCCTGGTTCGCTGGACAGCCCAGATTTGGTCCACTACACGTGGGGTGAGGAGGGCGGACTGGGGTACACTCACTCTCGTCCAAGCAGTGGCGGCGAATACTGCACTTACACTCCCAAAGTATATTCGTCAGGCACTGCGCCGTGCTCCCGACCGGGTTGCAGAAATTAGGTGCCTTTTCTCATCTTCTAACCACTACCACCACCAAAGTATATTCGCCATGTCGGCTGTCTCGTGCCCGCACCACGGACAGCCGGGTGTCTAGGGGATCGAGGGACACAGTCTTGGCAGCAATTATTGCGCTAGACTTGAAATTGCTGCCTCTAGCGTTTAATATTGGCGCCACCTCGACAAAGACTCACTTTAATGATTTTTTACTTGATCCTATATCGTCAAGTGTGATTGTCTGATTACGTATATCTATTTTGGAGGTCAGGCCCTCCTAGCTGTCGTGCGTGCCATTCATGCGTGTGTTTCCTAAGTAATCTCGGTGGTAGCCTCGCGACAGCATGATTGAATAGGCTTAATCAGTTTTTTCCCCTCTTTCGCTCTTTTCTAATGCTTTTAATTTTGGCACCCGCCTATACAGTCACGCTGCCAAGCACCATGTCATGAGGTCGATTTCCTGTTGCGGTGGCCGCATATTATTTGGGGTGAAATGCAGCAGTGCTCACGCATACTTCGATATATGTGCCCATTGAAGAGCTGCTGATGCTTAAATCGCATTAGGCTACATCCAAGGAACTTCTGCACTTACGCAAGCGTGGAGAGTCCCCGAAAAAGAGCCAAATTTTATGATGCGAGAGGATCGCGATCTTTATGAACTGTGGTACTGTTGTGTACAGGTGCGTTGGCAATAAATCGAATACGAGAGATACGCGTATGCACCAGATGATTAAGCAACGCCAAAAGATACGAAACGAGAGTGGACGCGTCATTGGTCTTTTTCATAAGAGTTGACATACGAAGAAGTCACCAGTAACAAGAAGTTTATTGACTTCCAACCAAGGATAAAGTACATGACAAAAACATCGAGCTTCACGACTACAAAGGGTGCATGTACAATCAGGAAAGCACCACTACCGAGGTACAATGTATGTGGGGGAACGTACCCCTCTATTTACTGTACAGCGCGTGGTGCTCCAGCAGGCTTAATCATGCACGGTGGTAGGTCTTCTCAACACGCGGTTGGAACAAGTAGCGCGGTTGGAACAAGTAGAACTCTAGGTATTATTTCTTTTTGTCGCCTGAAACAATGCTGCTTTCGTACACGGTAAGTGCATGCCCGGAAGTATAAAAGAGGCCTTGAGGCTGGGGGGGGGGGAAGGGCAGGCGGGGGGGTACAAGGGAGTGGGGGGGGGGGGGGTCTTGTTTTCTCCCAAATAAGGCATCTAGTAAAGTTTTTTTAGAAGCGAAACTTTTTATACCGGCACTTGTTCGTTTCCCGTAGTATGTAACGAATATAACATTTCGACCTCCAAGGTGGTGCCGGTGAGAGACTTCTTCTGTGCGTTGTTGAACAATAGAAAATAGCGCTCAATGTACATGTCAATGGCTGCTAATGGGGAATAAGAGACAGGAGCATTCGGCTTTTAGTTAACGCGCAGGCTGCGATCACCATTAGCAGCCATTGGCATGTACATTGAGCACTATCTGACAAGAAAGGCTTGCTACGTTATATTCGCTGGGTGTAACCTCCTTAGCTTTAGAAAGGTTTAGCGAGCGTTGAGCCGCAGTGCCACGAATACAATGAACTAGTATATACCATGAATGAACTCGAGGTGGTTAAAAATGGGACGTAGATATGAAGCGCAAGCCGTAAGAAAGTGTGCGTGTGCCACCTCTCGTTTAGTCCTTGGAATGTCCGCTGGATGGCGGTGCTTCTATATGGGGAATATATGATGAAAAGATGCGAGATGGCGGTACTTGGAGTGTTGAATAGATGGACGAACAGACACATAGACAGATGCATTGATGGACGCATGAACGGACGCAGGGGCGGCTGAATGGACGAACGCAGGGACGGACGCACGAACAGACGCACGCACGGACGGGCTGATAGACGCATGGATGGTCACACTGACGGACGCATGGACGGACGGAAGCAAGAACGAATGGATGGACGAATTCTTCGCCCCACTCTCCATCATTCACTCCGTGTATAAGCTGCATTTTTTTTTTCTGCTATCCCCTTCGGTTTCCCGAGCAACTTCTCCGTAATGTTGCTTATCAGAATTTAGGAATGCCTTTCTGTTACAACGTCTGTTTTAACCATGCATTGCCGTTAGTACACTGAAAAAAAAAAAAACAGTACCCCGCGCGCTTACGCGGAAAAGCCTGGAAGGCGGCCCGAAAGCTTGGAAAGGTGCTTCGAAAGGTGATTGTTTTTCGCCAATAAACATCTAGTTTTGCAGTTGAACAACAAAAACTGCTTAGACAAAGCATTGTCTGACATCAACATGTAATCACTTACTGACGATAGTTGCAAGGCTATACTGAAAGCATTCGTAAGTCTCAAAACTGCGAGTTTGTCACTTATAGTGCGGGTCGATTCTCGCCACTCTGAACTATTTTATTAAAATCTATTTTCCACGAAGTGTTGATGTCAAAAAGGAGAGTATTCACACATAAAAAAAAAACAATGATACGAACAACGTAATTCATAATTGAAAGGTATAGTTGCTTCACCATATTTCGCACTTTTTATATCTTACCAAAATTTATCGCGGATCCACATTTCTACCATTGAAAGAGCATTCGTTGCCAATTTCTCGTAACGTCGATTGGGCAAGACTGGGGCATCAGCCGGAGGACAAGGCTCCCACAGTGACTTCTTATATACAGATGGCTTGCGATGACGTCACCGAAGCATGCAGCCTCGTTGCAGCACCAACAAGTTTGAACACGAACTTAGTGATGTCGTGTCACGTTAGTGTTATCAGTATACATCACAGGCACGGTTCCTTCGTTATCCACGCACATAGGCCTAATAATATTCTGGTGATGTCGATTACGCTGAAGCAGACTAATGGCCACGTGATTATACTGCCCTGAAGTCATCTCAGAGATGTTGGGGGCCGATGACGTCACGTTCAAGCTACCAGTCAGCGTAATTGGGGTAGCGCATCCTCCGCAGCGAGTCCTGTTTGCAGAAAACGTGTACTTACAGGGGCTGAGCAAAAAGCAACAACCGGCGACACGACGCCCTATCAAGGAATAGCAAAGACACGATGCATGTTGGCGCCCTATTTTGACAGAAAATGAGCGAACGAAAAAAAAACAACAACAACAAAAAAAAAAACAGAACGTTCAGTTGTTGTAGCAAATGTTGTCGTTCTTCTTATCCGTTCTCCGTTGAGATCTTTTAAGCTGGTTAATCTGACTGAAGTCACTTTATTTTACGGCACAGAAATCGCCCGTATTTCTGGTTAACCCCTTCTCGGTGTGAAACGGTGTACTTCTGTGGCCCTCTTGGCCACAGAAACAGAGCTTTGCAGCATTTTTTTTTCACTCGCACCTTGTTGCCGTGGGTCTTTCTTCTGTCGAAATTTGGAACATTTGCCCTAGAGAAAACGCACCGGGAGCGACAGCCGCGAAATTATAATAATTTGCGGTCTCACTCGTTTACCTGCCCTTGAAGAAAAAGAAAAGAAGTCAGGGCCGACCTTGGATGACGCCGCTCGAGCGATTCACTCTTGGCTTCATGTAAAAGCACGTCGCGCATCACGAATACGTCCCTCGCAAAGAAGCTGTGACAAAGCAAACAGAAAATAAAAATAAAGTTCAACCAAAAAAGAGGAAGCTGGTCGGACTTTGAAAGCGCGCATCGCGTAAGCACATGCAATTTCAGCGCGAAACGACTACGACGTACAGTCACGCATGCGAGCGCACATGATTGCCCCCACTCATGTGATCATGTGACGGCATCGGGGCGCTGTAACGATTGATTGCTGCTACCACGCTCTGGTGGAAACGCGCAGCGGTATGTGCAGGAGACATATTCGTGCAACACGGCATGTGACGCGCACATGAAAAGGAGCGGCAGTACGACGTTCTCTGTGCAGTGAATGGTTCTGTGTATATTATGGGCTTACTTTTATTGATAGAAAAAAATACAGAAACTGAGTTGAGTGCTGCTCAAAAGGAGCTCCGGATTAGCTTTAGCTTTCCGTGTGGCATACGAAGCGCTCGATTCTGAACGGAAATTTCCCATTACAAATCACACTGACTGAAGTTGAATTTACAATGGGGCTAAGATAATGTTTTTCAGATTTTAGAAATCTTCTACAGATGTTTTCGTTTGGCGCAATGCATGCCGGGATGTATATCATTCATGCATTTAAATATTCGAAACCTCCTAGAATGTTATTGATCATTCTAATCATAAATACATTGTAACGGTAATGTACCATGATGCACGTGTAAATAAGACACTTAAGAACAGTACTATCAGCGTCAAATGAAACCCGAACAGTGGCAAGTCTTCGCGATACTATACAGTGCGCTCCGTCGATTTATCACTACGAATAGGCACGCTTATGCGGGAAGCTGCCGAAAAAGATGCGTGCGCCTGCCTGTCAGTCGTGATAACTAGATGGCACACACTACAGTATCGCAAAGGCTTGCCGCGGTTCTGGTTTCATTTGACGCTGATAGTACATGAGATTTCCGAAGGCCAGTGTCCATGCTCGCCACTATCATTTTGCTGTATTGTTGCTAACCTTTCTGGCCCCAAGTGCGGCCAATGAAGAGTACTGTGTTAGTTTAACGCCTTGACTGCGGAATTCATCACCGTCAAAACAACGCGTCAAAGATATGCATGAACGTACATGCATGTGCATTCAGTGTTGTCACGGTGTCGGGATGATTGAAATATTGATCGAACCTTTGAACAGGTGCTCGCAGACGCAGCCTCAGAGGTGGTAGGACAGCCGCGACGCAGAAAAAAAAAGTGGCAAACTAGACGCTCAGTTCTTCTTTTGAAAAATATATTACGAGATTGACGAAATGTATGGCACGATGTTCTTGTACAGCCGTGGTCATGTCTGTTCGTAGCAGGCGAACAGCTGGTTTTCGCTCTGTGGGGCGAAACCTAGGGGCAGTATCAGGCTTTGACTTGGCCAGTTTGACGGTTGAGCCATGCAGGCTCTTATTACACCACTTCAGAGCCCGAAACTGCCTGAAGGTTTCGCCAGGCAGAGAAAAAACCTGCTGTTCGCGTGCTCTACACAGACATTGCCGCGGCTGTACTCATGGAATCCCCATGCTTAGCCAGCTATTCTACGTCAAAACGTTTCCAATTAAATTCTTGGATTGGATAGTATATGGACACTTTGGCAAGGCATTCGCTGTTCGCGATTTCTCGCGATATAATTACTGATTCGCCTCGTCCCAGCTTTTGCTGGTGAGTGCGTATCTCCACACGTGCGCCGGTGTTCGATAGAATCGCCGATGTGCTCGTCGATAAAGGTGGTCGTTCTTGTGACCCCTGTATGATCGATCCTCAATTCCGCATTCACATTTACCGCGTCCAAAGCCAGTCACGTCTCTATAGGCGTGCTATTACAAATGATAATTGTTACGCAGCAAGCGAGGTACCGGTTTACCCAGCTAAACTAGGTTTTGCGCATGTGTACTGTAGCTTTCGAAACTGGTCATTGGTTCTTCCTCGTATCAGTGTATCAGGTAATAAAAAAAGAAAAAAGAAAGTGAGAGCGAAAAAAAGGTGGAGGAGTAGGCCAAATGCGCGTCCAGTTTGCTATTACATGCAAAAGGAAATGATGTTAGAATGTGTTTCTAGTGCGTTCTTCAAACACTTAGTGCATGAAATCTTTTCAAACTATGTTCACCTATACTACGTGGCCTTATGGGATTAGGCCCCGCCTTTTGTAGTGCCTTTTGTAGTAGGTGACCGGCTTGAAACCACGAAGCCATTTTGATAATCGCATGTTACGACGACCGATTGCAATGTACGCTCGTACCACGCATTATTACGGCAATATTTTATGGTGTACTGTGAAGCATGCATACAGGACGCGTGTGTTTGTACAGCATCAAAGCTACTTTGACTGCATTTTCAAGCAGGGGAAGAAGCGTGGCTGTGTGGTAGAACACCAGCTTCTCCCGCGAAGTCCTAGGGTTCGATTACCACTCATTCCCATTATTTTTATTATTTATTTTACTGGCATCTTTCTCCATTTTTTTTTGTCCCGCAAAGATGATGATTTTTCGCTCCTAACCAACGGCGCCGACACCGGCGCCGGTATTTCTGCAAAACAAGCTCTTTAACGCCATCACATTAATAGAGAGAAAGAAGGGGAAAACTATAAGTTATAGTGTGCACATGCATTGTGGTATGTTTGTCCTATCTTTATATATAGGATGTTTAGTATGTAAGGAAAAGAAGGTAATACAGAGTTACTTCAACGCTGCACCAACCGACCGCTGTACGGTCGTTCCACGTTTTGAGAGAAAAACTTCAATTAATATTGAGCGTGATTAGGAACAACTGAGTGTAAAAGGACTACATAAGGCCAAGCACTTCTAAGAGGCACGTGGACGTTTTAGACACAAGAATGTACGAGTTCGCTTCGAGTTCATCACCTGCCTATGCATCGTGATTTACAGTTTTTACCAGCATGGCTTCCTTTAAACCAGTTGTCGGTGTGCGCTATAAATGAGAAATCTGTTTTGCATAGGAAAACGCAATAATTTTTATCATACAAGTAAATTTACGCATATTTGAGCGAGATGATACTTTATTCGAGATGGCGCCCCCATTTACTTGCGAGGTGTCTCCGTAACTACACATAATTATTTAGAGCATTTACGTGCAAAAGCAACCATAAATTTATAGTGCAAAACAGCTTAATCACTGCCAGTGTTGCCGCTATCACCATAGTTCGCACGCCCCATTGCATTTATTACGAAAGGTCGTTTGAAAAAAAAAAATCTTACTAAATGGTAGCAACTGTGCACGATCAACAAACTAACCGCCGTATTCACAAACGCTCCTCAACTCGACTTTCACCCTTCACTTGGCAGAGTTGAGCAGTTCGCCACTCCTCGGCTGAAAATGACGCTGCGCAGCTGAAGAATCGCAACAGATTATCTCTAATATGCAGTGACTCGCCGTTCTTAGAGATGGCGCTCCCATCGGCTTTCGCAAGTAAAGGTGAAGCGTTGAGTGAAGGGATGTTCTAGAATACGGGAGAAAGGCCGCTTTACACCTGCTTTCAAGCCTTAAAAAGAGTCTGCAGCCTTCTTTACTGCTCTTCTCTTTATACCTTTCTTTCCTCCTCTCTTTCTTGTCCTTTACTATTTTTTCTGTCTTTCGTATTATTTTGTTTCTCTTCCTTTCTCTCTCTTTCTACTTACTGCTTGATTCTTGTTTTTCCTAGTTTTGTGCATGGTTTTGCCCGCGTTACACCAAGCGATGGCGACAGCATAAGATCACAGCGTACGACAACCCGGCCCCCTAAAATATACTTCGCACTTAAAAGAGGTCGACAACACCTATAAGTGAAGGACAGGCACGGATGCGTCCTTTTGTCCACCTCGTTAGTGTCTATCAAAACTATGAGACTTCGAATAAACTGTAAACTTTAATAGCTGCCAATTCACTGACACCCGTTCGTGAATGAACGCTTGGTCCCACGCGTTCATTTCCAACATGTGTTTGCAACGTTGCTCTCGGACGTTGGTACGCATGTGCTACGTTTTCAGGTTGCTAAATACACGGCACAAACATTAGGGATCGTTAAAGAACATTATTGAACAATGCTGACTTTCTTTCTTCCCGCCTTTCGCGTGGCTCTGGAATCATGGGCTATTTCATAACTTTCGATACACTCCGGGCCTAAAATTTCCAACCAGAAATGCTATCATTTTCAATGGGGACGTAAGCCTTCTTATATATAGTCGACGTCACCATAGCGAACGTCTAAAAAAATGTTAGCTGCGAGGCGCCGGAGTTAAAAAAAGGCGAAATCTATAGGCCTTCGCAGTGACGGATGTGTTTGGCAGCAGCCGGGAAGCAAGATGCCGGGGCACAAAGCTTCAGGCGTGCGAAGATGCCCGCGTACTCTTCTTCTCTCTTGTTTTCTTCGCTGGTCGCTGCAGCTTCCTTCTTGGCGGCGTTGTTCACCTCCCTGCATCATAAATCACGCTCTCCCATGTAGGAAGAAGAGTGTACTCTGGCACTGCTCACGGGCCGTACTCGTGCACTGCGCATCGTGGCTTTGGCGCGCATAAATCAATAATTTAAGTCGGTCCTTTAGAGTCGAATAACACGGCATTAGAAGCACTGAATGGAATGGGGAAAAAAAGTTACATTGCATTTTTCTTGCTAAAGGCCGAAGAACGTGTTTCAGGTTACGAGGCTTCTTTTATTTTTTGAAGGCTTGTTTTTTCAAAGCAGTAGGATAACCATGGCACCCTACTGCTATACGATGTTTCGCACAATATATATATATATATATATATATATAATATATATATATATATATATATATATATATATATATATATATATATATATATATATATATATATATATATATATATACGGCAGTTTCAACTATAGTTTACAGGTTTGTGTAATCAAGTGATTGTATACGTAGGCGAAATTGAAAATCTGCGTAATGACACTTCCTGCAGCAGCGTAAGATGACTGTTCTCCTCCTATATCCATGGTATGGCACACGATCTTAAAATATTGGAAATAAGGTTAGTGTACGAGTGGTCTTGTCTGCTTCAGAGAAACTGTCTAGAATATGTCGCAAAACGTGTCCTGTTCTGAAACAAAGATAACTGTTGCAATATAAACATCGTAATGATATATGTTAAGTGTGCACAGTCTGTTTTTTATAAAGTATTTTTGTCCTGCGGCCACGCATACGTTGGGGTGACTGAAAGATGTATTGATGAGATGGTAAAGAGTAGATTACTCGTTACTCCGTTCTTTCGAGATTACAGGACTTCTAATCAACTGTGAACTTCAATAGCTACCGATTCACAAACACCCGTTCATCAATTAATAAAGGCTAGGCTGCTGATGGTCACTTGGCTAACCACTGTACTGAGTGTGGTTGCGTGTCGTATTTTTGACAACACATGTGTTTTATATCATGATAGAGACTTGTTAAACGGTTCGATAGTTCATACATGCCCCGTCGTTGTGTTCTAGTGGCTAAGGTACTCGGCTGCTATCCCGCAGGTCGCGGGATCGAATCCCGGCTGCGGTGGCTGCATTTTCGATGGAGGCGGAAATGTTGTAGGCCCGTGTGCTCAGATTTGGGTGCACGTTAAAGAACCCCAGGTGGTCAAAATTTCCGGAGCCCTCCACTACGGCGTCTCTCATAATCACATGGTGGTTTTGGAACGTTAACCCCCCGCCCCATCCCCCTATATCAATAAATGAATTGTTGATGCAGCAGAAATGACGCGTAATGACATTAAGAGCGCCATCTATCTTTGTTTTTTGAAGGTGTGGTTTATAATGGATGTGCAATGTATTGTACGACGCGTGTGCTTTCAGTTGCTTGTTCTGCTTTTTTACATTTCTTTTTCTTTTTTCGTCTTTCATTCTGACGTTTTTGCAATAAACGCTTGCTTGAAGTGAAGCGCCTGTGTCTTTTCTTTCGTGATCACGAGTAAACAGTTGTGAGCTTCCTACTTAGGTGCAAATGCTGTTTCCATGCACTAGTTAGCAAGCCACACTGCGTCGTCTTGCTCGAAAATAAGAAACGTTCACGTGTCGAAGTAACTATATACTTCATTATCAGGGGCAGTGTAGTGACGAACACTCCATTATCGAGCACGTGGAGCAATAGCTTTATAGCGAAAGCTGTTATGAGATCACTTTTCGGGTCACGCACAGTTGTTGCCCACCGCCGCCGCCGGCGTCCGTAACCACATCGCGCGAAATTAAAAAAAAAACCTTGCACCAATGACACAGTGGGGCTTGAACCCGGGTCTGCAGCGTGCCAGCCCAATATTCTACCACTGAGTGTCGCCGTTGCTTATAACTTGTCAAACTTGTCTTATGCAGGCATGACCTAGCACCAGTGGTACAGTAGGGCTCTAACCCTGGTCTGCTGGGTTTCATCCAAGTATTCTAACACTGAGCTACACCGGTGCCACTTGTAGTCAAAGTTGCCTTAGGCAGGCTTGATGTCGGGAAATCAATCGCGTTACTACGACATATAAAGCGTTTTACAGCAGCGAAAGAACAACCAGTCGTCGCATATTGCGAATAGCGTAACGAGTGGGCCGTCCAATGCTCCAACCCATTACAAAAGCTTGTTCTTGTTTCCCTATTAACTGTGGCGCAAACCACAAGAATGGTGAAAAAGCATAGCGAATGCCAGCCTACTGCCCAAAAGTTTATTAATAATGTCCTAGTGGGTACAAAGCAAGTGGGCTTGCAGTAGTTACCGAATGAGCGTTTTGAAAAGGCTCTGAGAGGCCAGTCTTCTAGCTTTCGCTGGTACTGTGCTGCGTATACCACGCAGGCCTGGCGTTTTTTTTGTTTTTTTTTTTTCAATTTTGACCACAACAATATCGGAATGTGGCTCGAGATCGCGTTTGTGACTTCGAGTAGCGAACTGCGACACCAATGCAGCTAAGCTGCGACGGAAGAAAGCCCCGCCGCGGTGGTCTAGTGGCTAAGGTACTTGGCTGCTGACCTGCAGGTTGCGGGATCGAATCCCGGCTGCGGCGGCTGCATTTCCGATGGAGGCGGAAATTGTGTAGGCCCTTGTGCTCAGATTTGGGTTCACGTTAAAGAATCCCAGGAGGTCGAAATTTCCGGAGTCCTCCACTACCGCGTCTCTCATAATCATATGGTGGTTTTGGGGCGTTAAACCCCACATATCAATCAATTACGACGGAAGAAAAGAAAGACGTCAAACTATGTGAATTAGTTTGCAACGTTGCTTCATGATTATTGCTTCTTGGTGCTTAGCGCTCAGCTTTAATATATCAAGAATAGCCAGTAACGCTGCCTGCACACGTGCCTCTGCAAAGCCTTCAAGAGCACGGCACGGAAAGCGAAACGCGAGACACGAAAGAACGATAGGCAGAACGCATTGTGTCCTCTGTACAGGCAAGTTGTAAGACGACGCCAGATTCCCGTGTCCGCTTGCTCGCCCTCGACGCACTGTCCTCGAAGTCATCGAAAGCCTGCCACACTCAAGATTGCTGCCATCGCAACGATGACGAATGAGCTGACTGCATGTGTGCCTAGGTAAGTTTTACTGTGTGTGCGAAAAAATATACAAACGAGAAAAACAAAGAAATAGATTCCAATGCATCTTCATTTCGCTATCATGCACCAATAACATTGTAGGCAACTTGACAAATTGCTGGAGGTGGCATAGGCCATGGCCTTGTGCAGCCTGAATTCAGTTTCCCGCTGTCGTGATTCTTCAGTTACGCTGAGCGGTGTTAGCTTCGTTTCTTCTGGGCGCTGTTGTCGGGGGCGCTTCGCCCGCCTTCTCATTGTTGCCGGTTCTTTCTGCCTGTGGCGCAACCGTTGCGAGGCGGTTGCTGTGAGTCGTCGCCGCCGCACGCTCTTCCCGATCTTAAAGCGATTGTACCCGGAGCTGCTATCTTTTTGTCGGAGGAGCTCTTCTTCCATAGGTGAAGAGGAATTCCTTCTGCACTGGTCTTGCCATTTTGTGTCAGCCTGTGACGGACGATGAAACGTGTCTTTCAGCTGGTCTGGTATTGGTTGGCTGATGTTCGATGCGTTGACAGAAATGCCGAGCCACATGTAAATACGCGAAATGTACATATTCATGTTTTATTTGTGCCTCTGTGTACCTTGCAACGTGCATATGTGTACCTGCGTATTGCCGTGACGGTGCTGGTGAAACACCATGCACCGTCACGTGCTAAAAATAATAATATAATAATAATAATAATAATAATAATATAATATAATAATAATAATAATAATAATAATATAATAACGAGAACAAGAACAATAATAATAACAATATAATAATAACGAGAACAAGAACAATAATAATAATAACAATAACAATCATTTAATATTATTATAATAGTAATAGAAGCCAGTGGCACAACCAGCCCCCTAACCCGATCTTTTTTTCGTCAAGGCATACACAGTGGAATACGACCATTTTCTCCTATTCTAATGCGTCCTGAAACGTCGTTTTGTTTGTGCCACCCAGCCGAGCGTCTAAGCGGTCTCTCACTGCACTGCTATAAACACGAGTCTTGGGTTCGGTTACAGCGGCTGCTGCATTTTCTGAGAGCAAATGCAAAAAGTAACGATTAATGTCTGAGAACTCCACGCGGTGAAAGGTATAATCGCGAGTCCCTCACTTGCCGTCCCTCACAGCAGCTCCCGAATTCAATTAAATTGTTCGTTTTTTTTAACCCCCGATAGCAAAACGATGCTCTTCAGTTCTCTGTTCTTGGCTGTATAGTTATCGTATTCTCGTAATGATGGAATGCATGGCCTTGCGTGGATCATTATTCAACCCTCCTCTTTTTTCCTCTTTCAATAATCTTGATTTTCTGTCGCGTGTAACGTAAAACAAGACTGCGCCGACCATCTCATTGTTATTAATGCGAATTCGGGTAAATGCGTTCCGACCCAGTCCACTTCTTGATTAACGATGCGCCCTTCTCTGCTTATGTACCGATCTGGGAAGGCCGGCATGATGCAATCTCGTTGGTTCGTTAGTTTGCTATATATACAGAGACGTGGTCTCAGCTAAGCCTGCATTGAATCACCCGGTCTATAGTGATGAATTATGTATAGTACGTGCAATCATAAGGACATCTTCGCATGGTATGCAAGGTAAACGCATTTTTAAGCATATCGGGTATTTCAGGTTCAAATTGCGCTTTTGCATTGTTATTCTGCATTTTTTTCATAACCTAATTGTGACATGGTGATTTTTTATATTACGTTGATGACATGTTTTTTATAGACGTGTTGGACGCTACATATGGCTATGGCGTTTTAGAACAATAAATCAAAGGGACTTCCTAACTGGTACCGTGAAATCCCAAGCAAGCACCTCAAACCCTCTTTTCGGTAGATTTGAAATATACACCTCCCTCTACCCTTTCACCATTTTTATTGTTTTATTCAACACTGTTATTCAGCCGGTGGGGGCGAATAAAAGTGGTGAATGTCCAATATAGCACTCCATTAGAAGCACGGGTGTGCATTCTTTTTTCTTAGGAACTCTTTCCTCGCCTTCTTGAGTTTTTGATTTGCAAACGAGCAACGGCGCCCCCTTCAAATTTTGCCTCCACCCCGCCCACGCCATATTTTCATGAACCATGCTTGCAGCGATTGGTTGCATTACAAGGCAGGCTTGGAGTGCGAACCTTCGCTGAGTTGTGTGTGAAGTATTGTCAATATCTCAACGTTTCTCTATATGCTAGCTATGTGGTTCAGCTGTATCGTCGTCGTTCCGATTTAGCATTTTTGAAACGTTGGAGATGTAAGTGATTTCCTTGATCGTTTGGTTTTTCGTGGGTTGGTTGGTTTGACGGGCAACAAAGATCAATTAAATAAAAGAGATCACTGCGGGAGTAGAGGCACTCCACAACACTCTGTCACAATACATTTACAAGTGTGCTGAGTGTAAACAGGCCTATTTAAGAACTAGTGACAGCGTATAAAAGCTAATAATAAAATATTTTTAGAGTTTTACGCACAAAACCACTCTATGGTTATCAGCGGTGCCATAGTAGAGTACTCTGGAAATTTTGCCCATCTAGTGTTCTTCAACCTGTAGCTAAGTACACGGACATTTAACACATCGTCTCCATATAAGTGTGGCTGCGGCGACAGATCTGATCCAGCGAAGCGTGCGCCAGACTGCTGCGGCAGGTGTGTGATGAGGATGATGGTTCATTTATTAGTGAAAGTAAGTACAGAATATCACCGATGAGGAATTGAGGGACGGTTGGTAGACACACATCTCACGTGCGCCAAGCCACTACTATGAATCCGAAATGGGCTAATGCGACAAGCCAACGAGGGTGCTCGAGTATGTCCTTTCGTAATGCTTCCAAACTGGGATGAAGAAAAATGGCCCTAATTCTTCAATGAGAATCTAGCGTAGGACAATCTAAATGAGGGGATCCATGTTGGCTATGCCTCTACAGACTTCACAAGACGCAATACGCAAGGCATCGCCTTTCGCGGGGCAAATATAGCTGAAAGGTGAATGGGACAGGCGGAGACGATGGAATACAAACAGAGATTAACTGTACGCTATCTGCATATTATGCGAAGAGCCCAGCCCGATCGCTTCTGAGTGCTATGCATCTTAGTATCGACTTACCATCGTTTTGCCTAATATATACTAACGTACGTCGTATACCGAGCTCGCAACAAGCACCGGTTCCTTATCAATAGGGCGTACATTCGCGGAAAACGTCGACTCAGTAAATCGCAAACGGGAGTTGCATATTCGGCGGCCACCCGCTTCGTAATATAAACGAATTCCCTACGTGCGCACTCCCCTTCCCCCTTCCTTTTTTTTCAAATAAAAGAAAATAAACGGAGTTGTTGGTTTACCGTTACTTGGCGACCACTACCCCTTTCCACTTCAGGGAACCCCGATGTAGCCCTACAGTAGGCGTTCTCCCATACTGTCCGACTCTGCGTCGGGTTCGCAGCATAGCTCGCGCCCAGAGCGGCCAACGCCGCGTTGCAAGTTCGATACTAAGGTGCATCTCCTCGTGCTGCCCGTTCGCAGCCCGTTTCGTAGGTCAACTCGTGACGGTTTTCTCCTATTTCGTGCGGTGGTCTCACGTAGCTCTAGGCGAGGAAAAGAAGCAGTGAATGAAAGTGGTTGCGCACGCACCCGGCTGCTCCCAGCAACGCAACGAAAATTTGCGCCGCTGCGCCAGGGGATCTTCAATTGAACCACGCTGTAGCAGTGGCGTGGGCCTCTCTCGTATTCGAGCACTGTAGCGCAGGTATACGCACGCTTCGTTGACCCTGATAACACCTGAGAGAGGCCACGACGCGCTTTCGCTTTGAATCTGCCCCGCGTTCTTTGCGTCCTCCCTCGGCGCTTTTGACGAAATATCGGAGCCTCACTCCACATGCCTCCTATCTTTGCTGCAGCTTGCGTTTCGTCTTCATTTGAATGGTCGCAGCGGAATGCATCGCTCGGTTTCGTCCCGATGACTCACGATGGTGGGACCATAAACTGGCGGAACGATATGTGTTGGGTTAAGGCATATCTAATTGTTTCCGTGGCGGTGCATTGAAAGTAGCATGCACCGCTTCAAGCCGGAGGCGTCGACTTCCACTTTGTTTGGTTGTATACGTGCCCACGTAACGACTGTTGTGGACTGCTCGAAATCTTGAATAGCGTTGTCAGCGCACGTACGAAAGAACCGGTATTTATGGAAGCACTTCATGATAATTGCGATACTAACTGCAATGGGGGTGAGCGATCTTGACCTTACTCTCATCTGTGGAAAAAGTTTCGTGTACTTTGGCCACATGGTGTCACTACCGGCTGTGCTTGTCGTGTATTAAGCGCTTTTCGTTATTGTATCGAATAACAAGAAGGGTACCGTATATCAAGCTCTGTTGAATGTTGCACAAATTTAGAGTTTATGCTTTAAATACGCGCCATCCCCTTTTTTTAGGTTGATTCATTGGTGAAATACGTAATTTATTCGAAGCGTAGTGGTTGTATATCAGCCACTAAAATGTGGTTAAAGTTAATATGTAAGCCACATCTTCTAAGCAGCTGGGATGCATACGCAACGGTTCAGTTACAATTATGGCCTAGCCTGTGCAATGAAGGATTCCGCACAATACTTTGTTCGGCCTGCCTCTTTCGAGTCTTTCGACGACATACTAACACTTCAGCATACATGTGTACTAACACTCTAGCATACTAGCATACATATGAAAGATAGAGTACATCAGAAGCGAGATGTCTCCTTTAATTGCGGAGGGAAAAAAAAAAACCAACTTATGACAATAAAATTTGGCAGGTCCGCCGTTTTTTATGAATCGAATTTACGCGAAGCATGTGGAGGGAAGGTGACTGTGTTGTAATTTTTTTATTTAGCACACAGTAATAAATGTCACTAAAAATATGTACAAATGATGGGCGCACAATCATGCGTTGAACGTTGCATATGTTCGATATAACTAGTTGTTTAAAGATGCGTAGCGATGCCTACGGCAACATGGGTCACTACCAACACCAGAAGCGGCAACCTAATATGTAGCACTTGTGCTCGCTAGCATAGTAGCCATAGAGACTGCTACATAAATATAAACTTCAGTGGATGACATTTAAGTACAACTGTCGTTAACCCGACGTGACGGCTGTATTAAAGGAGCGCAAAGTAATGTTCATAAAAGTGCATAGCCAGCACTGCAGCCACAGCGGTTATTTTACTATTCATTCTCTGTCTCACGAAGAGTACATGGACTATTTGAAAAGAAGTTCCGAGACCTGGCATGCTTCCATGGTAAATACTTGATCGCCGCGCAGAACGGTGAGGTTTTATTCCTGCGGAGACCCTGTAAATTAATTATTTGCATTGGTATGGTCAATGCTACGAATGTCAGGTTTTTCTGAACGCTTTCGCGTGGATGTTAACAATGCCTGTTCTCACCGTCGCTGGGTAAATAGAAACTGTGCATGCCGTGTGGCCAATACCAGCATACCTGCGGCACGTACCCTCTCGAAGTGTGCGGGTATGTGCCACACTTGTCTGGTCTAAAGGGTTTGATAGAGTACGCGACGGAACTCTCTACCCCAGTGGCGATATTGCTATTTCTTCCTGTAGTTTGCTTCGATTATATCGTATACAACCAGCTGTTTATGCAGAACTCTTGCATACTGTTAGGTTGAAAGCACCGTGCTCTTCATTCTGTATATACCAGAATTATCAGCGTTTTTTACGAGCTAATAGGGAGTTTTAAAATACCGTTTGCAAGTGCTGCGGGCGTTGCGGGCGTAGCGAGTGCCATATGAGTTTTAGAATAGCGTTTGCCCTGCTGCGAACCGCAACACACGATCGAACCGCAACGCAACGCTACGGTGTCGCACGAGCGACACCGTAGCCTCGAAACCAGCGTTTGCAGGCCACATGCGAGCCTCGATCGTCGCACGCAATTTCGGATTTTCTGCGTGCGGGTCCTGAATGCGAATGCCAACTCGCGTTACGACGCATGCGCAGTGGCAGCGACCGCGCCGCAAGGGATCGCGGTGCGCTATTATAAAACCCCCTATTGCTGTAATTTTGAACGCAAACGATGCACAATGCTTTCGTTAACGTCGGAATACTTCATTATAGATGCTGCAGATATAGGTTTTTTTCGCAGATGCGCACATGCCAGGTTCGTTTGTCTGTCATTCGAAGAAGCCCGTGCAGATTCGCGCAACAGCGACGACTCGGAATTTCCATGAGCTTTCGAGCGAATCGATCAAACCAAGCCGCATTATATTCTTTGCTCTAGAAACTAACTCAGCGGAAGATCTTCAGAAACAGGCAGGTCGCGAGCTCGGGAGAATATGTGCATGCGTGAGCGGGCACTTTTTGAAGCTTATTGTCATATTGTCAATTCAACGTACATGCAGCTGCCACACCGACATTGTATACAAATGATGCGTCAGGGTAAGGTATGTTTAAGACACTGGAGAGTATTCTTTAACAGAAACTGATTAATTTATATGTGAGGTTTAACGTCCCAAAACCACCATATGACTATGAGAGACGCCGTAGTGGAGGGCTCCGGAAATTTCGACCACCTGGAGTTGCACCCAAATCTGAGCACACAGGCTTATATCGAATTTACGCCTCTATCGAAAAAGCTACTCGAGAACCCTACTACCCGAGCTCTACTCTAGCGCTTAAAAGCTGCATTTGGTTAATACAAGGTGGCCTTTGTTCATTGTCGCATTATACAGGACACTTTCTTTTCTTGTACACAATGTATCCTTCAACCGATAACTAATAATTCTTACAAGGAAAGGGTTTCGATAACACAAGCGGTGACGTTATTTTTGCTGGCCTGTTTCCTTACTCTTAGCGCGCCTCGGCCTGAGGGGTACTTTTAGAGACCCCATCTCCTTGAACTTGTTTCATTTACTTCATTTACTTGTTTGTTTCAATTAAATGAATGTGACATTAATTTAATTTAATTTTACTTTACATTTACTTTATTTACTTTAATTCATTTACTTGTTTATTTAAAGATTGCGTAGATCACCATACAGACATTGATTATTGCGAAAATACTTGCTTCTATACATTTCTCTGCGAGTTCGTCAGGAAGTGTTCTTGAATAGAGATGTCAGCCGCTCTGCGGAAGGGCAAGATGAAGCATGTCGTCGGAATCGCGCCGCAGCTGAGAACTGGAGTGGTCTGACAATGGTGCGCTGCATCTACGTTTCGCAACTTCTCCCAAACGAACGTGCTCGAAACTCGTGTACAATTTACTCGTGGCAAACAAGCACGGAATTCATTAGAGTGATAACCTTATAAATAACTCATCAAAAGCCGAAATCTACCGTTGGCGTCGCGCGTCGGTGGCGTTGTCACAAGCCATGCACGTTAGGTGCTGAAAGCTTTTCCGAGATGTGTGGGAAAGGATCAATGCATACACTGAGATAGAAAAAGAGAAGTATACTTTCACATACACTAAGATTAAAAAGGAGAAAACTAGGTTCACCTTTGAGTCGACTTAAGGAACCCTGCAAGTTCTTCAGCCTATATAGTTATATGTCTTCTACCCTCCTGCAGCGACAGCAGTACGAGATAGCACTGATAACATTCTAATCGTTACTGTTTTCTTACTCCTAAAAAAAAATCTCATGCGTCGTTTACATTTAGCAAAAATTCAAAGATGTAAAACTTGCACTCTCGGAGTGTGTGAGCGAAATGTGATTGCTTGCGTATCCTTTGGAGTAGCGGAATTGGTTCCTTGTAAACATTCTGAACCCATCCTGCCGAAATCAGGGCGTCTGGCCGCGTGAAGTTTGTGAAGTATTCACCGGGTTTCACATATGAAAAGAACAAAGAAAATCAGCATGGGAGAAAAACCACTTACAAATATCTTGAAACAAGCACGCGCCGACATGACAAAGGCCACGGAGCCATGCAAACCCAGCAGTTGCAGTCCACTTACAAAGCACTCCTGGGGAGAAACATTGTATCTTGCACAGTACTCTGCAACGATGTGTAACAGAGGCCACGTCGAATATGTCTACAACACAATACACAATGTGCAATGACGGACGCATTGCTGTGCCGTGTAACACGATAATCACTCGTTGGCACTTCGACACAAATGATCGCGCTCGCCGAACTTTTGTATGCTTTCGTCTTAACGTTCTCAAAGTGTGTGCGTGAATATGGACAACTACGTTAGCGGCAGAGAAAGCCTTTTCATTCAAGCCTGGAGGTTCAAGACCCTTTCAACCCTTTTGAGGTGAAAGGTGTTCAGTGTACAATTATATAGTATCGATGAGGGCGTTTCTTTGTTCGACACAACCTAACGATGCAAATGGATAACGAAACAGGCGATAAGCTGAAGGTTACAATTTTAGGAATGTCCACCGTACTATCCAGCCGATTCTTATTATTCGTTGAATTTTTCTTACAAGGTAACTGACCTATATAGTCCGCCTCGGTGGAGCAGTGACCAGGGTGTTCAGCTGCTGGCCAGAAGGTCGCGGGTTCGATTCCGGCCTTGGCTGGTTGCATATCGATGCATGCGATGTCAGCACACGTTAAGAACACCAGCTGTTCAAAATTTTCGAAGCTCTCCACTACAGGGTCCTTCATAAACATCATCTAGGTTTTGGATAGATACTATTAGTAACTACCCTAGATTCCTGCGCGGCCTTGGGCGGTTGTGGTTGCCAATAGAGAGAACTTTCGTTTTTTCCACTGTGACTCTAACATTAGGTTTGTGAACCGTCATTACTGTTTTGCGTGTGTGTGAAGTAGTAGACTTCTCCCCACACTTTCAGCTTAATACGATGCTATGACCAACGTCAAAATGACGTAAAGCGAAGAGAAAGGGATAGAGGCCAGGGCGCTTTGTCCCATCGTGTCTTTTCGCTTTCTTATTTCGTGCGCCAAAGCAGTTTTCAAAATGCGAGCCGACCAACGAGCCCAGGTTTCCACCCTAACACAGAAGGGCGTCGGCCTACATTGTCTTCAACCACCATATCGCTTTCCTCTGCTTGTGCAATGCAAACGAGCGTTTTATCATCCCGACAGAAGCTGGAATCACATGAGCAGCAGATATGTGGCCACTCGTTAATCTCGAGTGGTCGTGAAGTTTACCGGTCACCGCATGATTTGGTGACGTGGACAAGAACAGTCGAGTGTCGCAGAAGTCGCGTGGCCCCTTTCGAAACAACTCAGAAGTAGCCTGGGAGCGATATCAGTGTCAGCAGGGTTTTGCAAACATGGTTGACATGATGGCTTGATTGCACTCACTGTGCGATATGCTTATGCGATGCAACGCCTCGCACAAGTACCAAATCCGAAGTGCAACAGTTGCAGTTCGCAGCATGTATCGCTATCTTAGCTCTCAAGTAACACGGTGTAACGAACATTACAACTACAAGATGCAAGAGAGAGTGAGATAATTACATTCACTGTTTGTCTTACAGAGTTGCGGATAAAGGCGTATTGATGTGCAAACAAAGCAGTACTTGAGCTCAACGAAAATTTTCCTGCTTGACACTTAGTAATGCAACAGATCTGAATGTATTTTGCAATGTCGCTGTTTTCTCAAGCTTAGAAACAGACAGCAATACAGTTAAAACGTCTACTTTCTCCACACACGCACTAGCACACACACACGCACACGCACGCACACACAAACTGTCAGAGCCTCTTTTGAATATTGAAAAAGTTACAATAGCGTTCAGTGGCGGTGTGCGTGATCGAACACCATTAAAGACTTAGTTCCAGCTAAATGAGCAACAAGGAAGAGTCTGTGGACTTGAGGCCGTTTTTGTGTGCATGCCACTCGGCGTCTTCTGTGGAATGCGTCGAGGCAACACACTTCCTCAACTATGCATTGTCGCATTTGCTTCTATTTTGCTTCTCGCATTATTTCTCACCGGGCTCAGTGAAAGTATCACGCTTTCCGTTCGAATGTGTGTGTCCCAGTGGCGGATCGAGCACTGCGGTGGCTTTTCGGGATCCCGATTTGGCAACGCGACAAGCGCGACGACGAGAGGAAGGCTCGCCTCGGCAGCTACTCGCGTTTCCACTTCCGTCTCGCCTACGCCGAGCGTGTCGCCCATTTCTGTCTATGTGTGCCTGCGGCTTCATGCATGCACTTCCTGCAAGTCCTGCCTTTTTCTTTATCATGCCTTTTTTCCCCCGCTTGCCGCAGGTGGACATATCGTTGGCAAAATTAACACCAGGAAGATGTGTGACGCTAGCGGGGCATGGGGAGAAAGGGGAATTGAAAATGTCACCAAAAAACAGAGGTGCTTTTTTAAAATTTTTCATACATTCAATGACTCAACCTGGACTTTTGTAGATCTCCTTTGGACATCTAGTACATAGATTCACTTCGAGGTGATGCTCACTTCGAACGTGCCGGAAGTTGAAAGCGATACAGTGTCGAGAAAGAAGGATGGCGTTATTACACTTTTGACAACCCGGAAATCAGAAACAGAATGCACTTAGTTTCCCGATAGACAATCTGGAAGTGCTGTCGCGTTGCCAGCAAAAATCTGTTTTTCTAATAAAGAGATCTCTCTCTCTCTCTCCCTCAACCACACGTGGTGCGCCATCAAAAGCACACTTTGTGTATTGTTTTGAAGCCAAGCCTGACAACGAATTACTGATACAAAGCAAACAGGGCTCGAACCATCGTATAGCGGATCCCGAAGTTGGCTCAAAAGCCGTCACATTTTAGTTGTAAACGCAACGACAATGCACATTTCAAGCTTTCTCTTTTCTTTTTCTTTCCCTCCTTCCCTTTCCATCTCCGATCTCCTTCCCACTGCCGTGTAGTATAAGGGGCACACACGTATGCCAAAAAGTTATCGTTATTTGATAACAAGCTCTTTTTATTTCCTTTCATGGTATTTAGTCGAGAAAATGATATTAATATTTTTATCGAAGGTGCGATCTAATTGAATCATATGCTCACAGTTGGCCGTTCATTAAGGGCGTTGACTGGAGCGTCATCCGCATACTTCCGTAAGGACGAATACCACTAAAGCATCATTCACTTACCAGTCGGACGATCCTTTGTGACCGGCGATCACGAAGCAACTCTACACGAGGGATGTTCACACCTGCGTGTGACTGATACCTGTCGCCACACAGAAGTAACATCTGCTCGCGTTGTCATTTCCCCGTAAAATAGGTTGATGGTCTGTTCTTGCCCATCTGATTAGTTCAGAGGGTGGCGACTGCAGTCGATCGCCTACAAAATGGAGCAGTGAGCAAGAGAGTCTCTCTCGACCGAAGCGGATATCGTGACCGATTGTAACCTTTACGAATAACTTGATTTTACAAGCAGCGCACAAGCAGAATGTACGTGTCATCACGTAACAGCATGGAACCATCACACCCATCTAGTATAGGAGAAGACAATTTATTAGTGTCACAATTTAGGAGCTGCAGGCAAAACTTTTCAACCTTGTGTCTTCTTTTCATACTCTTCTGCCGTGGCAGCGTTGTCTTTAGTCCAGTCGACTTTCACCTGAAAGTATACAGGCAAAACTAAAAACGATGCACAAGGAAGGACAAGGTCCTTATCTAGAAAAGGATAATTACACTTCAAAATTATGTTTACCTCATTCCAGAGACAAGCTCGCAAAAAAATATGAATACGATTTTAAAGATTTTGGAGTATTGTTCAAAATAAGAACAGTGATGTCGGAAACCCTAGATAGAGCACATTCGTACCCGGGAAAACATCGAATATGCTTTTTTAATATCGCTACCTTAAAAAAAAAATAGGAACACTTTCGGCTTCAATATAAAGGGAGCACCGTCTCAGTGACGCGTCATTGGAGAGTGACTCCACATGGAAGCAGCAACTCGCGACGTACCAGTGACAGATCTTTCATCTGCTCGTGGTGCACGTAAACAATGATCACTAAATTATATCCTCCAGTGACCTCGACAGTGATCCCTATAATTTAGGCTGCATGCATGCAGGACACAGAGTTCACAAACCCTTGGGAACTGCGTTGATTCGTTCATTGCGGTGGGATTTGCTTGCATATGCTCAGCGACGAAATACTTAAAATGAAAGTAAAACGTTTTATACGTGTTTTTGACTCCGGCGTGTGGAACGCGTTGGAAATGCATGCCTAGGAACCGAGTAATGTCCCTTTTGTGATGTTTCAGTGTCAGTATACTCCTTTAAGAGCGGCCTGCAGTTTGTGTGACCTGGTGGCACATTTAGCAGCACACTGTGCGAGGACATCGGCTTGTATTGCAATTCACGGCTCGCTTCACACGAGAAAAGGTTCTGAGGGTGGCAGCTTTCCGCAAGGATTCCCCATCTGCATTATCGGCGAATCAGCTGACTCGCAGATCAAGCCTTCCATCTATGCAATTCGTATTGGTGCCGGGATGCATGTTAATGGGTCACAGTTCACTACAGTTCCACGCCCGTCTGGATAAAGAAACGACACACAATACACGGTGCACCAGTGCCGAAGGACGAGGTCGGGCAAGCCAGACATAAACATGGTGCAATGGGATAGGAAACCAGTTTCAATCGCTCCTGTGATCATTTTTTTCGGAGCGAGAGCTCTCGGTGCCATTCGACTGCGTGTGCTGTTCTGGTGCATGCAGCGAGATTTGGCATTGTTTTGACGACCCCTTTCCCATGAGGGCCGTACCAAATGTTAGTGGCAAGTTGACGTTTTGCTATAACGTCGTTGATTAATTCTACCCATGTGCCATACAGACTTCTTTCTATAGTCACCTCTCGATTGGAAGTCTACACACCCGGTGGAACTATTGGGAATTTCACGCAGCTTTACCTCGCAGGTGTTTTAACCATTGCAGCATGGTAATCTATGAAATGATCGTTGAAGTCGGATGTAATAGTTTTCTTCCAAAAAAAAAAAACTTAGCGCTGCAGCTTTATGAAATTGACAATGCAAGACCATTTATGACTAAAATACAAAGTTCCGTCTGCAAAGATTTGTCAGACATTGGCTCCCACGAAAACAAAACAAAAAAGGATGAATATTGTACAGCGTCGTCTGCGAGGTCCTCATCAAGTACCAATGGCGAGATACTTGCCAAGTGATTCGACAGCTCTCTATGTTTAGTACGACACGATTTGGACTAAATTAAAGTGTAATTTTGGATTTCATGCAAAATCACGTTACAATTTTTAGCAACTTGGCAGTGAAATAATACACCAAATCAACTTGGACCATCTGGCGTGGCTTAGCATACCGCAGTACACAGTACACGGGCATTTTTTGAACAGGACAGTAAGAAAAACCCGTTTGGTCATTCTGATGTTCTCTAAAAACATGCTGACCTAAAATTACGCAGGACAGAAACATGATAGGTTTACAAGATCAAGAGTGTCAACCAACATTTTTTTTTCAAATAGATTTACTGCAAACTTGAAAGTGACATTAAGCACCATTTACCCTTTCAGCATACTTGTGTTGCCTTTTCGCGTACGAGTAATCCAGTTAATGTCCACAGGTGGCACAATATTTTCTTTCAGACTCTATCGAAATGCTGCCACCGAAACTAGATTGTTTAGCAGTGAAACTACATAGTAGTGCAACTACTTAACCACGTGCTTAGCAGCGTAACTACATAGCCGCTAAGCCACCAAGGCTGGTGGGTGGTTCAGGGCCTTCAGGGGTGTAGAAGAGTCTCTTTTTTTCAGGAAACCACAGTACAACAACATACTTCGGCTCATTCTAAAGTGCGTGTGTGACCCCATTTGGAGTGTGAATGGCATAGTGTTTGGGTCAAAGTAATTTAGATTTCACGCTGCATGCTGCTGCTATAATTAAATAGAATGCACTTTGAACTGTACGGCGTTTGATGGGCAGCGCTTTAGATGAGCAGAAGGCTAGATCTATGTGCAACCAACACTCCTCCTCTTCCTCCTTATCAAGCAACCATAGTCAGCCATTGTCAGCTCAAGAAAATAGGCAATAAATACTAAGCAGGAAATTGATGTGGCGTAGTATGAAACTCGTACCGCATTCTTCTCGCTGAAAAATGTTGATTACCATAAAATATAAATAAGTTAAATCTCCGGCTTCACTTCTTTCTAAAAGTGTGACACTGAAGCCTTTGTAGCGAACGTAAGATGGAAAGAAGGAAGCTCTTCGACAACTTTCGCGTTGCTAAAACAAAACAAAAAATTGCTTCGTTACGCAGCAAGAGCCATTTAAAGGGTTGTTGTATGAACATCATCATTGCTGAAGCTAGGCAGACGACAGTTGCGCACGAGTCTCCCTAAACGGGGCTCTACGAAACCGGAAGACGACCACATGTGCACATCACCAGATGTAGATGGACACTTGATACGATTCGGAGCTGCTCCAGCTTCATGCGAGGCCTGAGCGCACACAGCGAGACAATATCGCATTGTTTCGAGCTTGCCGCGACGTTTGCACCCGTGTACGTGCACCTCTCATCACACGCACCGACTGCCGCTTCAAAGGGACGTCGAACGAATATGCAGAAAGAGTACGGTTACGTCGGGGCAGCGCGTGCCAATTACATCAACTCGGGGCCGTGGTTGTCCCCGCATGCAGCTCTTTTTCCTGTTACAGATTAAAGACAATTCACGCGGGTTATCGCTCCGGAAAGTTTGCGAGGGTCAGGATTACGCAGGGGCTCTCTTGGCTCCTGTCGCGCAAATGGCGTCGAAAATAATGCCGCTATAGGATGGATAACTTTATAACTTATGTAAGCGCTAAATGCACGTACGTAAGACGAGCGATGGTCACAGGACAAGTCACTACGTACGTACCTGTACGCTCCTGGACGCAAGAACAGAGGAGTTGTCCTGTTTTGAGCAGCGTGATTGTGCATGGCCATTGCGAGCGTTGGGGTCTAATTCAGAAATCGCCATCGAACTGTCCGAGCCACGCCAACCTATCAATAGCGCGCGGCAACGAGTGGGCCCTTCCTCGTGGCTTGAAGAAGCTCATTCAGCTTCAAAGTGGCAGTCATTTCCTACAAGACTGCGCGTAAATGTACGCTGCTCGTGTATGTTCCTTCAAGCCGCTTGTCAAACGAAGTACGCCCTGACACAGCGGCGTCCACGATCGAAAGAAGGAAGGTTGTACATCCGCACGACCTGCATGTACACACCGGTGCGTCGACAGCAACAGTGAATTCTATTTCCTGACGCTGCCCTCAGTCGTGAAACTGTCCTTTTCGTGGGACAAGGTGTCGGTGACAACACGAGGAAACAGTCTTGCGAGATAGTCACACGAAGACAGAGCCGCGTGACTGAATTCAGGCCCTGCCTTCAGCGGAAGAAGCTTCCTCTCCTCGAAGGAAAGCGACGAAAACTCGCCGCTGCAGATTCATCTCTGTAGAATATTTCTCACACGCGTTTTATTCCTATTTCACGAGTCACGTCACAAGGAGTCTTTGTCAACGCCAAACAGCTATCGAAAAGCTGTCTATGAAAGCTTTAGTGTATACACATATGATGAAATATGCGATGGCACTAGGTCTTGCACTCCTCAAAGTTTCCGGGAAATGGAGCTTGGTTATGCTTGACTCTGGTGTTCCTTTCGGGTTCTTGTCGTGTGTTGCGCGTCCAATATGGATTCTTACACTCACCCCCAATAAGGTCTTAGCCCTCGAAGTTACTTCATCAGCTGGAAAGAGAGAACGAAGGCAGAAAAAAAGGAGAGAAAGCTTGATTATTTAATTAATGAATGCCGGATGCCTCGACTGCATACGAACGTATCGCTTCTACTGTTTTTGCATGCGGGTCACTGGCGTTCCGCTAAGTGCTACTGCGTTAATCGGGTACCATTTTGCCATGATTGCTATAAGCCCCCGTTTCTGTACTCACCACAGAGTAATATTTTATTCTCACCATTCCTCCAGTACACATGTACGTCAACCGGAAATACTAAAACTGCCTACAGTCTTCGCTTTCAACGAGCAGTGAGGGAATCGAATTAAGCGAGCAGAGGAGCGCCGGTGTGTTGCGAGTGGGACTGAGGACGGGTAGCGTGAACAAAACCTTGGCGCGACACTTTCTGTGGGTGTTTTTGGCGCCAACACAGAAGACAATGCGCGTACGCTGGTAAGCGAAGTTTGTGTGCTAATGTTATTCCCCACCAGACTTTCTTTTCGGCTGCTTTCGACACGGCCCGGCGTGGGTGCGGCGCCTCTGTTTACGTAATCTTCCGGTCTACGCGAAGCAGGTAAGCAGACGACGGTAAATTTAACGACCACGTGAGCCGTCTGCTGGCGCTGTTAGGTTCCGAACACGTGCGCATGCACTGCAAGTGGCAACTACGCGCGTCGAATAGAGAGTCAACGCTCCCTCGCGCTGGCCGTCAATGACCCACATACCAGACGCCCGGCGACGCCGCGACAACGGTCCGCAGCAGAAGAGGAAGCTACACGAGCCCCATCTACCGGCGCCACAGGTGGGAGTATACGCGGGCGCCGTTCGCTCGAAGCGTCCGCCCTCGCGGATCTCGGTGCACCGGTCGTAAAAAACTGTACGCGCATATACTGCAACCGTATAGTGACTTCCTCCATAAACGCTTGCGGATAGCGCTGTACTGAGTCGTGAGCATATCGATTCTGCTTTAAAGACGTTCATCATGGTTGCAAGTATTATTGACCCTAAACGTAGCGCGCGCAATGTTGACGCACTGCACACCACGTACATCCTCAAAAAGGTATCGGCCATAGATTTGCATACTGCAGTATGGGTAGACTTCCGCACTTCCTGATTCTCTGAGCTCCTTTACGGTTACGTCTATATATACAGGTTCTCTTTGTGGATACGCTCACTGCATCGAGAACGTGTTTGGACATCGTCTCTCTATACGGGATCACGTGCTGTTCTCCAAGGCACATACGTGTGCTTCATAATTATCAGGAACGTAACAGCACAGAAGTAACGCAGCTCCCTTGTGCGCGTGGACACAGGCGCACGCACAAGGAAAAGGGGGCGGTGCCGCCGCTCTCCGCAATCATAAAATGGGACACTTGGCCAGTTCCATACCTGCATTTGGACCTGTTCCTCATTGTTTAATGTGCAGGGTTATGACCACGCAGGCTTCGAAGGTATAGTGGTGGCCAAATATCCACGACGTCCCATTCGAAGAACTGTTTACTTTCCATCGATACCCCCAGAAACCGAGGACCAAAGGCAGGTCGTTGCTAGCCGCATTGCACCGCTTTATTTTTTTTTTGTCCACCGATTGCGAAACTCTTTCTCGTTCGGAATCGACCAATCGGCATCAAAAAGAAGTTTATTGACTTCCAACCAAGGATAAAGTACATGACAAAAACATCGAGCTTCACGACTACAAAGGGTGCATGTACAATCAGGAAAGCACCACTACCGAGGTACAATGTATGTGGGGGAATGTACCTCTCTATTTATTGTACAGCGCATAGTGCTCCAGCAGGCTTAATCATGCGCGGCGGTAGGTCTTCTCAGCACGCGGTGGGAACAAGTAGCGACTTAGCGCTGTACAACTCTAGGTATTATTTCTTTTTGTCACCTGAAACAATGCTGCTTTCGTACACAGTAAGTGCATGCCCGGAGGTATAAAGAGGCCTTGAGGCTGGGGGGGCGCCGGGGGGGGGTACAAGGGAGTGGGGGGGGGGGCTATTGTCTCCCCTCAAATAAGGTATCAGCAACAATCTGCGCGTAAAAAACTGACTGAAGGCGCCAATCAATGAAGAAGGCGCTATACAAAATTTAACTCAAGTGTCGACCAGCACACTTTGCCCGAATCGATTACAAATACCAATCGGCAGGGGAGGAGTAAAGGGGAGGAGGGGTGCTGAGGTGAACCCTGCGCTATAGCGGTATACTGTATATGCTACCCGAGCATATATACAGTAATTCCATACTCTGCGCACGCTTATGCTCGCAGAGATCGGCAAGGCGCTGCGCCGCAATCCTGCAGGGATTGTGGAAGATGAACCCTTTTTAAATGCGAAACATTTGTTAGCGAACTTCAGCGTCATTGAGCGTATCTATCTGTCTGTCTATCTATTAAACAATCTATCTATCCGCTTACGTTTGGGTGCTCTCCTGGTCACCCGCTTAACTTGGCGTGAACCAAAGTTAGCATGGGAGGCTAAGATGGTTTGACGATATGACGTGCTGGTCAAGACATAATGTCAAAACCCTGTCTCGTTCGTCGTCAAACACTTCCCGCCAGACAGTGGCACATACCCACGGGCGGGTCTGTGCCGCTGGTATGCGGGTATGTGCCACAGGTGATTGGCGCTTAGTATCTACCCAGAAACGACGAGAACACACATGGGATATCTTAACGCGTCAGCGTTCAGCAATACCCGACATCGGTAGCGTCGACCAACGAAGGCAGAGAATAATGTCAATGTTAAGAAAAACCTCACATAGGCAGCGTTGACCCCCGGAAGAATGCAAATAATAAATTTCAGAGTCCCAGCAGGAATCAAACTGAAGCATTCTGCGTGGCAGTCAAGAACTCTACCACAGAGCTACGCCAGGTTTCGGAAGTACATTTAAATAGACGTTAATCTTGTGGAACATCAATAGCGGTTGCAGGCTGCCTACCCAATTTTATAAACAATCATATGCAGTACTTTGATACAGCCGTCACGTCGGGTTAATGTCAATTGTGGTTGGGTGCATGTGCTGAAGTTGATTTATGTGGCAGCGTCACGGGCCAGCACCTTCGCGAGCATCAGCGCTTCATATCAGCTTCTGGTGTTGCTAATGCGCATGTTGCAGTTAACATCATTGCGCAAGTGCAAACAACTGGTTATATAACATCTCCAACTCTTCCACATATGTTTGTGCGTGCAACATTTGTACATATATTAAGCGACATTTCATGACGTTTCGCTCGATAAAAACAAAATGCAACACGGTCACCTTTCCTCCGCATGCTTCGCATAACGTGGATTCTCAGGTACGTGTGATCTGCCAATTGCCTTCACTTAGAATCACCGTCTCTCGGAAGCGGCAGCTCACGTTCCTGCATTTAATGGGGTGCCGCTAGAGCACCTTGAGCGCTTAAGTCTTCCATGTTGGCAGAGAAACCACTGAGGTCTCCACGTGGCAAATGAAATTATCATTCTCTCTCATGTATGTCTGGGACGTATGACATCATCTGATCATTACTAATGCTGGATGCGCGCAAGCGCATACGTCCTCACAGCTGACCTTTTCTTCCACTCAGCCGAGTGGAACGCCATGGGCAAACAAGAAAGTAGAGCCGAAGAAAGTCTGTCCGACTGTAAATACTTTCAAAACTGCCTGGAAGGATGAGTGCAGTTGAAACAGACGCTGTACCGACGGGAAGGAAAACGTGTGGCTCTCAAACGAGGATCAAGATCGAGGAATGCAGAAAATAGCCCTACTTAATGCATCGGCCGTGTTTGTTTCGATCTTCAATCATGCCATATCGCCACGGATCCATGCAGTGCTGTTACTGCGTCGACTTTCGCTATCTGGTGACCTCGACGATGCTTTGACGTCAGTTCTTTAAGTGAGATGGGGAGCAAACATAAAAAAGATCACAAGGCACCGAGAGAGAGAGAGAGAGAATAACTTTATTGGGTTCCAGCATGCGGGATTCCCTCCGGCCGCGCAGGGCGTGGGGTTCACCCTATCTCACGTTACACTAGAAGTCCTAATGTCACGCGGGCCTAGACCTCAAGCCTTCGTGCCCCGTCGCCGCTCGGTTCTGAGGTGTCCCCCTTTCGCCTTTGCAGCGCCATGCGACCTCGAGCTGCCGGACGGCCCTTCGCTGGTCTTTTGGGTCCGTAGACCCCACGCTGTTCTACTTGCGGCGGTAACACCGGACCGTCCGCGCTGTCTGCGTCACATCCCCAGAGTATGTGAGCCAGGGTGGCTCTCGCGCTCGCGCACACACTGCACATTTCACTCACGTAGAGTTCGGGCACACGTGTCGCGCTAGCGATGGGGTCAGCACAGTCTCGGTTTGGAGCTGGCGCAACCTCACCGCCTCCCACCGGGTAAGATCCCTGTGCGGAGGCGGGAAGCCACGCCGTTGCTCCCTGTACCACGCGAGGATGTCGCCGTAATCGAGCAGCTGCTCCTCGCCTTCTTCTTTGGTCGCCGTCGTGTCTTCGGAGGCGGGCGCGGCCGCGGTCCGGCACGTGGCGAGACCACGGGCCGCGGCATCCGCCTCCTCGTTGCGGTTCGGAGATCCTGGTATCAGGTCCCTACCCATGTGAGCCGGGAACCATTTTAGCGTCAGCCTCGACTTGGACTCGTCGCTTGCCAACGCCCTAGCAGCCGCCCCGCACACGGCTCCGCGCGAGAAGCTACGGATGGCCGTCTTGCTGTCACTGAGTATTGTCCGCACGCCCGGGGAGCGCGCCGCCAAGGCTATCGCCATCTCCTCGGCCTGGCTCGCGCTCCGCGTACGCACGCTGCATGACGTGACGATCTTGCCCGTCGTTGCGGCGACCGCCGCCGCCACGTAGGCGTCCTTGTTCTTGACTTTGGCCACGTCCACGTAGACGGCGCCCTCGTCGTTCTGATGTTGCAGCAGCAGCGCCCTGGCTCGCGCCACAAGGCACCGAACTATCTACCGATACTTGTGCATAGCGAACAGCGACACTTTCTGACACGTGGAATGTGTGCCTTACCATGTAGAACGGAACAGAAGCACTCTGATTTTATAAGCAATGCTGGGCGCATGCTGTGGGGTAAAAACATATGTGTCGAAATTGATGTTTGCTCCTATTTCAAAAAGCTACGGACTTCTGATACGGCTCTGCTGATGACATTAAAAAAAAGTGAGATGCTTCCGTGGGTGGAGCTTATAGTATTTACTGCAAGATAAGCCTGGTTTGGTGTAAACCTGTATATGCAGCATGTTTATCGCTTCTCTCATAAATTCGCCGTCCCTTTCGACTGACATGCTTTTTGACGTAGTATGTTATAAGAATGTCATTATACTTACCAAATCAGTGAAACCCTCGATCTTTTTTTGTCTGTCAATAATGTGGTTGAATATAGCTGATGGCCAAGAATGTGACAACAGTCACTGAGCTACTTCCTTCTTTTTAATCTACATAACTGGTGCCCATAACTAGGCCAATTAGATACTCTTGTTCGGTTGGGTCGTATTCCGCGTTTTTTTTCTCTGTTGTAACAATTTCAGAGGCTTTAAACATCGTCAATATTCTGTGCCGATTTTGATGAATTTCTTGCGGGTGTCTTTTTCTTGACCCTGAAATGTGGGAAAAATAGAATCACTTATTGCACCAGGACGGCGTCTACTCGCAGTTATTATGTCATAACGAATGATCTGCGTCACCAAATTATAGAAAACAGCTATATAACATACCTTCTAGAAATGTTCCACAACATATGTTCCGTCCAATAGTGTCAGTTGGCGGCAGGAATCCATCAATCCCGCGGCTAGATCACCCAAGTTGTTGAAAGGAAACGATTATGATCGCGATGATATTACTACAGGCCTTAGAAAATATTCTAAGCTCACTATGATGGCAAGGCCAACAATGTGAGATGATTACTGGAATGTAGGGAAGTGTGTGCAATTGTTAACCTTGCAAGCACCCTTCTCTACCATAAGAAGTACAAAAAAAAGGAGAGATTAGAAAACCTCATATTGCGCTTATGAGCATGCTGAGGAATGAAGAAGTCCCAGGTTCAGTAGTGTACTGAAGCTCAGTGACACCTCAAGGGACACAATAAATCACTGGAATCACGATAAACCAGGAGAAAAAAATAATACTATTAATAATATTGCACACTTTAACCGTAGCCAAGTAAATAAGTTTGCCGTGGAAGATCACTGAAGTTTGCGTGTGCGTTAGATGTTACAAGATGAAAAGATTAACATCAGTGGCGACTGGATCGCCGCCTGTGTCGGCTGTTTCCTTTTATCGTGTACCTTTTTGTACCACATAAACTTGACGATCGCTTTGAGCTGTTGTTACTTACGGATGAAACCACATCGGCCTCGGGCTGCTATGCACGTCTTGAAAACAAGATACGTTTATGACGCAGCTAGTATCACTTAATGTTTACGCTGGTATCTTTAAGCTATATACGGCATCAGTGGTCGAATGTCTTCGCCACGACGTTGACTGAAAATGAGCGGAAATGAGCGGAGATGATCAGGTCTTTTCCATTTCCGTCCGTTGAGCCTTGTTTGCCTGATAAGCTGAGCGACCTTTGGGGGGCAGCCTTGAAGCGCTTACGGACGTTGTGAGTGGTGCAAACATAGACTCACGGTGTAAACAGACATTGCTTAAGGTTTCATAACGCACTCTGTAGCAAGGTCCTAACGGCCGCCGCTATCCCTGCAGCCTCAAGGTTTCAGCTGCTTCGTACACGCGATGCGCTCATGGAAACTTGCTTGTAGCAAGGGCGAATTCTTCATGGCGGCGGAGCCATACAAGGAGATTGCACAGACTTCGGCGGCGCGGGATCTTAGGCTTCTCAGTTTTTGCAACTCACTGCAGCGCGACTATAGCGTTGCAGTGTGTAGAATGTGAAAGCACCGCACTATGGAATGATTTTGTACCCTGCCCTATAAGGAGGAATCTGACTTGAGACAACTATTCTGAAAAGTCGCTGAGGGTAGTGGATCAAGTTTTGTAATTGACACTCTGATCGTGAACATGGACCATTTTCAGAAAAGTAGTTTCCAGACCATGGCTATGCACTCGCGGGCTTTCAGTGACACGATCATTGCCAAGGCTGCTGGTTTTTGTGATTGATTGCGTAGCCGAGGTGGACAACTTAACGTGTTCCACAATGCACCTCTGCGTGAAGCGAAACGTTCCACGTGAAACGAAATAGAAGTAATCATACTTTTGCCATTGGAAACGAGTTCGTGTGTTTATATATTTCCATATCCTCTTGGGCTTCTTATTAGGCCGCGTTATTTGCACGTGTAGCTTATGTACCCGGTATTTAAAATGACTAGCTTCCGGCAACGTGCTTATCCTCGGTACTGTGATGTCACGCGTGACACAAAGTAGCAGGAACCTGTTTGGTATGGTATACGGGCTTTAACGTTCCCAAACCACCATATAACTGAGAGCTGCCGTAGTGGAGGGCTCCGGAAATTTCGGCCACCTGGGGTTATTTAACGTGGGCACCCAAATCCCTGAGCACAGGGGCCTACAACGTTTTCGCCTCCATCGAAAATGCAGCCGCCGCAGCCGAGATTCGATCCCGCTACCTGCGAGTCAGCAGCCCAGTACCTTAGCCACTAGACCACGACGTCGGGGCTAGCAGGAACCTCCTGAATGCATTATTCACTTCTTTCTAATAAAGTATCTCGAATTTTAACACGTCTCACTGTTAGCAACCTTAAGATCTTGTGGTTTCAGGGAAAAAAATCAAAGCGATGTTCGAAATTTACGAAAATATTCTATTCAGAGACTGCCGCACTTAAATCAGTTCTCTTTTCCGGTAATTAGACATTAGGTTGTGAGACATACCAGTTTGTTGGACTAACTGTTGCTTTTGGTTTTAGTGGACCAGTGGTCAGTAGCGGGATCAACCCACCTCTGTGGTACATGTCCGTTTACGATGCCCACCTGCGTTACCGCAAAACTCGGACATGTAATCCTCGACTACGAACAGGATCGATGTTAATAGTAGGGGAAAGATACATAGCTGCTAGTTGACAAACTGGACAGGCTTCGATCACGTCTGGCATTCGTTTGTGAGCACTTCAGGGCATCATGATCTGCGTCATGCAGATCATGGCATGGGCTGACCATGGCAGATCATGGCATGGGCTGGCATGGGCTGATGGCAGATCTGAGCATGGGCTGACCTGTAATGAACGGTCGATCGAAGACACGAGGCCGGTCGATGTTGTGCCGAGAATCGAGCGGCATGGTCGGTGCTTCCGAATGTCGAACGCGGCCGGTTTGGCGGTCAGCGGGCGCACGACTCCCTGCCAATGAATGCGCGCGCGTAGAGATGGTTCCTTTGATTCTTTCTCGCAGCTTTGAATAAGAGACTGGCCGCGCTGTTGCTTTCGTGCATGCCCATGGTGCGTGCACAGTTCGTTAATGGCAGCACGTCGCGTTATAAAGCGCAATCGCTGTGAAGCGAACAAGCCACAGTAAAGTGGTCGGGCGCTATAAGTTTGACTGATGCAACACAGAGCAAACCACGAGCTTCCTTTTAACTGCGGCTGGTGCATCGTGGGGTGGCCATAAGAGAATTAAAGAAAGGTGAAGAGTGGACACTCCCGTAGACCCCAGCGGCCCAGTCGACCCTAGCACACCTGGTGGTTGGGAGAGCAAGTGGCGTGCGCTTCCTGTTTCGGTTTCACAGGCGCAAATTTGAATTTTTATTTTTTTATCTTTATTCGATTAAGTTATAATAAAGAGAGATGCTAGTGATAATTCACTACGATTTTATCATCGCGCTTGTTCTTGATTTTTTGTTCACTTGTTATTTTGGAACAAGTGATCAATGTATAATCAGTGAAAGAGACAGAGTATCCGCAATGTTTTATTCAAGGCAAGGTAGAGTCTGAGAATATAAAAAGCACAATATGACAAAGGTAGACAACAAATGCATCTCGCCTTACAAATAAATTGTAACAAATACAGAGAGAACACGACAACGCACACATCGCTAGAGTTGGCAGAAGCCGAGAAGCTGTGAAGTAGGACACACCGGGCCCGTGGGTAAGTAAGGGTCCTATGGCAAAACACAGCGCACAATACTGAAGAAGAAGGAAGAAGTGACATATACACAGCAATGAAGTCGCGAATCACGCCTGGGGTTAACCAAATAATGCATAGAAAAAACGAGTGCACAGAAACCACACGACACAATATAGCAGAAAGGCAAAGCTGCAGTGTGCTGGCTGTGCTTAAGAACAGCTATCCCAAAATAAAAAAAAAAAGCAGACTTGATGCCTGCTTGTCCATCAGAAAGGTAGGGCTTTGCAGCTTGCTCACTACGTGAAAGACAAACTTTGTGCTACAAACACTGCAGGTCTTGTGGCTCTTCTTATCATCAAAAACTTAAGATCCGAAGTGATTTGCGTCTGGGTGTTGTTGTGACGCTTGCGAGCTAAATAGATTGTAGCCATCACTTATCCAGAATTGTGGACCTTAATTGGTGTTACGAGAGCGGTATTACGGGGCTAATAAATAGCAGAAGGAAACCACTTTGGCTCATTATTTTTCACAAAGGCTCTACATCGTACGTTATCACTCACAAGCGATATAAAAATAAAATGGCAGCGTCCGCAGCCCCATCAAACGCTACAAGTTTGGGTATTCTTTGAAAATTTTGGTGGGGCGAGATGAGGAGGTTGATGAGACGCTAAAATACAAAAAGCGGTGATAACGTGAACTGTGCCCACTTCATACTGTGTTCCTTACCCGCTCGAAGACATTTCAACAAGCTGTTTTATTATCGATATATTACTGAGCTGGAGAGATAAAACATACACAGTGACCAAGCTACCCACCGTAAAGTGTACAGTTCGCCCGCATTTGCTACAAAGTACAGACAGGATACCCAACATTCTTTTTAAGGTTATGCAAATCACTTCGAGCGAATACACAGTGTCCCTACTCCTCATAGCGGGTAACCAAAACAATGTATGCAATGAATGAAGTGGTTAGTTTAGTGAGGCTGTCTCCGCAGTCTTTTGATAGTTTTCCGCTGTGCTGCTACTTTGGCTTGCAGATGTTTAATGGTTTGCTTGTACTTCATTGATGGAGACATTGTCGCTGGCACAAGGAACGCACTGCAATAAACAAAAAATGGATGTAAAAGCGAAGAACAACTATCCCATACGAGCACTTTGCTCGCTTTTTCAGACCCAAGGTGCACAACTTTCTGTGGTGCAAAGTTTTCGATTCCACTACCTAAAAACAAACCATTCACAATGTTGACAATGCACAAAAAAAAATGAAAATCACCGAGAGCCCACCCTTACATTTTGTAAGTGCACACGTAGTGTCCTTTTGAGGATAGTTTCCTCAGAATGTCTAAACATAAAATAGCACATTAAAAACAGCTGCAATAAAAGCATAGTCACCATTTTCTCTAGGGCACTCAGACGTGAGCTGTTGGCGGAGACATCTTCTGGAGGGTCTTGTGAAGCTTGTTCAGTGCCTCGGACAGTGCCTGTCGGAACAACCTTGCGAGCGGCCTGCGGAAATCTCAATATCAATCCACTCTGGTGTGAAGTAAACATACAACTTACCGGTCACACAATTTCCTTTTGTGACAGCTGAACGACTGGTTAAGGTTTTCTCCGGCAAGATGAAGTCAGCAGAAATTCTTTCACCAGCTACAAGGGAGCTGCCACCTGCAGAGGTTTGGTCAACGGTCAATTTGGGTAAAAAAAAAAAAGAAATCGCGACAGTGAACGCACCCTGTTCATCGGGGCACCTCAATGTGTGGGAGCCGCTTTTTGAAGCCTCTACCGCAGGTCCTGAAGAAATGAAATTACGACAATGTGTCAGTAAGAGGCTTAAAATAACCACACTGAAGCTCATCCGCACCTTGCAGTGCAGCTTCTGCAGTCATGTCACAGTCACTATTTGAAGCGACGCTCAGAAAATCTGCATATATGTGCAGTTGGTACAAGTTACAAAGCTTGTAGCATGGGAAACTTAAAACACTCTTTCAAAACGCATAAATTGGTAGAACGTGGAAGAAAAGAGAAGCACCAACAAGGAAACAAGTAATTTGTGATTTTTGGAATTATCAACAGTGCCAGCTTTCACTGATGAAAGGTACAGATGCTCGCGTCCGTGGGAGACGCAGCACGCGTCGCCTCGGCTTGACGCCGTGCCGCCTATGCTATACTGCATACGTTGCACAATGGTTCCCGTCTAGCCGCCGCATAGAGCCGCAAACATTTCTTTTTAGCGAACCTCCCCGTCCTTACAAGCTACAGAAAAAGGTTACAACTGCGTGAATGAGACGCCACGTAAGAAACAACTCGCACACACGAAGCGCAACGTGTGTGTGTGCATCTTTCTATGTTTGTTGCATGGTGTCTTATTCGCACAGGTGTAACCGTTTTCTGAAAAAATGACCGAACAAGACCAACAACATGTCATTCAACAAGCTTCGCTTGAAAACGTGCCTCACCTGTTATCTCACGCTTGAAAACGCCGACGCAGCCCGATGTGACGAAAGCGACGAAAGCTTTCTCGCTGTCAGTCTTGCATGGGCTTGTCGCTGGGTGGATGGTGTTTATGACAGTACGACTGAAGAAAATAATCGCGTAAGGTGTGTTCAATAAATTGTTTTTATGTATAAAGAACTACTTAGTTTGGGCGTATAATTAGTTATTTTTTGGAAAACAATTCTGTTGCATTGATTATAACTATTTTTTTTTGCGCTTGCGTCCTCTGACGTTGGTGAGAGCACTAGTTGATTACGTAATCGTGACGCACTTCCCTGAGGCCAGTTTCGCGGAGTGTCCTCTCTTGTCTTCTTCTTTCTCTATGGGTGGCTTTCGTGGTGGACGTATAAACTGACCCGTTAAAGGTTCTTCGTCACGTGTTTTTGACGGTGAGGAAAACAAAACTCAACCGGTGACAACGAAACGCTCTATTGGATGAACACGCGCCCAGTGAAAGAAGCAACACTCTACGTTCAGCGAAAGTGGCAGCCGCAGACGTCGTCGTCGGTAATCTGATCGCCTGCTGAACGCGTCGCCCTTCCTGTGTCAGCGATGGAACTTTCCAGCGTTATCTCTGAGGCTCGCATGAGCTTCTGAATGAAGTTGGCTATTGTCATTCGGCGCGTAATCTTAATAGAACAATCTCGAAGCATTGCGAAGCCTACCAAGCGTCACGGCGTGGTCACGTCATAGCGGTGGTTTTTTGCGGGCGAACCCAGTCACATCAAACTAAAGAAATAAAAGTGTTTGGTAACTAGAAAGAACTCTCTCAAGAAAGGAAAGCTGCAGATGTTTTGCTCGAATAGTTCGACGTCTGTGACAGATGCTGCATGTGTCCCCCCGGCCTGTTTCGTCTGGTGTGCATCAACAGCGTGCACAAAATATCGTGAGCAGTGCGGCATTTTGTGTGCATATACACCTTCTTGATTAGTTGCATACCTTTGTACTTACCATTTCTCTATGTAGTCCCTCGCCTTCACTGGTGCTCAAAACACTGGCAGCAGCTCGACAGAAAAGCTGCTGCATGGTACGGCAACAACGGAACGGGTTGACGAATTCAGGTTTTGAGCGAGCAAAGTACCGAGCCAGGTGGTATGTGTTCCAGGTTACCTATTGCGTTACGTTTTACACACTATCCGTCATCCGTTTGTCATTCTCGTAGTTAAGCAGTGAGAAGTAACCATTCATGGTTGTACTTGCTAAATTAGGCAAAATATTTTTGGTATGCCTAAATATGCAGATCTGATTTTTTAATAAAACCATCTAGACCTTAATTCAATGTAATCACGGTATTGATAACAAATATACCAGTATATTCTTAATAGTTTTGTAGCCGATGTGCCAAAGAAAACAAATTAATTCCCGGCTTTCGATGCCAGAACAGCGATATAATAGTGAGGGGTGCACACTAATTTCGACCAACTCTGGGCTGTCCAGTGAGCTGAAGGAGCCGCTAAAAGAGAACGCTCCTTGGCCAAAGTCTATAGTCGGGATCCACGCACTCATCCCACCTATTCGCAGGGCACTCGCTTGAGCTATTTGATTTGTTCTGATCTGGGGTTCTTTCACTTGCACACAGATCTAAGGCCATGTGTGTCTTAAATGCCTCTGTCTCCAAAAGAGGATCGTGATGAAGAAATAAATGCATAAAACAAAAACGTTTTATTGGCGGAGCTGAGTGTTCGACATTAGGCCCCGAGCTGAAATTAAGAGAGTATTTCCTACCTACTGGTGTTAAGAACGCACCCTTGGAGTACGTGAATATGTATTTGCGTTATCGTGACGTACCAGTGATACGATAAACAAACTCCAAAAACGAATTCTTACTATGGAGGCCATGTTGTAAAATATTTCTTGATATTTGATTAAACAGCCCTCTCTGGGACAACGTGTATAAAGGAGAAATAGAGAACATCAGGCGAATTCCGACTTCTTGAAAATTTAACGGCAACAGCGCGTGGTTGGTGATCGCAGGACGAGTATATCGTGGAGCCATTCCAGAGCGGGCTGCAGCCGAGGCCAATAAGTAATGCACAGGGGCTTCACCTACGATGCCACCGTGCCGGTACAGGCATTAGTGGAGATACACTAGAATCCAGTGTGTGCACTGCATGTTAACGTTCTCCACGCAACTTCAGAGCTTTCACAAAACGCGTAATCACTGTGCACCGAAATACAGCGAGGGTTTCTTCTAGGCGGATCAATAGCGTACAAGCGTCCCGACTCGAGCACAACATGGCGGCGGTGGCTTCGGGCCAGCCTGCTGACCTATTCTGCGCTCCCCTGCAAACTCCCTGGCTGCCAATTATCTTGGGGCTTCCTTGCTGCATGCAATGTTAATCGAGGACGATCTCGCCTAGACCACTATACGCATGTGGTCCGCGAAGCCATGCAGGAAGCACGAAGGCTGGACAAGGGAAAGCAAGGAAAAGCTATGTGCCACGCAGAGAGTAGTTAGGGTTCAATTGCTGTTAAACGTACACGATGAATTCAGAATTACAAACGCGTAGAAACACTGTCGAAGCCTAATATACTCCCAGAAAAGCCACACGTTTCGAACTCATGAATATATTTCACCGTCCTCCCTCTATATGTTTTTTTTTTCTGTACGCAATAACTCTCATCAAAAGTTCTGATCTTCTCCGACTTGGCGAAGAAGCTGTGCCAACTCTTAATGAAAGACCATTTCTCTCCCTGATATATTTCATAATATGTCTCTAGGCTTGCTATATCCCTTTATTTTGGTCCTCATGAATGCGAAAAAGAAGAGAAAGAAATGCTCATCATAAAATATTCCCGGGATACGTACTCTCTAATTTCTCATACGCTTTACGATTTCATGAAGCCTTTTCCTGTTGTTGTTGTTCTGGTAGATTGACGGATTTATAGAATATATGTTCGAAATGTTGCCAGTTATCAATGTTACCACAGACTTCCTTAGAAAAACATAAATTCTTCAGCGATTCAAGTATAATGGTACGAAACTAAATGTGAAAATACGGGAGACTCGGTCTGCTATTTTCGCATTCTTGCGCGCTGAATATAGGAAGACAGGAGGAAGCAACAACAAAAAACAAGAACCAGGTATTCACTTTTACAGTAGTTGTGAGGCAGCATGTATATCAACCTCCAGAACGCACCCGAACACGCGCATGCGCACAGGAACAAATGAAAAAAAATATGCCGCTTGAACACGATTCCCTAAAGGCCTCACGAAGGGAATTGAGTCATTTGCCTAAATTATTAAAATATGACATTATTATCGTACGTAACAAATAAAATAATAAATAAACTCGATGATTTCATATGTGAAGACCCCGATATTGTAGAGTGGTTGTGATGGTGAAGCAATAGAAACTCCAGTCTATAGGACTATGGAACACCTTAGTGTAACAATATAACCCAGTGCAACGATATAACCACATCGGCAATCATCCGTGAGCAATAATCTGATCAGCGGTAAAGTTCTTTGGCGTTAAACATGCAGCTTCGAAGATTCCAGCCACACCATGACTGCTTCGCAGAGTTCTAGAAAGGCATCTATTGCTTTTGCTGCGCGCTCAAGCTTACCGGAAGGTTTAAATGTAGTTGCGAAGGTTCTCAATCATTCGGATGTGGTTTGAGCAAGGGAGTGGTTACACGGGTGGCTGAATAAAATAAAAAAAGGAGCGCGCGTGGCAATGATAATACGGGGCACGCAGAAGGATACAACTTGCAATGCCCCCTAGCCCAATGATGTGGTCCCGTGTATGTTGTTGTAAAACAACCAAGTGCCGCGTATATAGGTAACGAGTAGGGGTGTTGATGCGAAAACGTAAATGAACATTAAGTTCAGCACATAGGCGTGTACGTATACCCCATTTGTTGAGGCTTTTCACTGCTTTACGACGCCGTCCCGCAAGATGGGCGTAGATTTGAAGAAGGCCGACAGTTTTCTTTCCCTGCACACTCTGCCACCATTCATTTCACCAGCTTATAACACGCCCAAAAGCACGCAATGGCGGTCATATAGTCCGTCTCTCAGTGATAACAATGATAATCGATCCTATACGGGCGCTGGTGGGGTGTAATTGAAGGTGAATGAGGCACACGGTGCCGCCCGCAGACACGCGATCAGCGGGGCCGGGTTCACGAAAGCTGGGCGCTTCCCGTACGCCTTCTCGATAGAGAGAGTTGGAAATGAGGCCTTCGGGACAGAAGCGGTGCAACGCCGAATTGGTTCCCACGCAAGGTGTGTTCGTGAAAATAGTGCAACGGCGGAGAGAACGAAAGCGCTGGCGCTCATATGGAAGTAACCGACGCCTCGACCACTCTAGGTTTTTCTCAATATATCTCTCCTACAAGATATATCCACCCCGCTAGTTAAACAGAAAAAATCTGTGGAATTCGTTTACTGCGAAGTAAGCGTTATAGTGGTTCAGAGTCTCCATAACAGTTGTGTGGTTGTTGAAAATTTATTCGTTACGTTCGGTCCAGCACTACAAGCCCGCGATTATACGGTGTCTCAACTATAACGCAGGGAAGCTGGACATCGTGTTATCCGATGGTCTCTTCAAAGTGACCGATTGGTCGAGGTGAATAATTTTGGATTAGGCATATTGAGCGACAGAGAACTAAGACGACGAAAATTACTGGAACTGCGCTTCTCTCCGTTTTTCGATGAACTTCTTTTATTTTGTGCAGCACACCTAGTTAGATGCGTTTTCTTCCAATCTGCCATTAGTACCACACCCTAGGTCTGTTATAGGAAAGATACCGACTTTTCAAGATGCAGTAGTGCTTCATGAGAACAGAAATGTGAGCTAGTTTGTTTGGGCTCATTCTTGGTCGATGCAACTCAGCTGTTACAGACATCGTAGTAGTGTTAATTTTTTCTTTACTGTAGATTGCGAAAATCACCCGCAGCACGTGATCAGGATTAACCAAGTTTAATGGCGTCTTAGGGGATATATACGACAAGAATCGTTGCGAAAGGTTCCGGAATACAGCTTGGTGTTAACGCGCGCGGGAAAAATCATACTTTTCGTACGTATACGCATATTCTTTTTCTTGGTGCACAGGAGGGGGGAGGGTGAGGCTTAAGGACAGTACAGGGCTCGCATTCAACGGAGAGAGGGAGGCAAGCGATTTATCGCTCATCATTTCCCTCGCCGCTTTATGCTATGTGTTGTGGTCCACAGAAATTTTAACGATGGATGTGGCTGGCCTAAAACCACGCGTCTGCTATCACCGCAGTCAGCCAATAGAATGACCGAATAATAACATGGAATAAGAATCAGAGCGAGTGATTTCTTATAAAATACGCTACCTGCCTTGCCATTGTTCACCGATGGCCTACTGAAATAGAAGAGCATGCAGCAGGTCAAGTGGAAAGTTGTGTGATGACAAGATGGTATCTATGCTGGTGCGTGTTATCAGTGGCGAATGCTCGTTGAGTGTGAAAACAGTGGAGCTTACCGAGAAGAAAAGAGACAGGAAACGAGATTAATCGTACTGATTTCCGTTAGAGGTTAACAGGTCATCAGGTCCAAACTGGACGAACAAATAACCCCGAAAAGCGAGAGTGTGAAGCGGCTGCCACTGCACAATGACACGCTTTATTTAAGCGACCACAATAGTCAATGTCCAGAATATGACGACTTGACGTACCTCTGACTGAAATTTGCACATGTAATCCACATTCGATAGCTTTCTATGATTCCGAGATATCGGCATATATTGTGGACTTAGGGCTGTTGTCTCGGGTATGGTGACCAGCCGAAGTCCTTAGAGATGAGACATAGGCAGCGAGCTGAAATATCTATTTATACGCGAAGAACAACATTTGCGAGGCATCGCTCTGCAAACGGACGAGAAGCCGATGTCTCGGTGTCTTATTCGCGAAGACATGTCGCGTGAGAGATTCACGTGCCTGAGATCGCTTAATCCACGGGCACTGGACGTGTCAGACATGCCCTGAAGTTCCGCCGAAGGTCTCTTCCTGAACACAGCGAGGTGCTTTCTGCGCACGCGACCTGCGTGCCCTAGCCGAGCGTGTTTTTAAAACGGCCCTGCGCACGCGCGCTCCATTCTGCAAGAGCGCGCAGCTCGTGTTTGGAGGGCGAAGTGGACAATGCTTATGCATGGCGAGCAGCAACAATCCTTCACGGCTAGTGCCCCTTTTTGCGTGGCTACCAACTATATCCGCAAAGCGTCTCCATACTAGAAGGGGCCACTTGTGAAGTACGGGCACAAAACAGCGTAATAGCACGCTTCGCAGCGAATGACTGAATGTCCAGTGCGGAGAAGTTCCTCACCGCGAGAGGCACCGCAACTGTAAACAGAGCATGCGACAACGAAGTGGCTTTCAACCGCGCTGTATGCTTTAGTGAATTGGTCGCACCATTATCAGTTGATCGTTGGGCAACAATATCGATTTTTATAGAGGAAGAAGCCCGACTTCTTTATCGCACACTACTTAAAAGAAAACAATATTTAAGCCTGAGAAATCACAGGGAACATTAGCGTATCGCTTTTGTATACTGACTTTATTTCTCACTTCCTTGTCTTTCTATCCCCTCCTCTTCCTCACTTTATTTCTCTCTTTTCTTTGATTCTCACTTTCTTTCTATGCTATGGTGTACTCTCTCCTCACGTACTTACGCTGACATCTCTCCTTCTCACCCTCAATTGCCTTTCGCACCCCCTTGCTGTGCTATTTCATAAGAGCGTGTGCTATGCTGTGCTAGCTTGCCTGGCTATCTGAATAGTACGATGCTTGCCTTCGGATCGTGGGTATGCGGATTCGAATCACGCCTCGCCAAAAAATTTTTTAAGCAAAAATTTTTCTCATTCATTTTGTTTCTATCTATATACTTATCTCCCTGGCCCCCTCTCTGTGTACTGATTCTCTCACCCATAATAATTGTTGTGTCTCACGCCGGACAAATTGGAGCACGCGTTTTGAGAGCGAAGTAGAAGAGGAAGAAAATGACGAAGAGTGCGCGCGCTGGTTCATAATGACAACTTTGTATCTACAACACGCGGCAACATCTAGCGTAACAGCTGTGCTGTAAAGTGTGACAAGCTGAGTATTTCCAAAACAGGAGCACGGGGAGAAAACGCTGATCGCATGTCTTTCTCCATCCACCTGAGGATAGCTCTATCCACAGGTGCGTCTGAGCTCAATCGCAGAAATAATATATGAAATCTGTGCTTTGGACAATTAGAGTCGAGATGATGGTTTTGTGCTCATTACATAATTTGTAAGATGACATAACAGAAAAAAAATATGTCAGTGAAGAAACTACCGCAGAACTGAGGCTTTCTAAGCGAGTCTCTATGACCATGTTTTGTACAGGGAAGTTTGCGTGTAGGGTATTCATCTGTGAGAAGTTCTCCGTCATACCACACTGCCCTCCTGTTGTCCCTTACGAATATATAAAGAATAACGATAGAACTACCTTGACCGCCGTTCGCAATCAATCGTGCAGCGAAATACATAATAACAAAAAAGTAGCTTTGACTTCGCCTTCACTTTTCGTTGCTTCGCCGTCCATTGGCTCTGTATGGATGGCAGTAGCGAGGCGAGGAGGGCGCAAATGCACAACGACTGCCTGCATGCGTACAGCGTAGCAGCCGCTTCGTCTTGGACGCCTGATCAGTGCCCCAGTTAGCCGCCGGCTGCGTGTGTATGAACTGATAATTTGCTCGGTGGACCTAACTGCCCCTGATGGATATGTTGGCTCGCAAAGTGGGAAAGGTGGTCGGATGCGATTGACTGACTACCGATGCGAGGAGTGCGAGTGCCGTGGCCAATTTTGCAGCGCCAGACACCCAACTGCTGCTATTGCAGTCGCAATTAATTGAAACAGACGACAAAATTCCACCTCTGGTTGTGTGTTGCTAAGATTTACTTTGGCGTGCCCAGCATGAAGTTATTTTCAGTCAGAACTGTAGCCCATTCACTTCCGCGTTAACGCCATCGCAGGTCCCGCTGCATTTTATCGATTTCCTTGTATACCGTGCAACAGTCTCTCAATTGGGAAAGCGTGATTGCACTTTTATCGAGGAACATTATTACCGCATGTGACCGAACGAGGAAAGCCTTGTTCCTTCACTCTTGATTGCCTGTGGTCACCGCACCTTCGTCGTATAGCTGTCAGGAGCATAGCAAAAATTGTTTTTTTTTTGGGGGGGGGGCGAGTTTCAATTGACTTTTTAGGGGCAAAGCTTTTTAAGGCATCAGTCTGTTCATTTCTTGTATGTACGTACGTACGTACGTACGTACGTATGTATGTATGTATGTATGTACGTATGTATGTATGTATGTATGTATGTATGTATGTATGTATGTATGTATGTATGTATGTATGTATGTATGTATGTATGTATGTATGTATGTATGTATGTATGTATGTATGTATGTATGTACGTACGTATGTATGTACGTATGCATGCACGTATGTATGCACGTATGTATGTATGTATGTATGTATGTATGTATGTATGTATGTATGTATGTATGTATGTATGTATGTATGTATGTATGTATGTATGTATGTATGTATGTATGTATGTATGTATGTATGTATGTAGTAGTACGTAGCCATCGGTGGCACGTACCCGCTCTAGAGCGGGTATGTGTCACAGGGGATGTGAGATGGGAGATGGCGGAACTTGGAGTGCTCACTAGATGGACGCACGAACGGACTGATGGAGGGACGGACGGACAGACTAGCAGAAGAACGGACGGACTAATGGACGGACGCATGAATGGACGCACGGATGGTCACGCGGACGGACGGAAGCACGGACGGGCTGACGGACGCTTCGCCCCACTCATCATCATTCACTGTGTGGATATGCTGTGTTTTTTTAAGGCTTGCATGACTACGACTCTTGCGGCGACACTGCAGTGTTGCAATAAATAGACAAACGAGCTCAGTCGCACATATATATAGACACACGAGTCGTTGTTGCATTACCACTTGACCGCAGCATGGCTCACGCAACTTGGTGTGGAATCCACGTGTTCGAGGTTGACAGAAAAGCACCAGAGGCACCCAGCCAGGGGAGGAAACGCCCAGAGGCATTTGGGAAACCAAGCGGCAGCCTAAATGGCGGCGGGCTTTCCAACCGATTGAAGTCATAGCGAGACGCTTTTACAAACACACTTGTATGTTCGACTTTGGAGGTGCACCACTCGTTTGTGGGCCTACAGCAGGCACGCGAACGCCGTAAAAGGCGCGCTGGCGGACTGCTCGACCGCGTTCGTCGTACCAGTCCGTAAGCGGCGCGCGTGAATCATTGGCGCACGCACTGGGACTCGTGCAGCGAAACAAGCACAGCGCGTTGTATATAGTATACGGCCCGAGCTAGCCATGTATGGCTCGTTGCCACGCGCAACGGCCGCAAACAAAGGAAGGCAGAATGCACGAACAAGCTCCCGCGTCAGTCCCGGCGGCTGAGATGAGCTGCTGGTTATGACTTACGTCGAGGTGGGGTGATGCCTTCCGTGGAACCTCAGGCGTCACAGTATAGTCTATACCTGATAAGATCATGCTTCCTTTGATATTCAGAACTTTTCAAAACAAACTTAAAAAGTTTCTACGAAGTTGATTAAACACGTTTTATTCGTCGATGTATTCTGCCATTTGTACATGCGGGTTATATACGTAAAACGGAGAAAACGGACAAGAATAAGATTGATTGATTGATATGTGGGGTTTAACGTCCCAAAACCAATATATAATTATGAGAGACGCTGTAGTGGAGGGCTCCGGAAATTTAGACCACCTGGGGTTAAGAATAAGATGTGCATACTGCACTGAAAAGAAGGCGCGCGGGATTACTGTGGGAGAAGGTACGTGTTTGAGAACCAACCGAGACGGAGAAAGGTGACAATAACTAATTGGAAGGCAGAAAAGAGTGAAATTACCGGACTCTTTTGCACAGTTTACTGTATGTATATTGAGGAGGGAGGGGGGGGGGTCATGTCAACTTTGACTAACATGTAACACTTCGAATCCTTGTTGTGATTCGCATAATCTCCTCCCCCCCAATGTAAGAGCATGTATTTTGATTGATATGTGGGGTTTAATGTCCCAAAACCACCGTATGATTATGAGAGACGCCATAGTGGAGGACGCCGGAAATGTCGACCACCTGTGAATCTTTAACGTGCACCTAAATCTGAGCACATGGGCCTACAGCATTTCCACGTCCATCGAAAACGCAACCACCACAGCTGGTATTCGATTTCGCGACTTGCGGATCAGCAGCCGAGTACCTTAGCCACTAGACCACCACGACGGGGCAACAGCATGTGCTTTGATTACATTGGCATGTTGGAACGTGTGTTTAAATGAATTTAAGTATCGGCAAATTGATGTGGTGTACGTTATAGTGATGTAGGCCTATTTAACAGGCGATGCACGTATAAGTCACGTGCATTATGCGTAGCAATAACGTGCATAATCAATTTGCGACGTCGTGTTTTCATGTATTCTCTGGTGCTTTTTAAACTGGTGGATAAGAGGTAGAAATCGATGGTTTTTTTTTTTTGCACAACAACGTTTAGACCAGATGCCTGCATAGCCGTATCAGAACAACCACAACCGTGGAATGCATCAGTGCCATTGAAAATATTGCAGGAAAAGGTGGCGCTGCAAAGTTGAGGACGAAAAAGTGAACTGGCACAGAGAACCCTGTGCCAGGCCAGTCCCTGTGCCAGTCCAGTTTTTCGTGCTCAACTTTGGAGCACAGCCTTTTTCTGCAGTATGTTCCAACTAGCCCCTGCACAAGCTTTTTTTTTTTTTGAAAACAAGCCGCATGTGAAAGCCTTCACTCAAGGCCACTCACTGAGGCACTGCACCGAAGCGTAGACCGGATAGAATATTTTGCGTTTCACCTGTTGAAATCCCTGCGCGCAGAAATTATGACCTTGGGGGCACGTGGAAAATGCGAAGGCTTAATACGGATGTATTGTGGGTGCACAGTCGCAAGAGACTGCTGCTTGCGTTTGGCGGCTGTGGCGACGTTTCTAGGAATACATTTTTTGGGGGCTTTTGTAGATAGAGGTGCATGTGCGTTTCTGTTTTTGTTTTTATTGCCCTTCATTTGTGGCTCATACCCACTGTGTGGGTTCGGCCACTAATTGAGTGGTATTCTAAAGTATTATTCAATTTTAGTGTTAAGGAACTTACATATTGAAAACGTTACATTTTTTTAAAATGAAATTTTGATGATCACTGATTTGTACCTACTATAAAGCTTTGTATTAGTAATGGATAATAATCTAGATCAAATCCAAACTTAAAAAAAAACGGAAGTTATACGTGTGTTGACACAGAAGAATAATTTTAGTTTGTTACTGTTTTCGTTTCATTCAGACAATTCCGCACTGTCTCGCAAACTTTCGCACTGGCAAACCCAGAAATAGAGGCTCCAAAGGACAGAATCACGGCCATGGATAAATTCATTCCAATAGCACGTAAAGGATTTTTTCACTTGGATCTAGGAGATGTGCTACATTGTCCGCGTGTTCGTTTTCCTACCTGTACGGTCCCTCTTTTTTGTCAGTACTATTGGGTACATACGTAGAGGATAACCCTAATTATCTTCATTAACTGTCACTCGCTTCTTTATTGTTATAAATGAACATTTCTGCATTGAGAAACTTCTGAACCCAGTTGGATTAGGTTTGTTTCTTGACCCTCTTCGACACTAGGCAGAAGCTTATTACGTGTTTAATTTGATTTTGCCGTTTTTGTTGCCACAGCTGCCATGGGGATATGGGGCTTTGTCAAGCTGTTTTATACCACTTTTTTCCTCTGTCCCAGCCACTTACTGTACAACTGTACGTGGTAAATAAACTAAACTCAAACTCAAACGTATTTCGCAGAGTTTTACGAATTGAGGTGGCTGCTTCCCCGTGTTGCCGTGACAAAGACGATGCGGTCGATGCATCATCTCTGTAAACCGAAGTGCACATGAGAATTTTTTTTCTGAATAGCACGACGTGTGACACATCCGATACGACATGTAACGTTGTTCATTTCATTATATATTCCTGTATGTACCAGTTGATGAATCCAGTACCGTGTTGATTCGTTGATTGTGAGTAAATATTGTTCCAAATCGAAGAAAGGCACAAAACCAGTACATGAACACTGGTACGAAAAACAGAGAAGCACAGCTGGCGCTTAAAACGTAGTGGCAAGAGCGCAGCCACCAGCAAGCGCACAACATCGGGCTTATCAATTTTGGATATTCTGCTCTCGTACTCTTCTTCATTACGGCACATTATCTAGCTGGCAACGGAGCGCCGTCCCAAAGGAAGCAAACGTAACCTGGGCAAGGCGCACACATATGGAACTTAAATCAGGATATTGCAACAATTATTAGCTCTGCACATAGCGGGTTTGGGTATTCGGGATCATTCTCAAAGTTTGCGACTGAGAGCCGTCTGATGAATTGTCGTGGGAGCTGAATATCGTAGGAACGACTCGCGGGATGACATGGCCACGGCAGGATTATATAAGAGAAAGAAATACCCATTATTCCTGTTGTGCTTAATGTAATGAAACTTCTTAGCAGCCTATGAAGCAGTAAGGCTGCATGTGCGATCTGACGGGCATTTACCACCCTTTAAAAGGCATCGTGAGCATTTGTGGCGGGTGGCTAGCTGTGCTCCATGTCGAGTGCATCGGCGCAAAAACTTGGTCACCAGCAAATGGTAGTTCAAAGGGCGAGCTGTCAGCGCTATTTAGACGAGATAAATTAAGCCGCTCAGCAAGGCTGCTCGTGAGCAGTGGTGAACAGGTGCTCAGCAGAGTTGAGCGCAGCGAACATCAGGTATCATCCACGACCTCTGAGCACCTCGCTCCGTGTACCACGCCACATCAAGACGTCATATACATGGATATGTAACGTTTGTGGCACCTACTTCTGGGCTCGACGCACGTAATGGCGAGGTGCTGTGCTGCTTGGAGGGATGCATTCTATAGGTGCAAGTGCCGCCACAGAAGTGCCGCGTGGCTATAGTTTAACTGAACTGCACCACGCATTCTTTCACTAGAATTGTTTAATCGGTGACTCTGGTCAAATAACGGTAGCTTCTTCCTGGTGCCAATACTGCGACAACCGCGATTGATTATGTTAAGTTACCTTAGGTTGAGTTTGGCGTCTGACGAAGAGAAGTATTTTTGACAGAACGACAACACGCAATACGGCGAAACGACCCTCATTTCAAGAGCTCATTATAACAATCGTTTACAAAGAGAGGAGCTCGGGAAACTGCAAATTGTCTCTATTAGATCAATGCCACTCTCTTACGAGCCATCGAGGCTGTGTCAAAACGTATCGCAGTACCCGTGGCCTCGACCGCATACCGTTGATGAGGATGCACTCGATTGTGCGCTCCCGCTCCTTTCCGCTCGGTGGTCAAGAGCGATGGCACACTGCAATGATTGCCGGCTTCAGTCTCAGTTTATCGAAAGCATTCTACGTGAAGGCTGCAATGGCATTGCCGGGAGGCAGGGCTCACTGCGCGAAGGCTTTGCTACTTTTACGGAATCAGCCAAGTTTAAGCTGCGTTATTCCAAAAGAGGTCTCTGTAGTTCTTTCACACCTTGCTTTTTATTCAAATTCATACACGCTCTCACACAGCTTCCAATGAACTTTGTTTTCCTCCTTCTCTTCTCCTTCATCAAGCCTGAAGCGTAGCCACCGCAACCACTCTAATCGATGACATCACTTGGCGATGCGTGCGATCAAAAACGAGAAGCTGGAGGAAGAATGAAATTTTACGCATTAAGAGACCCCTGTCTGAGGCATCCGCCGATATATTTGTCTTACAAATATCGAACTCAGTTCCATTGGTACGTTAAAATTAGTTCAAAATAGACCAACAGCCGTATTGAAACACGAGGAGCGTCGCTTGTATTGTTTTCGAAACATAAAATAACAAAGATCAAGGGTATAGTCATGGCGTAATCCCCATTCGCGCACGATTGAAAGACTCGTTGAGCGGGCACGAAACAGCAAAAACGACAGTAGCGTGTGACGGATTACGAACTAAGACCTGGAAAAATTTAGCGCTTGATATTTTATGTAATTCGTTTTCTAGTCTCTTCTTTGTAATTCGTTTTCTGGTCTCTTCTTTACGAGCGGTCTCTGGCTGAGAACAGTGCTTTCACACATCTCGACACCCCAAAGGTGCTTTCCGCAAGGGCCCCCCTCATTCACAAAAAAAAAAAACACGTTATACTGTGAAAATGCTTGCAAAAAAAAAAAGACAGCTGATTGTAATACTGCGGCACTGCCTTAGCGCTGCCGGCTTGTTGGACCATCTTCTAAAATTCTGTACTAAATGAAAGTTCTGCGAATTCGGAACTAGGCCATCTTCGACATGCGCGTTTATTGAACATGTGATCCTTGGATATTTTGGATTCTGAATTAAGAACAACAACAACAACAAAAAACTAGAACAACACTCGTCCACCTCGGTGGTGACGATTATGGTGCCCGGTCGCTGTGCAGAAAGTCGCGGGTTCGATTATCGCTGGCCGCGTTGGTGTCATTTCAATGTAGGCAGAATGCTGGAGGACCGTGTAGTGTGTGTTGTCAGTGCACATTGAACACCGTATGGTCCAAATTCCACAGCGCTCTGCCATGTTGGCTCTCATATACATATTATGTTTTTTTCGCGTAAACCCCACCCCAGACCCTATTTTTATTTGAAGGCAATTCTCACAGAAGAATATTTAATATCATCTGTTTACGATCGCCTAGAACATTCTAGGCATTACTGATGAACATAACAGCTGGCTGATCTCAATAAGCACCTAATAGTCTCATCAAGTTGGGTCGATGGCGTAAGCATGCCATTTTGTAACGCATCCCGTGGCCTTGCAGCTATACAAGTTCGCTATCTGAATATCTCTAGTCTAGCGAAAAGTGAAAGTAAAAATACCGAACAGCCCTTAACTGACGTGCCAAGATCAAGCGCCGCAGGTATGAATATCGATGCCTATAGGATGCAAATATCTGAGATGTCGAAAGCGCTACCGTTTAACTATATTGAAGGACACACGTGTTTTTCGCGCAACGAGGAAGACACGCAGTGATTAGTCTGCAGGCACGCGCTAATAACCAATGCGTGCGTACTGCGTTAAGCGATAAGCGCGGGGTCGTTAATCACTCGTTTCTATTCACGCCGCACGCATCACCGACATATCGGCCGTATACACGCACATACCGCGTACACGAGCGCGCAAACGAAGCGCCCTTGGCTTTGAACATGTCCCCCAACATGCTCGCCGAGTCAGGTGAGCTCTGAAGTGTCCTTGCACGTGCCTTCGTTCCCAGCCAAGGTCAAATGCCGCTGCTCACACACACACACAAAAAATGAAAAAAAAAGAGGTTATGTATCGCTGCATTTGTACTAGAAACTTATGAAGCATGAAATGTATCTCTTTGCCTCAAGATTGGCGGTAAGCGAAAATAAAAAAAAAGAACTAGGGAGGGGGGGCCACGTAGGGAACCGCGTTTCAGTTACGCTATCGTCAAACGAAGCATGCAGTGTGAGTGAGTGTTTCTCACAGCAAAATCACTGCTAATCGGCTAGAAGAGGGACAATGAGAATTACTATGAAAAGAAGAAGAAGACGAAGAAGAAGAAAAAGTCATAGTTTCGGCACAAGGACGGAGCAATGAATGCCATAGCCACACATCGGGCTGTTCTACAAGGCTAGAAGATTTAGGAAACATATGAAATGCAGGGAACATGGTCACTTGTGCTTAAATTGACAGTATTGCAGTAAGCACAATATCTAAACAGGTGTTGGGAATAGTTGACTGCATGACGTCTGACAGGAGGCGAAGTCCAAGTTCCACACCATGAAACCCGACAAGCCCCTTGGTTTTCACGTCGAAGTACATTAAGGTTGAAGTATTCACTGACTATTATCGGTACATCCTGTGGGCACACCACAGGAAAGTTGTGCAGCGAGAAGGTCATGACGTCAGTACGCGAAATTCCTGGTGAGATGTACACTGTTGCGACAACACAGCCGTGCGATGTTTTAACGGCGCAAGCGTCCCACAACTCATCTGGGGCAGTGAGTTGAGTTTGTCCGTCGAAAGTGATTGTGGCGGTGCTCATTTCGATAGGAACCGAATTCACAGGCACGAGAGGACCAGCAACTTCCCGAACAGTTCTGGACTTGATGCGAGCAATTCTTTTTGTTGCTTCAGAGTGAAAGTGGAGCCAGAGACGTTTTGGAATGCCCTTTTCATCCCACTGCTTGTGCTTCAGTGAACCCACCCCTCCTTTGATCATGACAACGGACACGTGAATGTTTAGGGAAACTATGGATGCTTGGTCCAAACAAAGTGAATGCTTTGTTTTGTTTGTTCAAGAACGTTTCTTTCAAGTTCAGTGACAGTTAGCTAATACATAGCTCACCGTTAGTGAGATGAACAGCCTGAGTGGTGGGGTCTACACGTTACATGGTAATGCACACGAGGGGGCGCTGGTTCGAATTTGAATATATATATATATATATATTCAAATTCGAACCAGCGCCCCCTCGTGTGTGTTATATATATATATATATATATATATATATATATATATATATATATATATATAAATATATATATATATATATAAATATATATATATATATATATATATATATATATATATATATATATATATATATATATATATATATATATATATATATATATATATATATATATATATATATATATATATATATACACATTCTGGGGACACAGCTTGTTGGAGTGGCCACACTTGCGCTTGCGGCAGTTTGTGGCCTTCGGGTGCAGCCGGGCGTAGCACTTGCGGCAGATCATCTTGGCGCAGTTGTACTTCTGGGCGAAAATGCGAAAAGTGGGCTCGATCACACCACCGAGCAGGCGCAGGCTCAGTACAGGATGCAGCCGGCTTCCAGAGCGTCATCATCCTCCAGTGGTCGGCCTGAGGAGAGCTGCAGGCGCTGCTGGTCGCACGGCGGGCCCAAGCGGGCGCTCAAGTCCTCCTTGAGCTCGGCAACCCGCGCACCAAGAGGCAGGTCAACGACCAGCGTTTGGCCATCAAGGCCCCGCACAAATACGTCAAATGTTTGAGCCATGTGAGCTGATAGCCATCAGCTTGACAGTAGAGAAAGCAAAAACACTTTGACCTCCTTTACCTCCCTTTTCAGGGTTCATTTTATGCCCACGTGTTTCGACGGGATTTGAATGGCGTAGGCTTCACTTCCCAGGAGGCTCGCCCCTGAGGAAGCCGAGTGTCAGGCCGGGGGACGCCTGTGCCCATTTTGTGAAACCAGTGGGTATCCGGCGGCACGTGGGTTCAAACCCACGACCTCCCGCAGCGCGTTATTCGAAGGTCGCAGGTTTGGATCCTGCCCACGGCAAGGTATCTTTTCACCCACTTTTCTTTCATCTCATTTACATTACAGTTGGCCTAATAACTTCCCCTATACCTTCCTTGGCATTCATTATTGTCTGTTAGATCTCATTAATACTGTGTAAAACACGAAAAACGAGCCCTTAAGTATACACTTGTTCCCCTTATATATATATATATATATATATATATATATATATATATATATATATATATATATATATATATATATATATATATATATATATATATATATATATATATATGACACGAAGAAGACGGCAAAAATCAGCCGAGAGTGTCAATAAAATTGCTATCGCATTAATATTAACAATAAGCGCCAGCCCTCCGGCGTAACCAGCACAACATATCTAAAGACGGACGGACGCTTCGCTCCACTCATAATCATTCACTCTGTGTATATATGCTGTGATTTTTTTCGTGTGAAAGAGATTTTATGAGGCATGATTAGTGTCAAGCCTGAAACCAGTCCTGCATAGGTAAGGGCGTTTGATTTCCACTAACGTCATTTGAAAACTGCGGTGCAATGTAACTTACTTATAGGGGCTTTCTTCTTCTCTACATGCCCGGTTTCACTTCCCTACGACATGTAAAGGGAAGAGTATTTCAGCTACACTATAATGTCGTGGGCCAGTTCCCGGAGAAAAGCGGCCAACTGGATTCATAAAATAGTTTACCGCTCTGCATCTCATCTCTTGCTTTCTGTCTCTCTCCCTCTCTGTTGAATTGCGGTTACGTAAGATGCATCTGCTGCAAAGAAGACTGCATGCTGTGGATGAAGCGAAGAGGCTTCGAACTAAATTGTCGGGAGGGTGCGCATGCGAGGGCCCTGTCTAGCTCGCGAGTACTCACAAGCACTGCAGACAGCTTAATTCGTTGCTCCGGCGAGACTGCCCCGCGCCGCGGCTATCAGACTGAAGTGAGAGTGGCCTTGGCGTGTATACGAGACGCGAACTATATGCCGGCCGCTGAACTCGGTGGCAATGTGCGAAACAAGTGTTTTGATACGAGAACACTTCTCTTTCGGTGGCGTCAGGGTCAAAAACGACTGCGAATAATACTAATAATAAAGAAAAGAAGGTTAGGAGAACAGGGCAGCAATTTGAGTAGCCTTAGCGACCGATATCGTGGCGTTTATCTGCATACGCACAACCTTCGATGTTTTGGATGAAATGCACTGAGACAACTGGCGTAACCAGCGGCAGAAAAGAGGGTGGTTGTGGGGAACGCGCGCACGTACATGAGATATGGTTGAACCACAACCTCAGAAAATATTTTCTGGATAAACTATACTGACACGGGTCGTACAGATTGTTACTACAGGGTAAGAGAGGCTATTAAACGAACGAAGGCAGCACAGCCTTGACCCCATATATCAGCAAAACGTGTGCGCTATAAAGCCTCCCCCCCCCCCTTTCGCCTTATACCCATGTTTAACAACATTACATGGACACCCACAAGCCGGCACTTCAATTTAAATTTCATTCTGGTTCGGTTCTTTTATCGTTGAAAACTTGATGATAATATACCCGCCTGGAAAATGACAGAAGTGCATAGTTTTTGAGTCTCAGCTGTCGGCACATGCATTAGCAAACAAATATATGCACGCAGAAGGAAGTTTGGGCGTGATGATAAATCACACTGATGATTGGTATTTTTTATTTTATTTTAGAATACCTCACAGGCCCCGTAAGAGGCATAGGGTGAGGGAGGTATACAGTACAATTTAATACATTGTAAAGGAAAATCTTTCACAGCGTACAATTACAGGGCAGTAGAATAAAACAACATAGAATAAAATAACAAGTAGAAAAGAGATTAACAGATAACTATGCGTGCAAAAAAATTATTTACGCACTACATAGTAAGTATTGCATAGGAGTAATACACTACGAAGTACAGGCACAATAAACGTTATTACAGCCACCATACAATTACGTCTTTGTAAAAAAACAAATGTAAAAAATATATGTAAGGCTTGCCGTCTGAATACTACCTTATGCCATTATGAGAGACGCCGTAGTGGAGGTCTCTGCAAATTTCGACCACCTGGGGTTCTTTAACGTGCATCCAAATCTGAGCACACGAACCTACAGCAGTTTCGCCTCCATCTTAAATGCAGCCGCTGCAGCCGGGATTCGATCCCGGGACCTGTGGGTGAGCAGCTGAGTACTTTAGCCACTAGACCACCATGGCAGGGCAAAGAAATCACATACTGCAGAAACCACAGCGCAAAAACAACAAAAAAGTGGAGAGAGCGCTCGTGCTGTGTTCGTCTCTAGCTCTGTTTACTTCATTAGGGGTGATGCTCCCTAAGCAGTGGGTATGTACATGCATGTCTCTCTTCGTACGTGATCACCTATAGTTTTATAACTCACTCAGCAGGTGCGGACGGACGGACAGACAGACGGACGGACGGACGGACGGACGGACGGACGGACAGACAGACAGACAGACGGACGGACGGACGGACGATTCGCGGTTTACTTATAAAACCCTCCGAAGCTTCGCCCCACTGATTATTATTCACTACGTGGATATGCTGTTTTTGCATTATGGTGTTTGCAGTAGTGGGACTATCCAGGAAATGACAATATTCATCGGATGACTGTGCTGCGACAGAGTTGCAGACTAAACCGCTTGCCAAACGTTTACTTCGGGACACCTCTGAATGTGCGTGCCCAGCCACACGCATGCCTGGTGAAGAGGTAGCGAATGAAAAATGAGATCGACTCAGTTAAAGTACAGCGACGGTTTCTCAATGAGACTGATTCGTATCAGCCTCATTACGAATAGCAGCGCTGCTCGAAGTGAAACGCTGATAACCGCCGTCTCTCTCTGCTTTGCGTGTTCAGAAGACTCGCCGCGGTTGTGCGATGCGAAAGCGTCCTTGCGCCAATATTGTGTGTGCAAACACTGGCTACGAAAGGTATTCAAGCTGCGCCGATTGCGCTTTATTAATGTGTGTCAGTGAGCGCAGTCTTTGCGTCTGCTGACTAGGCTTGTTTGTCTTGCGTTGGAGCGCCCACAAGACGCGCATGGAAAACGTGCAACGAATGGCATACATTTTTTTTTTGTTATATGGGGTGTAAGATATGTTCCCGCTTTTCAATAATAATACTAAAGAAATCACAAAAGACCTAGAACGCAATGTGGTTTTGGGTATAGTTGATATTCTATGTCAGCTGAAAGGAAATCGTCGACATTTACAGACGTATACTATAGAAAGGATGAAGGCAAAGAAACGGAACGGTTTATTCAGCATATATACCGGCCGAGACATTTTCAATAGCTGTTATCTTTCTTTTCCTTTGGTAGTGTAGCAAACGGGATGCTATAATTGATATGCGGGGTTTAACGTCCCAAAACCACCGTATGAATGTGAGTGAAGCCGTAGTGGAAGGCTCCGAAGATTTCGACCACCTGGGGTCCTTTAACATGCACCCAAATCTGAGCACACGGGCCTAAAGCATTTTCGCCTCCACCGAAAATGCAGCCGCCGCAGCCGGGATTTGATCCCGCGACCTGTGGGCCAGCAGCCGAGTACCTTAGCCACTAGACCAACGCGGCGGGGCTGGGATGCTACAATTATAGTTGCCTTTTCTTAATTTTACTGTATATCTCTTTTGTGGACAACAATCTTTTAGTAACTTTTCACGAAGTAAGACAATTATTTGTGCCCTCTGGAAACAATTATTCCCGTTCATCTTACAACGACCAACCGAAGATATAAATATGTTGAGCTTAGCGCTTCGTTTCGTTTATATAACGGATAACACAAGCACCAGAACAGCGTTGCACACTTCATGACTCACACGTATGACGCTAACCTCCTTTTTGTAGTGGCACCTTTTTGATAATCTATACCATCTGGAAAACTAGATTGCAGAAAAGCGAATTTAATTTATACGTAGTGGTCCCAATTCCGTCCAAATCATCGAGAAAAAAAGTCATTTTTGTCTGCAACTTTCCCAAGAGCATGCAAGATACATATATAAACTTATTCTGTTAGCCTAAAGAAAGAAAAAAAACTGGAAATTTAGGTACCCTACCCGTTTTTTTTTTCTTTTGAAGATACAGTATTAAGGTGAACTATCTGACAATAATGCCAAGGAAAATATACGGGATGTTATTATACTTATTGTAATGTAAATGAAAAGAAAGAAAAGTGGACGAAAAATTAACATTCTGCTGGCAGAGACCGAACCCGCGTCCTTCGAATAATGCGTCTGGAGCTCAACTGACCTAGCTCGGCGATCATGCCCCTGTCCACTTTACGGGGTCAATGTGCATTTAAAGAAGGAACCATTCTTCAGCGTCGCCGGTAGCCATGACGGCAAGTGTGGAATGCTTTTTTTTTTCTGGCTCTTTGTGTCACGTATAACGTCATCCTATTACGAACAGGCCGCTGACCAATAATCCCTCGCATATTATCATGAAGAATAAAAGAACGAGACCCTCGCTATGAATGAAGGAAAGATAGGGAAATTTTAAGGGCTATTACGGTAAGCTTTACTACTGGTCAAACTATAATTTTCACAAGAGAAAAAAAATTATGTGAATTCCCACATTGTGCCTGTCACTATAGGGAAGCTGGCTGCCCAATCGTTTGGGAGTGACCATTTTCGCGAATTCGGCCGCTGAAGACTTTCGGAGTTATCTTCGAGCACCATTTAACATGGCCGATACATGTGCACATATACTTACACGTGAGAACAGCTATGAGATTAGCTTGCGCCGCGCTTTGCATTCTCCCGGACTTCTTTCCCGTGAAGTAATGCTGCTTTTTTGTAATGTCATATTTAGCGCTTGTGCGAACTCCCAGCATCTCAATGTAGAAAACCGTCTAAAAGATACTCGAAGTTGTCTATTTTATACAAAAGGGCCCATTGCACTCCGTCTACCTCTTAGTTCATGTGGCAGTGGCACGCGTGTATCATTATCAACATTATTATTGTACTTCTCGTAGATCTACGGGCACGTCGCGGTTGGTGTAGGCTTTCTATAGCTTCAGGGTCTTCTTGGAGACGCCGTTGCCTTTATAAATCAATAGTATTCTCTCGTTGTACGTATATATACTCGGGTGTCTTCGTCTCTCAGCCGTCGCTTCGCAGTCATTTCTATGGCTAAATGTTGATGATTGACTGGTATGTGGGTTGGGGTTTAACGTCCTAAAATCACCATATGATCATGAGAGACGCAGTAGTGGAAGGCAAGGCTTCGGAAATTGCGACCACCTGGGGTTCTTTAACGTGCGCCCAAATCTGAGCACACAGGCCTACAGCATTTCCGCCTCCATCGAAATAGGGCTGAATGTTTGTCTTCTTTATAAACAGTGTACGAGTGGTGACTATATGGGACTTATCCGATTTATGTGGCACATACCTCTGTATGATGATCATAGTTTTCTGGGTCGACTCTCAACGAACGATTCACCTAAGCTCACTTCACTGTTAAAATGTCATTTCGCACCCATATTTCAAGGAGTATTTTATTAACCGTCTCACTGTGTGTAAACATGAACCTGCCTCGTAATACCGCTAGCTTTGCGTGCGCACTTTTAAACACGTGCATGTGCTGTAAGTGTGGAAGTATTGCTTATTTCTATGAGAAAATCATAATCTTGTGTTTTTGTTCGTTCCATGAAAGTGCCGTTTAGTGACACTCACTGCAGGCCACACTCGGCTTTCTTCGTGCTCTCTTCACTGCGTCGTACGAAGTGTGAAGCCCGGGCTTCAGTTCTTGAGTGCAAACGGAATGACATGATAATCACAAAATGGATCGGCACTGGTATCTCACAGACAAATTTTCTGGTGATTTTAGATGTTGGAAACGCCCCTTCTATCAGTAACTCTTATATTTCCAGTGGAAAGAAAGATAGAGTGAAACCTATTTTTTTGAAAAAAAAATCAGTGCGTTTCTCAAAGGTTTGATACGACACCCGTTTTTTTAGTTTTCCCTGATTACTAGCGCAAAAGCTTCTTTTTCAAAAAAAAAAACATATAACCTGTCGACTGGTTTATCGACCGGCACTGTCATCAATTCCAAGCGACAGTGACATTTCCCGCAAAGTAGTGGACCGTCGTTGTGGCATTCGCTGCAGCAAAGTGCACTCGCTCAGAGTATCCGTAAGTGAGTTCACCAGGCTTGGTTATAGTCACGGTTCCCTGGAGGCATTATTTATTCAAAGTGTCCCACGCACGCATCGGTTAGATAAGAACAGAGAGCGATGACGATGCAGCGAAATGCATTTATCTTATTCAAAGAATTCCTCATCACTTACGACGTTGGCTAACACTCCGAGGAGACCTGTCGTGAAGTGCTTTGCCGCTCGGCTGCCTTGCGCAACTAGTGTCCCGAGGGCGAAGTTTCACAAATTTCCCGAGTGCTAGTGCCACCCCTTCAAAAAAACTACTACCAGCATAGTTACACAGTAATAGCTATTTTTAGCTGATTAGAATCCAAAATGTCACCCCAAATACAGCGTTAAGCAAAAAAAAAATAACCCAAAGAATTACTGTTAATACTTTTTAGACTTTCTTCTCTAGTGGGTAGGAATCGTGACATTTTCTAAGCAAGACGCAGAAAAGAAAAAAAAGACAAATTTTAACTTGACAATGTCTCTGATGGACTACTCTGTGCGGGGTAGAAGTAAAAGGAAAATAAACGACAGAACAGCTCAAAGAAAGAATGAAGAATACCCAACTGTCTATGGACTTTGATATCACGCAGTCTCTGTAGCAGCCACAGTGTCATTAATTCACAGAGACGTGCAACTTATACAACAATAGTTCTATCATAGCCTAGCTTCACACATTTGAAATACATACGCAGCAGCGTCCTTTCTTTCTTATGTGATTCTTAAAGGGAAAAGAATAGAAAATTGAGCCCCGTAACTGTCTGCATCAAAGTGAGACACCTCAACAGTAGCTCACGAGGGATTGAAAGGATAGGATGAAAAGGTATATATAGAGAGAGGAAGGAGGGAGCAAGGCGCAGGGACATTGAGCGACGAAAGTAAAGAGGAGATATGAAAGATGGACACGATCCCTGGACTCCGAGGACGGGGCACCACTCGGCGAGAGCTTTTATCGGCGTCAGGAGATGGCGTAGCGGGAGCCCAGTCGGCCGGAATACTCCCTTCCCACCCCACTAAAAAAAAAAAAAAAGGCTGCATGCTCAATGCAGTAAATGCGCCAATGGGACAAATTCACACTAAGCACTCATTCAAAAATGCTACTCCAAGCATTGTGTGGAAGGGTATACAGTCAGGCCGTGAGAGCCAGGACCAGAACGCAAAGCTCTCAATTTTAATGCGGAGATTATGAAAGGGCTCCCTTGTTAATTCTAACGAACTCGAGAAACCGCAAACACGAACTCGTAGCTGTCACTTCCGGCACGTATACCACGCGTCACAGGGGCGATGTTGTTGAGCTCAAACCTGGTTTCTATATGGCTTTGCTTTAGTCGGCGGCAATTGTACATAATTGCGACACACAATGAGTTAACGATTCTTATCGAGCACAACACAACTTATATAAGACTACGAGATGTATAAAAGCAGATCGTGACAAGGTGTGATCATATCTCCACCTGGTTTCTTTCCGACGATGCTGTTATGCGTATGACAGCCCATTACAAGGACGGCGGCTACTTGTTGCTGTGTCAAAACTACAACCACCGGTGAACGTGCAGGCTCAACGTTCTTTGACGACAGACATTTGGGGTTGTCGATAACGTCTCACAGGAATGCAGGAAACTCGCTCTGGTGTATAGCTGACGTACTCTGGACAGTCCATTATGGCAACCAACCACGCTGATATCATGATAGAGAAACAAGTGTATACTTAAGGGCTCGTTTTTCGTGTTTTTACACAATATTAATGAGATCTAACAGACAATAATGCCAAGGAAGGTATAGGGGAAGTTATTAGGGCAATTGTAATGTAAATGATATTACAATCGGCCTAATAACTTGTCTGTTAGATCTCATATATATATATATATATATATATATATATATATATATATATATATATATATATATATATATATATATATATATATATATATATTTGTGGCAGAGAAGGCAAGCGGGTTAGGGGGATAGAGCAGGTTAAGTGGGCAGATGAGATGAGGAAGTTTTCGGGTATAAATTGGCAGCAGCAAGCACGGGACCAAGTTGACTGGCGGAACATAGTAGAGGCCTTTGTCCTGCAGTGGACGTAGTCAGGCTGATGATGATTATGATGATGACCATGATGATAATGATGAACGTTTGTGGGTTTCGCAATCTTTCATCACAACAGCAGTGGGTTTGTTTTCGTTAAGGTTGAGTAAAATAATAAAAAAATGAGCCCTCAAACGTTTGCTTCCTTCATTACAATATCGTAATTCATTTTCCGTTTTTCGGTCGTAATCGCGCGACTGGCTACCGAAAGTTCTGCGTGATAGAACATCTTCATGAATACTGAGGTTTTACGTGCGAAACCATGAAATGATTGTGAGGCCCAACACACAAGCGCCGAAGGTGATTTCGCGCACCTGTTGCATATGTCGTTATGCGGTTAAGTCTCGTTTCGCTTACCGCAAAAGCTTCTTCAAATCTTTACAGCGTTTCTTGTTCCAAACTTATGTGCGTGTTGCCAAAAAACAAAAACAAAAAACTCGGTACATTGTCTATTTATTTGTCAAAATATTTTTACTATGTAGTTATTTTTCAAGCGTTTTTGAGCCGTCACCAGCAAAATAGACTCATGATGACAATTTATGAGACACAAAGCGAGGACATGAACTCAAGACAACATAACTAGGCAGCACCAGAAATCTCCTGTGTCCGTCTATGCAGACGTTATACATTCTTTCGTGATAGATGAAACTTGAGGTTCTGCCGTTCTAAGAAAAATAAGAATCTCACTATATACACCTGATATCTGCCTATTGTCACAGTGCTGCAATGCATAAGAAGCAGTTTAAGAATCATGGAACAAATTTTTGCCTTAAGGCTTTGCAAAGGTGTGATGTTTTTAGCACAGAAAACACGCTGTTAGTGTTCAATAATCACGGACCATGCTTGTTCAAGTTTACGGTAAATGAAAGTAAACAGTGAAAAGTTGAGGCGGTGATAAAGTATAGATGCAAGACAATAAAAAAATAGATGAAACATTATAAAGGTGTTAGCTTGGAAGCGCATATTCACGTGACGGCCATCACGTGAAATGTGATTCCCGTGATGTTGGTCCATCCTGTCAAGTGCTCCCCGTCCTATCCGCGTCAAAAGTAGCGCTGGAATATTTTAAGTGAGAAAGCATCATCAACGAGCCTCGCAACGTATTTTTTTAGGCCCCGTCACGTGACCTGCGACTTTGCAGGTAGTCTGCATTCTTCCTCAATCACGAGAGTTACTGTGTGCCTTAACAACGCCGTCTTCGCGTGCAGCCCTTCGTTTGTAATTACGGAATCACACCCCGTCTTTTCACCAGGTGAACTGACATATTTGTGCAGAAACTCGCGAACATAACCAGCAGAGTGCGCATAAGCAGACAACAACAAGTTGTTCGGCGTGTTTTATAATACGTGCGGAAATGCGACTACCGAGCAATGCGAAGAAATCCCAAAGAGACTCGAAGAGGAGAGTTGTGCACAGGCAACAACGAAGAGATCGTACGCTGTTCGGTATAAGCTTTCACTTTCGGTTTCCTCAGTTATTCGCGTAGTTATAGACACGAACGAATGTGAATGACCCACCGTCCAGCCTAGCTTTCACACCTGTGATTGCGATGACTAAGGGTGCGGTCAAGAAGAGTGCGCGTGCGTGATCGAACTACTGAGTCCGTCTCGAAAACTCGGCACACGCAGCAACATGCATACTGTATGTGAGGGCATCGACAAGAAGCTCCGTCCGTCATGCAGCTGGGTCAGCGTGCGGCCTTTCCGAGGGGCTCCAAGGACGGCCGAATTCCTGCACGCTGCCAGGATCCGCCCCTTTCTCGCCACACACCGAGCGCAAGCACCCGTGGAGTGCTTCTCGCCAGTCGACGTGCCAGGGAGTAACGGAGTCACCTCTTTGTCGACGCGCTCTGCCGGTTTCCAGAACAGCCGTGTCAAATTAGCTAACGTATACGTCCGGTATATATAATGTTGTTGGCCATGTTTGCTGGCCTTCTACGTATAATGTCCTAAATCATGATTGGCTCTCACTTGCTTTCACCGATATTCGCAAGGTTACAAGTTTCTTTGCAGATACAGACGCAGGGGCAAGATTGCAAGATTTTCTCTACGTTAAAAGTGAAAGAATTAGCTATTGACTGACTGCACTTCAGGCTGGTATTATCCCGTCTTTATTTTACAGCGATTGCAGTTATCAAATCACAACAGCTATGGAGTGCTTTTCAGTAGCAGCCACCGCCATTGCCACCTATGTGCGTGAGCATTGTCGCACGAAATAGAAAAAAAATTCAAATAAGTAAAATATATAGGATCGAATGGGATGTGAACCAAGACTCTTTGTGTTGCAGTTGAGTATTCTGCCACATAGCAACGCTGTTGCTTGAAACTCCTTCACAAAAATACCATATACAGGCGTCATGTAGGTAATGAAAGTTGTGTTTAAAAATGTAATGCAGTGTCATGTAAGAGCAAAATAACAACCAGGCGTCAGACAATGCCAAGTGCACAACTAGGGTTGTTGAATACTTTCAACTCCTTACAAAGGGCTCCGCCATTATAACTTGTCGTGATCAGCCACAGCACGAGCAAAGTGCGCATAATGCCTTACAGATGTGCAACGTGTATATACTCCCCTTACTTTGACGAAAATTGCCACAGTTGGTGCTTCCACATTTCATAAAACATTGCTATAATTTATGGTACGTATAGTGGGCATCTTGCATGGTTGTAATAGTTATCCTAAGAGAGTTAGTTCAGTATGGTCTCTATGGGAAGGCCGTTCTTCTGAAACCTTTCGGTGTGACTCTGCTGTCTGTCTGGTGAAAGCCTGGCGAATTTTTTTTTTTCTTTTTCACGGTCGGTGGGTCCTTCCTCCTTCTGTTTCATCACCTGGAAGGATTGAAAGCCAGTACGGAAGCGCTTAAGAGGAAGAGAAGTTCTTTAAATGCAGTTCAAGAACATTTGTGGATGCTATGAAGCAGCAACTATCCTAGGTACTGTGAGAGGCCGAAAGAGCAGCCCTGTGAGCCGTGCTAGGTCAGCTCGACAATCACCTTCTGGCAGAAAGCAAAATTATAGGTCAGTGGCCAACCCGGAGGTCAACGCGAGCTGCTATGAGGACGTTGCTACTGTTTCTTAAAGAAACATGCACGATTCAACGACGTGTTGTGACAACTGCACCTGTTACTTTTAAAGTTTGCTACTGGCATGACTTTGTATAATAGTTACATACTCTGTCTTTCTCTTTTCTTCTTCCGCACCCATTTACCTCTTCCGCTGTACAAGGTAACCAACCGGAGATTTAGCCTGCTTAACCTCTCCGCCTTTTCTCTACCATTCTCTCTGTCTCTTTCGTCAGATGGTCCATATAATGTGTTCGAGCTAGGCCGAATTAATTAAAGAAAATGGCCTTGCTGGCTCGCAAATCTCGTGAGGCGAAAGTTATTTCTACAAATGTTTAAAACAAAAATCTCGTATATAGTCAAAAGCTCCGCGCTCCGCTTTACGTTGACATTACCAGGCGTGACCGCTCACGTAGGTCAACCAGTCTACAATGACCTACAGTGACCGATTGAGCACGTAAATGTCCCAAAGCCCAGTGCGCGAAAGACGTGTTTGTTGTATCTAACGCATCTTTCTACAGTTATTAAAAATCATCATCAAATGCGAAAATTAACCTTGGGCATCAACAACAGTGATGCGGAAAATCATCACGCGATGACGTCACCAATTGACCCCATTAGGACGCCACAGGTCACCTAAATTTGTGAAGTCACATAGCGTGACGTCACACGATGACATCGACGTGCCATCGACGTTTGCTCAAAAAGTGGTCCATCTAGCAGGCAATGCAAAACCAATTTAGGAGCGTGAAACTTTCAGAGAAGGGCTCGAGTGAGGATCAGTGCATGGACAGAGAAGAAAAAGTGAAACGAGGCTTTCGCCTTGAAGTCATGTTAGGCGAATGCATAAAAACACTTGTGAGATATCTTTTTTCGCACTTACATTTGTGTGATCTTACTTCAACAACACTCAATCAACTATTGGAAGAGACAGTTAGGTATACATACATGTAATACCTTTCGACAATATTTCATCAATATACGTATAAGCATGGTTTGACTTTTGGCAGTGCATAGTCGTCGATCTCACGAGCAATCAAGCGCGACCACCGCACGTCACATTAACAAATGTTCACACCCCGTTGCGAACGAGTGCGTGTACGAATCGCGTTCTCACGGACCGCCGCTGGTGAGCCACTCAGCGCTCGCCGCTCTGCCTGCATGCTGGCCGGCAGCAGTGGGGCTCGCCACGGAGCGACCGTGTGAATCTGTGTGGTACGAGCGGGCTTCAATTTATCACGTGCCACCAACGGGCAGCACCACCGGCAGCGGAGGTGCCGCCTCGCCAACCTGCATTAGCATCGCAGGCGCTTGATGGGAGACAAAGCGGGTCCCCGCCCTGGCTTCGCTGGTGGGCTCTGTAGGCACACGGCAGCCACATTTGTTCGCTACACTTGCGCCTCTGCAGCACATTGCAGGCATTCGCGGCAACGCCTCCCGCCACTCGCAGGGTATAGTCATGGCAGAAGAGCTGCCATGCCCGTAATGATGCTGCCGAAATCGAGATTTGCATCTTTGTTGGCTCAGTAAATATAATGGAGGGAGGCTGTTCATGATCCGGGTCTCTGGGCCCGATTTCATGGGTAGTTCATATTCTAACCATGTCTTGAATATCGTATGCTAGTTGCTTTTATTATTCAGAGCGTTAGGACGGCTCATTCACGGATGTGTATGGTAGAGGGAGAGAGAATTGTTTTAATGGGTAGCTGGACAGGTTTGCCTGATGTTTCACGAGACAGGCTACTCCAGGTGCGGGGTGATGACAATGATATATGCAGTCATAAACACACACAACACATACAGTTACATACACGCATAAAAGTCACATAGCACATACAGTCACTCACGCGCACTGCACTGTGTATGGTATGGGGGTAACAGTGCCCAATGTCTGGACACAGTAGCGCAGGACAAGGTTGAGTGCTGCTTTGTTCATCATTTGCGTGTTGTTTTGCGAACGTCACAGAGAGGCAGCAGCCAGGCCAATCTATGTGCGTCTCGTGCATTATTTCGTGATATAATGGGTCAATTCACGCAGGTGTAATTCAGAAAGTGAGGCGAAATGAGATCTTGTTAGAACATGGGCGCAGTACGTGTTCTTCTTCCGGTCTCATAAATCAGAAAGTGAGGCGAATAGACCTAGAGAAAGCAGCAGAGAAATAGCAGCCGAATAGAGAAAGCAGCAGAGAAAGCACCAGGTTAAAGATACAAACGATAGCAAAGAAGAAAAAATGAAGAACTAGCAAAAAAAAAAAAAAGCCAACGTCAGCCACGGGTGATGAAAGTTGCCAAAAGCAGCCGGGCCTGTTTGAGAACAACTGTGATATTTTTATATAAAAGACAAAATGCATGAAGCTCTTCATGTAAGTGTAAATAAGTACGGCAACTACTCTTCAAAATCATAGCGGCTGAGAGTACAGCGTAAGTTGTAGATTGCAGATATCATTAGAATGACGAATATTCTTGAGCTGTTGCACAATATGACACTATCCTCAGTCGTCTTGCGTGTAGAAGTACCAGCTTTATGACGACAGTGAAAATGAGTAGTGCATGGGTGTGCTAGAAATCCTGATTTCTGGGACTGAAGCACATATTGGAGTCCCTTTTGCAATGGTTTCTCCCGCCATGACAAAGCCCGGACAGTTCGCATTCCCGAATTTGATCCCGCACCAATTTCTACGAGAAATAACCCATACGGTTTTTTAGATTTCCTATTTGGGATGTGGACGAGTGCAGAGAGTCGTGGATACAAAAGCCTTCGACTGCCCTGTTCATTCCCAATTACAACTGTTCAGTGTTCAAAAAAGTGAGGGCTAATGCAAAAGTATTCTCCTCGAGGCGTCGCCAGGAGGTATCTAAAAGTCTCTTCAGTGATCAGACTTAATTAGAGTTCAATGTTCAGTGTAATTCAGTGTTCAGACTTAAAAGTTTCTTCAGTGTTCAGAATTAAATATATACTTGATGACAGTATATATGCGTAACGGTGATTTCTCAAACATATTGAACAGCAACGGCCAACACGACAGCACAAACAATGGGAGAAATTATTTCGGGCCTCGTATAGAACGCTGTAGAAAAATAAAAGTGAGCGGTGCCTAGTTTCTCTTATATTCATGACGTCACGACTGGGGCTCTCAATGTTTTACCATGAGCTGCAACTTGTGAGAGTGCTCCGCAGTAAAGTGGAATATGTGATCATATTTGCATATTTTGTCACTTATTTTCATCTCCACTCGAATTTTTTCTAGGATGCGTAACCATCACTAACGTCAATGCAAACAACGCGCAGAAACGCATAGACCACTGTTGCAGCTTTTCATGTGTGTGTGAGAAGACCGCACAAATATGTGAGAAAACCGCACTGCGGCGCCCATTGTTTGGCTTATAACTTTTGCACGAGAAAATTTTCATCACTTGTTTTTTTTTTTATCAAATGTTTTTGCCACAGATTCTGAAGCAGTCTACAGTCTATACGTGCGACGAGGCCATGAAATCTGTGTGTATTTGATGGTGTTAACTTTGAAATTGACACATTTGAAGTTTCAGTTACATTAGAGGGAAAATCGTCCAGAGCCGTGCATGGACACAAATCGCAAAGCACTCTGGAATAATGTAGGTGATGATTCGCCATGCAATTCGCTAGGGCGCCGACCCATTGGTTGCACGTGGATCAACTCAGCAACTGAGATGCAATGGCGCTAAAATGCGGCTTTCTTCTCGCAAGCTGGAGATCCCAGTCGGCTTTGTGCCTTTTATTTTCACCTTAACATGGCGTCTATTTGATCACACGCCGAGTTCGCGCACATGCACTAAGCTGCAATACAGCTGCGAATGGGCTAATCAAAAAGTATTTTTTTTTCCTGCCTTCTGTTTTTTCTGACGCCAGCTGCACCCGCGCAGATTTAGTAGTTGTACGACAATAATGTGCACATGTTTGTGGAAGTTAGAGTTAAAGCTATGAACACTAAAAATTATAATCAGGAAAGGAAGGTGGTCCAACAGTTAGTAATTAACAAACATAAAGGGAACAACACCCATGTACTAAATGCCTTGCGTGTTACTTATCTACACATCTGACCAAAATTTGTAACCGAAGCAAAAAGTAATTATAATACTCAATAAATAATAAAGCTGGACAAAAGCAGCACTTCTATCACATATTTTTGACATATTCTCGGCTGTGAACTTTCATGAATATGACATAATGGGTGTATTATTCTAAATAAGCGGATAATTGAGACACCCCGTGGTATTGCGTTTTCAGCTCTCCTTCAATATTGCAGCTCCGAAGACGACTGAGCCATGTCGTATTCATGGTTTCAGTGCACCCAGAAAAAAAACTCTTAGTCGCTTTCAGAAAGTCTTTTGCAATAGTTCAGCGCCAAAAAAAATATTTTTCGGACAGCCGTCAAACTATATACACAGGTACAGTTAGGTTAGGTTAGGTTGGACTATTGTTCCGCATCTTTTAAAACCTTCCTTAACGGAAAAATTCAAGATTCACAATTTCCAGATGAATTATCAGACAAGTGTTATACTGCGGGAATAAACGTAGCCTTAGTAAACATCAAAACAGTGCTTTCGTTTTGTGTGTTTCTCTCACAAGTGCATAGGCTTTTACCCTGAAGCGAAAGTATTGAATCGCCCCCAACACTCCACCCCTTCGAGAATACTGAAAAGCTACGCATCATGATGTACAGATCATCCACGCGAGAAGCCCAAGGTCACGAGGACACTGCATTTGCACGTCCAGAGTTCTAGAAGGTCACGGAACAACGGCCTCTTTGCGTGCACGGCTTGACAAACGCTGCACTGATGCGTACCGTCTGCATCCTTTTGAAAGGAAGCGTATATCCGCCCTTGTTGGGGCAGTATACTGCCGCTCCGTGTAGCAGTCACGCGTGAGCTTGATAAGGTGGGATAGTCTGAGCTATCTCGAACACCACGTAACGTCGGTATTTGTTTGTGCTCAGAGAAGCATGCAGTAATAAGTGTGTACGTTGCCTTTATGTAGTGCACTGCTAGCGTGGCAAGGAGCACGCATACTGTCAGAATGACATGTGTATGGTGTCGATGAGCAATTACAAACATGTGCACATACATTTTATTATTATTATTATTATTATTATTATTATTATTATTATTATTATTATTATTATTATTATTATTATTATTATTATTATTTAGCCCAAGTCTCAAAAGTGCGCATGTGTTTGCAGTAATTAAGCTGAAAAATATTCAGTCAAACGAAACCCTTTTTCGCAAATCCCGACTGACGCAAACAGTGTACTTTGGCAAGGCTTGGCGACGAATAGTCAGCCTAGCTTGCACACGGCTCACGCTTTTCGCACAACGCGAATAAATATTTCCATTGTGAGCTCACCAAACAAGGATACACAAAAGAGAGGGATAGGTAAGTAAACACACGCACGCTGACAGAAAATTAAAATAACAAACAAGAACCAATTGTGAGGATCCTAAAAGAAGGAAATATTGCCTTTCAGCATAAACCAAAAACAAGTTCATGTATTATTTTCTTTCTCCGTTGAAGTTTTCCGAATTAAAACTGAAAGTATTCTATTTTATTTAAGTTGTGATAATTATTTAGCACATTCACTTTTCCGGCCTTGTTCCCAAGTCAAAGCACCATTAAACACAGTTCATGGTATAGGTACCGGGGAATAAAAATCACATTAAAAAAAGCAAAACGAAAATGATTTGGATAGTGATTAAGTGAACCTGAAAGGCTAAAAATATGTACTGGCACTACAGAACCTGTACTTCGTTTAGCGACAGCTTCACTCCAAGTGCTCTAAAATGTACTGAGGCTACGAAATGGTCATTTCATTAGGCGTAGGCCTCGCTCGCTCTTTGGCGTTCTTCAACAAGAAATATTTAAAAAAAAAAGCGGACTGAGTAAGTCGAACTGAGTACACAGCTGAGTAAGCCGTTTGAACAATAGTCTTCAATCTATTTTAAATCTTCTATCATTATTTGCGAACGTTTCTATTTCTATTTAGCACCCACCGTTTGGAACTGTTAGCTTTTTTTCCTCACTCTGCCTTCTACAGTGAAGTGCACACAGCTGGTGAAGCGAACCTCCCTCAGGTGCCCGACTTCTTTTTAAGCCATGTCTTTGTATATTAGAACCGATAAGCACGTCGCTTTTCGCGGAGCACTTCCTGTCTAAAGCAAGTTCATCTTTTAACTGAATGTGGGCGCGCACAAAGACACGAACACTTTAGAACAGGAAATTGCACAGACCAAGAGCGCAATTTCCTGTTCCAGTGTTCGTGTCTGTGCGCGCGCCCTTATTCAGTTAAAAAAGGAACCAATGCCAACTAGCTCAATTATCCGTGCTACTGCTAAGGCAAGTGCCCCATTTTGCACACGAAGCGAGGAACGCCTAAATACATGGGGGTTTTGGGACCGAAGCAAGCCAGTCGCATGCGGGGGGGGGGGGGGTGTTTTAAATGAAAAGAAGAGAGAAAAGTGACCCCCGTAACTGTCTCCCAGGGGGAATACACCTCAACAGTAGCTCACGAAGGGTGCGGGTAAAGGAGGGATTAAAAAGATAGGATTCAAAGGTAAAGAGATAGCGTCACTCAAGCGACGTCTGGGCAAGCCTTTCTTTGCCCTCGCAAGATGTATCAGTGACAACGAAATGACTGAAGCAGTCGGCGAGGAGGTAGACAAACAAGGACCAGGCCCAACAGGGAAGTGGCAATGTGGTCATGTAGAGCGAACGCCCTTGGGGAGGTCTGAGGTGGGCGGACAAAAGGCGTGGTTGGCCCTGCGTTTTAATGTCCCCAAACCTTGGCGAGCCCCCTTCCTGCAACATCTCCTTTTGCATCGCTCCTTTTTTCGGTTTGAGTTATTATTCTTCAAATAACGAAGGATAAAGGGGCGCGGGCACGGGCAACAGCTACGAGTGCTGGCTCGCTCAGTTGGACGATCGCTTTCGATGTAGCCCGACGTCCGGGTGCGGGAGTCGCTAAAAGTTCATCCCCACAGGTGCGACGCCTGTGGGGATGCACGTCCCGCAGTGGCCCGCCCTTCATAGTCGATGGCGTTTGCTGATGCACAATTCGCAATTTTCGGGTGCATAGATTGAACGGAAAGTGTATGTTTGCGTAGTAAACTAAGGGGATACTGTAGAAACAGCCAGAATAAAGTGATTTCAAAACCTGCGATAAGATCTCGGGAACAGACCAGCTAAAATTAACTAATGCTGTAACTTTAAAAGAAAGACAGAAAAAAATCTTAACACACCATTGAGAGAGGAGACTTGAAAAATAAAAGCTACAGCAAAACAATCTAGTCCGAGAGAAGAATGCCTAAGATGGCGCTGCGGGTAATCTTCCAAATGAATAAAAAAAAACGCGTACGAAAGGACTCTGAACTGTTTTGCATGCAAACAGAGGCGTGGCCATCAATAGGTCCCTCCATTGTATCCGTACACGAGTACACATGCTCGCAAAACGAGAGCGGTGACCGATTCCCTCACAGGTGTACGGTGAGAGGGTTCACTGTTCCGCATTCACTCCCTTGGTTGTTACACACCTGAGGGACTGACACACACAATAAAGCGCAAAACGAGGCCCCGCGAGTCAATTATACGACCGGCGCAGAGCGCATGTCCAGATACGCATCTCAGCCGGCCGTTTCCTAATTGAATGCGACAGAAAAGCGGTGTAGCGAAGAATAGCAGAAAGGGTCACGTGCCACAGAAGAGCTCTAGGATTAACGCTGGAGTTTCGTCGGTGCGAGAGTGATGGAGAAAGCGATACAATTGAGCACATGGAGAAAAACTAAGCCAATAAGTGCAGCGGGCCAAGATGTAGCCACGCATAGTTTACGAACAGCGTGCGGGATTTGTTGAGCACAACGCGCCTATTCAAGCTAGTTGGGTGCAGTGAAGCGGAACGCGCGCAAGAAAGTTTACAGACGAAACACCAGCCAGTTTGAAATTATCTGCGGGAAGACTACTTTTCTAATGGACAAATGTGCAACGGGTGTTGCAAAAGGAAGTACATAAGGGAATTTTGTATTGGAATAAAACCGTTTTTCTTAGGCCCTGCCACACTTCCTTCTGGTGGCGCTATACTGCTAGATGAAAACCGCTTTGCTATTTGGGCATTTTGAAAGCATTACGTGCATTTCACCACCAGTGAAAAAAGACACCGGCTATTACGATGCTACCTTTTGAGAATCCTCAGCTCAGCTTCGTGTTGGGGCAACGCCAACTGTGTTAGAAGTTTTGGCTTTCCGCAGTTTTAGCAATGTAACGTTTGCTTCATATTGCCGCAGAAACTGCCGGGTTCGAGGGCTACACACACTAATGTATGCCCTGCAGGCGTCACCAATCAAACGAAATGTCGACAACGTCGTTAGGACTAGCGAAGTGAGCCGCAGCGCAGGCTACAGCCCTGTATGCGCACAAGCTCCGATCAAAAGGCCAGCGTGCCTGGCGAAGGAAGAAAGCGAGGTTTAAAGTTATTAAGCGTCTCGCCATATGGAGTGACTCGCGTTCACTCTCTTTCGTCCTCGTTCGCTCTATCAGTTGCGCCAACGCCGACAACGCCAACGGGGACGCCGCTCAATGCATGTAGGGACGGGTACCTGAGAGCTGCACTCTGAAACCTGTGGCTGACGTCTCCTGCCGAGGTTTGCTGCAGTGATTTCCAGCCGCATCAATCTCAATCGTTTTGAAACGTCCGTCTCTATCAATGAGAAGCAGCTTTTAGAAACTGCTGTTAGTGGATGTTATCATCGTTCGCTGTTAATTGTACGTCTGTGTCAATGCGCTCGACAGTTTATTTGGGCGTAGGCGTTTCTGAATAAACCATTTCGAAGTTTGCGCTCACCCCGACTTTCGTATCTTTGATACTTATTGTGTCAACCTTATGCTCCAACTATACCTAAAGCGCTAACAAGGCGGAAATTAAAAGCTGTGAAGTTTCATTAAAAAAATGCCTTACCCTCTAACAGTTCGTGTCAGCAAGCTCCAGCAAATTCGATACTGAAGCAATCAGAGCACTTACGAACGAAAACCCTGATGTATTCAAGCTATATGTGTCAATTTCTCCATACACGACTAAATTGGCACCACTGTTTTCATTTTATTCGCAGCTCTCACTTTATGCAGTAAACATTTGGCACAGGGCGAGAGTACTTCGACATGGGCCTACGCGTACGGCATTTTATGAAATACTTAGCACGGCATAAGGACATGCAAACTCATGCACGTATGGCACATTGCGCTAATCAGCGTTGCTTGTGCGTGAGCGCTATAGCGCGTGCCATCCATTTATCCATTCTGCTATCCACTCCTTACATTCATTCGTCCATTCGTCTGTCCTGTACTTGTGGTAATGAGGTTTGAAGATGCTGAAACAAGGCCCAGACATAACAGGGAAGTGTTATTGTGGTCACGTGAAGACAGAGCTCAAGGAAACTCGAAGCCTCCAAGAAGATTCTGGCAATGTCTATGAAGGAACTTGCTCTGAAAAGACAAGTCGTGTCTCGACGTGTCATCTCAACGAATATTGCTTCCACCAGAACACCTGTTGCCTGCGTGTATCGCACGCTACACTCCAGGTTCATTGGTGACGTTAGAACAGCAGCGATTCCTACGGGTTCTGCCACACTGCGCCGAACAGGGAGCGACGAAATGTCACACAGCAGTTGGAGACCGCTGGAAGCCGGCGTTGTCGTAGTGAACTCGAAAAGAACAGAAAAAAAGACGGTGGACAAAAGAACCGATTCGAGTCACGCTATAGATACACGCCGCCTTTCTCTCTCAAAAGTAGACCCAGCACCAAAGAATGAACCGGAAACAGCGGAAACACAAAAGAAAGAACTGAACGACTCAGATGAATGCGTACGCGAAATGGGAAAACTGAAATCGAAATCACGAAAGCGTGTCAACCGGGCCCGACGACAAACATACTCCGTTGCATACATATGTACCTCGCCTGTAGCTTTGCTGGTTGTAGCGAAGCTTCTTGCGCTTGCGGTAACTGTGTACATGTACTCACGTGTTCCTTCCTGCAATTCATCAATTTAAAATTTTATTTTGGTTGTGTTTAAGAACCTCTCGATGATTTTATAATAAGGTAAGTATTGCTGCAATGCCATGAGGAGAGTGGAAAAATTGTGGCGGAGCATGCGTAAAGTGACAAATACAGAGACGGAATAGCATTGTCAATGAGACTTCCCAGCCACTCGCATCTAGTGTTTGTCTCTGCTCACGACTTCCATGGCCACGTGAATGAGAGCCCTCGTTATGCGACTGTGGTTCTCAAGGTGCGCCAATCCTCACGGGTGCTTCCTTTCATGTGCTACTGTGGTTCTCAAGGTGCGCCAATCCTCAGTTCTCAAGGTGCGCCAATCCGTTGGGCCATGCACTATAAACGCCTGTCTCTTTCTGCTTGCCACGGCCACAGCGGCTAGCCATGGTGGGTGGAATCCCGGTCACAGCGGCCGCATTTTTGATGGACTTGACAATGCTCGATAACATTTTAACATGTGGTCTAGTGGCGTAACACGAGGACCTTGTGTCCCATCGAACTTACGCTACTACACCATATGTTAAAATGATATCTCACCAACTAGCCCAGCTCTCAATCCTACCGAATGCTCGATAACCTTTAGGCTTAAATTTAGGTGATGCCACAGGTGGTCGAAAATTCCGAAACCATCTACTCAACCGCATCTCATATTGTATCGGGGTTTTTGGTCTAAATCCTCAACAATCATAACGTCTATCCTTAATTATTTTGCTGTGCTATCGCTATACCGTGGTGCAGGCTACAGTACTCTTAGCCTTGTTAGAACGAATTTCCTTCCCTGATCACTTCTTTTCCCCAACTTGTCGAGAATTCTCAATTGAAGTCACTATGCACTAACTACCATTTCACAGAAACTGCGAGTGTCCGAGAAGGGTTGTGGCCCGGGCGAGTTGGTTATCCACGAACTTAGCTTGTATTAGCGCGGCACATATGAAAAAAAAAAGAAAAAAAACGACACAGGCGTCAAGAAAGGTAGGCACTAATTAGCGCCTACCTTTTTCCATTTGTACAAGTTAATAATACAAATTAAGTTTCGAGAAAACTACCTCAATGAAGTCGACGATCTGGCGGTCTCGTCTGGTCTGAATAAAACATTCGTCCAAACATTCGTGCTCACCGACCGAGGTGAAATATATTTACTGGCGTTGTGAACAAAGGCTCCCACGCAGGAGCCTTATACACAATGACGAGGCAATTGAACGCGAATATTTTTCACCTCCGTCTGCGTCCGTCAATGTTTTAACCAACAGTATCTTTACGGTGGTTGTCTGACAGAAAGGAAACCCCTCCCGAGAGCCATGAGACTGGTGAGACTGCAGCAGCAACTGGCCGTCAAATAATAATTAGTCTCTTGCGACTGGGCAGCTATACTCGAGAGAAAGAAGGAAAGGAGGTGGTGTTTACGCGAGAACTGGCGCGAACCTGATCTCTCCGGAAAACCACGTGCGACTGGCTCGCGCGCACCGATCAGCGTATGCTTATTATTGAGACATGTGTTCATACGTGCGCAGAGCTTGCATAACAACGCGTAGAGAAGCAGACAGGCTCACATAATAATCGGCGCTTGTAATAACACGAAGGTTCAGACTTTCAGATTCGATCTTCATTTTTCTTATCGACGATATTTGTCTCATTTTTGCTTACGAGCGACAATGGACGTGGAATGGGATTTCTTGTTGCAGGTCCCGTCCTTTTCTGAACAACCAACTAACGAAGTTAAGGTACTTAGTTGCTCCTTGTTTACGAGGTAGTTCACGTTGTGGTGTAATGCATGCCTGAAAGCTGGACCACGTATCCCGTATCATTCAAAGGAAACCCCACGTATGCGACTATCTCAGCGTGTAAGTGTTCTACCAGTTAATTTCACTCCTGGCTTTCTTCACTGTCCGCTCACTATGTGACCAAAAACAGATCATGCCCGGCACAGGTTTTCCTTTCCTATTTCATCTCGCGCTTATGGAGATCCGATCGGCGAACTTAGGCATGTCCACGTATTCCGATAAACACGTATTAGGTCATTCGCAATTTGTTACGTCGCAAGTGTCTAGTTAATTACTCGTGACGAGCCGTGTGACGAACATGCAGCCACGTCCGACGCGATTGCGAGGCAAATATCGTGAATGCGCGTCGGAAGCAAAGAGATAGATCGTCCTTCACTCCCTCGATTGGCGCCGAAGCAGCGCGCGCGCTGCAAAAGCAGCAGCGAAATCGTACGCACGGAAGAAGAAACGGCCGAACCGCGAGGCTGATCGGTTACGGCGATCAGAGCGGTCAGCGGCCTCATGTTCAACGACCGAAGCTTCGGCGCGTGCATGTATACTCGTGGTATTGCGCTTCTTTTTGGTCGATGAACTGTGGCTGCTGAAGGGAGAAGGACCTCAGCCTTGTTGACAAGTACTCTACGAGTCGTTTAGTTTCCCTACATGTAAAATGTGTAACACACGTTCTGATGGGTTTAAGCATGCGTATCCTTCGCTCGCTTTTATTGACATGATGTGTATGACAGCTGCTGAACAGACTCTCGCGTTCGCCAAGACAAGTTAGCGAAATTTCAACTATACGTACTCGTGAGACCGGCTTAGTAGTTATGTCGCTCCACGGGTGACGTCAGAGGTCTCGGGATCGAATTCCTGGCGTGTTGGCCGCATTTTTATGGTATATAGATAGATATGTGAGGTTTAAACGCCCCAAAGCCACCATATGATTATGAGAGTCGCCGTAGAGGAGGGCTTCGGAAATTTTGACCACCTGGGGTTTTTTAACGTGCACCCAAATCTCAGCACATGCGCCTACAGTATTTTCGCCTCCATCGACAATGCAGCCGCCACAGTCGGCATTCAATCCACCACCTGTGGGTCATTAGCAGACTATACTTTAGCCACTAGACCACCGCGGCGGGAGCGCATTTCGATGGTGGTGAAATTCTAGAAACCCGTGTACTTATAATTACGTGCGTGTTAAAGCCCCCCCCCCCCCCCCCACCAGTGGTCGAAATTTCCGGAAGCACCCTACAACGGCGTCCTTCATAATCGTATCATGGTTTCGCGGTTTTGGGTTGTGAAGTACTAGCAGCTATATTTGTTACATTACCCTTAAGATTACGAGTGACTGCGGGCCATGGTACTTTCATTTACATTTTTTTTCTTTTCGCCTCGCAATTAATGTACGTGTTGATGTGTTACCACTTACAAAATAGAAGTATATAATGCTCGTAATCGACTTGTTACGTTATCTTTTTCTCAGCCACTCTCAGTCTTTTAGCTTTAAGTGATTCGTTATTTGAATCCAACACATGTTTTATCGTTAATTATTTTAGTCCTGTGAAGGAAGGAATGAAATAGGAGAAAAGAACGGAAGGGAGGAGAACCAGCCTATAGGCAGCCGGTTTGCTACCCTACACATAGAAGAAGGGATGGGGAAAATGAAGGATAGAGAGCAGAGAGGGAAGAGAGATAAACACAGCACATTCGGCAGCACACGCGCACACACTCAGTCATAGTCCAGTCTTGTCTTTCGCGTTGTGTGACATAGCTGTTACAGCCGCTTGTTCAAGTCCGTGTCGCGTATACATATAGGAATTTCAACAGAGCTTTTGTCGCCTTCTGTTGCAATGTCTTCTCTCGGGCACTTGACCGAATAGTGTCCACAGACATTTGGCTGTTGTCGATGCGCGGAAGAACGGACGCCAGTGACTGTCTCTGGCTATCATACAATGGACAGTCGCACAGGATGTGGTGTAGCGTCTCTTCGCAATGACAGGCATCGCAGAGAGAGTTGTCGGCCATTCCTATGACAAAAGAATAAGATTTTGTAAATTCCACTCCTAGCCATGTACGATGAAGAAGGGTAGCTTCTCTTCGGTTGAGCCCTGTGGCCATGCGGAGAGCCATCAAAGAGGACAGGTGGTGTTGACGATTCGTCTCGTTGCTTGGTGGGCACCATAGCGAAAACGTGACTCCACGCGCAAGTCGTCGAACATTACTGGCTGCATCGGTCCGTGAAAGTGGTATGGCTTCTTCTCGTGTTCCTTTAAGAGCTGCCCGTACGGCAGTATCGGCATGTTCGTTCCCTATACGCCGCAGTAATTTGGCAGCCACTAAAACGTCACATGATGCCCTTTCTCGTGTGAAGTGTGGAGAAGGCATCAAATTTCGAAAACAAGCTGTTCGTACGGCCCGCGACGCAGTGCTGAGAGCACAGATTGTAGGGCAGCCCTTGAGTCGCTGAAAATCGACCATTGTTGCGATGGTTCCCGATTGACCACACAAAGTGCAGTGCACAAAGCAGCTGTAGTTCTGCTGCTGTAGATGCCATGGAGTGGTCAGTCCTAAAGCTGGTGGTAACACCTCTTGCTGGGACAACTACTGCGCTTGATGAACTCTGGCGGTTCATGGAGCCATCGGTATATATATGTGCAATGTCTGAATATTTCTCGTGCAAAAGAAGAAGAGACAGTTGTTTCAGCACGGGCGATGAAAGCTCAGATTTCCTCCGGATTCCTGGTACGTGCACTAAGATGCACTGTTGGTCGAATAAGACACCAAGGGGGTATCGATAGTTTAGATGCAGGAGTGAAGCCCGAGGGAAGTTTCTTGTTGTACTTCACAATCACTTTAGCGAACGATGGCTCTCTGAAGGCAACAGTGCAAGGTGACGACAGGGAGGACGTGCGAAGTGTCTGATGTGCGTTCTCAGGACTTCTACAACAATGTGACTTTGTATCAGATAGTCACCAGCAATTGCCATTGTTGCCTCTGTTGACGTACATCTGGGCAGAACAAGGTACACTCTCAGTGCTTGGGCTTGTACTGCCCGTGAAGGTTTATTAATACTTGCCATGACTCTCTAATGACTACTAGCATCTCGAGTATTCACTAATCTTGATTTAAGGCATCATGTGAATCTTGAGACGTTCTAGTGCTATTTCGCCGAATCCCGCTTCTCAATCGGTTAAGTATACGACAGACGTCGCACAGCTCGATGCGGAAAAATTGGGACTCTCATGGCCTCCTGCAAGGATCACGTATGATGTGCGGAGTAGTTGAGCACACAAAGACTTTCGCACAATTTCTTCGAAGTTTCCACATGCTGCGCCGAGCAAAGCATCACCCGGGCAAAGCATCAGAAGAAAAAAATTAGCAGCATATTCACGGAGTGAATGATGGAGAGTGGGGTGAAGCATTCGTTCGCCCATTCGTTCGTGCTTCCGTCCGTTCATGCGTCCGTCTGTGGGACAGTCCATGCGTCCATCCGCCCGTCCGTGCGTACGTCTGTTCGTGCGTCCATCACTGCGTTCGTCCATGCATCCGCCCCTGCGTCCGTTCATGCGTCCATCCATGCATCTGTCTGTGTGTCCGTTCGTCCATCTATTCAACACTCCAAGTACCACCATCTCGCATCTTTTCATCATATATTCCCCATATAGAAGCACCGCCATCCAGCAGACATTCCAAGGACTAAACGAGAGGTGGCACACGCACACTTTCTTACGGCTTGCGCTTCAGGTCTACTTCCCACCTTTAACCACCTCGAGTTCATTCATGGTATATACTAGCTCATTGTATTCATGGCACTGCGGCTCAACGCTCGCTAAATCTTTCTAAAACTAAGGAGGTTACACCCAGCGAGTATAACGTAGCAACCCTTTCTTGTCAGATAGTGTTCAATATACATGCCAATGGCTGCTAATGGGGAACGCAGTGTGTGCGTTAACTCATAGCCAATTGCTCCTGTCTCTCATTCCCCATTAGCTGCCATTGCATGTACATTGAGCCCTATTTTTATGGTTTAACAACGCGCTGAAGAAATCTCTCACCGGTACTACCTTGGAGGTCAAAATGTTATAGTTGTTACACACTACAACGGCTACGAGGGACAAACAGGTGTCGCTATAAGGAGCTTCGCCCCTAAAATCACAGCGCATCCACGGAGTGATTGATGATGAGTGGGGCGAAGCGTCCGTCCGTCCGTCCGTCCCTCCATACGTCCATAGGCATACATTGTCTGTCCGTCCGACCGTCTGTCCGTCCGTCCGTCCGTCCGTTCGTCTGTCTGTCTGTCTGTCTGTCTGTCTGTCTGTCTGTCTGTCTGTCTGTCTGTCTGTCTGTCTGTCTGTGTGGATATGCTTTGCTGGCAATGCCGGAGGGATGGACTGCCCTAGCCCTTAAGGAGCTTCGCACTAAAATATCGGTATGTGATAAACGTATCTTCACAAATGATGCACATTGCATAAAAAAAACGCAGTTCACACTAATCGCGTATCATCACACTCGAAATCGACGATGATTGCCCTTTTATGCGAGTCAGCACTAAAACGTCTTCAGAAGGACCCAAAGCCTCATGCATGCAGTGATAAGATATACAGTCTGCGCATCACTGCGTTGCATACGTCGCATTACACGAATGCAATCTCGCACAGCGGTGAAACTTGCGGTCAAACTGGAAAAAAAAAGAACTCGTTGTTTTACAGTTGCTATATCGCAGAACTCGTGGCGGCAATGCGACATGTGCAAGTACGTCCACCTCAAAGAAAAATAGCTTTCCTCAAGGTCATTTCTTCGCAGAATGAACCTATGTTCTGTCGCTCCAGCGCCATGCGCTCAGCTTAGCGCTCCACCCCAACAAGCTACAATGAGTTCTCACGATACGATTCATTTGAGAACATTCAATACGTATTTAGTCAACCATAATAGAATTCGAGGTTCTCTGCTGAACCCGTTTGAAGCTGGGATACTAAGTCCAAATTGAATTAAATAATTTAGTTTTTTGTTATGCTTTGTTTTTTCTTTCTCTTTTTCTTCATAGTTGACATGAAAGAAAGGAAATGTTGACTCGAACGTAGAATGGCGCACTTCTGGACTTGTATACGGGAAGAATGCAGTAGTTACATGTTCGTGAACCATTATGTGGGCAACTATGTGTAGAGAGGAATCGACGCTGCGTCAGTTAGGCATTCTAAGCGGCAACAGTCCAAACAACACGTCGTCATTAGTCAACAATTTTTCGCTTATTTCACAGTCTGATCGAAACATGGGAATGTATGTACATATATTATTGAAACCAGCTCGTGTACACTTTTTGCTCAGAACAGCCGGTATTTTGCTGCTTTCAGACAGAGTCGTGCTGCTGTTCTCTCCTGGTTGCATCGCGAGTATACGAACGTTAGGGAGGTCTATTCAACGCAGGTTTCTTTGAGCTCGCCGAGACGTTTCCCTGTGGTCTCAAAACATAAAACGAGATTGACCGGTGCGCGTGCGTACGGGCTCCCATAATAGAGCCATCGAGTCAGGAGGAAAAAAAAATAAGAGTCGCCCTTCTCTCTCTCAAGTGGGGGCCCACCTCGTCGAAGCCCCTAATTAGAGCACGTGGGAGGTCTCGCGCCGCCAGTTTTTGCGCAGCACATCCGCCATGAGAAACCGGACACCCATTCGGGAAAACGCCATTGGCTGATCTGTCGCTGCGCAGCGTCTCTGAATACGAAACTTGTATGTATCGCAAAGTCGTCTGTGAAGTGAAGTGTTTATTTCTTTCTTCCTTAAAAAAAAAACGTCAGGACTAAAGACTGAAGCCTGACTGTGGACACGGCTGCCCTGTACAGTCTGACAAAAAAAAAAAGCTAATCTCATGTATCTTCGGAATCTTGTTGTGCTAAGTATGCGGAAGAAAGGGGTGGCGTTGTAACTTTTTATTGAGTGATACGTTACGAAACGACGCTAAAGATATGTTGAAATGTTGTTCGCGCAAACACATGTTGAAGAGAAGTATATGTTTTATATAACAGGTTGTTTCGATAGCCAGCACTGCGACAATAAATTACGTTTTACGAACATTATGGGTTCACTTGAAAGGCAGTTCCGAGGCCTGGTGTGGCTCTGTGGCATACTTGATTTCCACGTATAAACACTGCGTTTGATTACCAATTAATTAATTAATTAATTAATTAATTGACATGTAGGGTTTAACGTCCCAAAACCACCATGTGATTATGAGAGACGCCATAGTGGAGGGCTCCGGATATTTCGACCACCTGGGGTTCTTTGACGTGCAGCCGAATCTGAGTACACGGGCCTACAGCATTTTCGCCTCGAAGCGTTTGATTCCTGCTAAGGCCATAACGTATGTTTTTTTTTTTTGCATTTGTCGGCTCAATGCTGCCTGTTGCTGTATAGATATAAACTCTCTATTACTTCTAACACAAGCTCGCACACATCAGTGAAAAAAGTGCGCAGACGGGACGGACGGAAATGAGAACTTTCACTTGCTTGTTCGCTTCTGTTCTGTCTCCGCGGTGTTTCCTTCGATGTGCATACCTTCCTCAACCCACTTCTGGGACGTCAAAGTAATTTTCCTAGTGATAAATCATGTGTTTACCAGTTTGGTAAACAACTGCAACTAAATTTTCAGGTATAGCTCATAATTAGTGGTGAAATTAAGACCAAATATTCCTTCCTTAACTACCACACCAGAAGGCTGTTATGTGTCAGTAGGGCGTTAATGATTTCTGTGTATTTCCACTTGGTTGTGTCGTTTGTGGAGCAGAAACGACACTAAATTCACACCAAACTAAGTTTCTAGCTCCTACAATGAAAAAAAGAAGGAAGAGCGCAGCCTTCATCTAACAAGTCTTTACAACTACAGGGAACCTATTTATATATACGTCACAGGCCGGTAATGTATAGAGGCTCCATAAACAAAAGTCACAGTTTCGCCACAAAGGCATAGCAATGATTGCGATAGCAACATATTCGAATCATTTAGGAAGCGAGGCTATACCTTTAGGAGCAATATTAACTTCAGTAAACGTGCACTTGCTAGGTAACCAAATTTCCTGTGGCGTGGCCAGAGTGGATGGCCACAGCAAGGTGAATATGCAGCACACATGTACATACCTCTGTCGAAATCAGCTAAGACATGGGTGAAATATGGCGCAGCCATAACGAAGTGTTGTCACTGCAGTGACAGCATGCATTCCGCTTCTTATTTTTCGACGGAACTAAGTAAACGAGACGCTGTAAAGATTTCTTTCCTCAATCTAGTATCAATTTACTGATGCAGAGCACGTCAGTTGCACAGCACATAAAAAAGTCCTTGCATACTTACTTTTCCCGTTCACATTGATGGAAAACTCCCCCCCCCCCCCCTCCCAAAAAATGTTCCGAAAGCCAGGGAGATTCATCCCAATATGCAAAGCGATAGTGATACAAACGTAGAGTGCACAATTTATATTTTTGCTGTTCGTATAGAGCGATGGTGTGCATGTGGCACTTATCGCAACACGCAGACGTGAAGAAAACAGAAGCAGCCGAGAGATCCACTCTTCTCACACCATAACACAAAAGAGTAGAATATATATGGTTATAATGCATGGGTTTGTGTAAGTGTTCCGCTTACATCGAATCACACTGGTTTCACGGAGAGAGAAACACGTAGAAAGCGTACTGCGAGGAATTCACTGGCTCCATTTTTAGTGAGGGGGGATCACTGGCTGCAGTCGTATATAATAAAGGTCGAGACGTATAGGCATTGCGAACTCTTCGTGACTCTAGACGGCGATCGTTTCCAGGAACGGATCGTCCGCTCATTTGGCCACAGAGAACTCCACTCGGTCTAACGGTGGGCAGGAGCACAGCTTCAATTGTCTCTCGGAGAAACCGATCGACTCGGTCGTTGGGAATTACATACTCAGATGATGATGGGCTTCTACAGCCCGCATGCTGACCACTCTGTTATTTTCTTTCTTAAAATTTTTGCAGCCATTTTTTCGAGCTTTTGCCGTTTGGTCAACCTGAGGCATTTTTTCTATGCGTGTGTTCTACGAGAGAGAGAGAGAGAGAGAGATGCAAGGAAAGGCAGAGAGGTTAACCAGACGCGCATCCGGTTTGCTACCCTACACTGGGGAAGGGATGAAGGAGGTGAAAGAGCTTGCAGAGAGATTAGAAGGTACACACAATCGCGAGCACACTCGGGGGAGCACACACTGTCTACAGCTGGTCGCTCAGGTTTGTTGTCTATGAAAGTGTACAGAAGCTCGTAGGCTAACCAGGACAGCTTTTTTCTAAGTGCATTCACTCTGCATTGGAGTTCGAAGGTATGGGTGGCCAGAGTGTCTTAAGCCTGTTGACGAGGAGACGGCAGCACGGCTAACCCACGCACAGCTTGCGGGGCGAGTGTGGATAAATATTAAAACGAAGGCGAAAGGTGGCCACCTGATAAACGATGGCCAGCACGCACTGCGTTGTGCTAACATTGCTGTGGGTATGCTTGTATGCCTGGAATGGAAAGTATAGAAGTGCTTTCGTAATAATTCACATACCTGTTCATGCAAGCTTTGTATGTGTGAACTGAGGTTTCCTTCGCGGTGCGGAGAGAAAATTGAGATGTTTGCGTACGTTATCTTTTTTGTTACAACATTAGGCTCACAAGCGAGAGACGTTATCACTCACTAACCGCAACGCTAGTGTTTGGCGTGTCCTTGAAGCCTAGCGAGTTACTCCAGGCTTCAACAGCGTGAATCTGTGCTACATGTTCCAGAACATATATTGCACATAGCGAGGAACATTTTCACTTTCCGCGAAATACATTTACGTGCATCTTTTACGCCACCCGCGTCAATCGCCATCGCCTCGTTCGTCGTCTATCTCTCGCAGAAGTCGCATCTAACATCAAACCGGTGTAGCTGAAGCTCGACCGTTTTCGCGTGCCATCTCAGGAACGACGAGTTGCGCACAAAGAGCCGCGTTTGTTTTGCCCTTCACAAGGAAAGGCTCGCATAATCCATTGCGCAGTGGCGCATCATCAGCGTGGGCCGCCAGAGAAAGCTCAGTGATCCTGTCGCGGCTGCCCGCTTATTTAACCGCCGTTACTGGCACTCGGAAGCCACGGAGAGAAGAAAGGGCCTCCGATGGAAAGTCGAGGTACCCTGCAGCCCGCTGCCCTTCGACTGCAATCGCCAACGCTCGGCCAACATTAAGCGAAACGAGTCCGGTAACAACCACCGCGAAGAGAACGGGGAGGAGGAGAGAGGACAAGCGAGCCTTTTCGATCGTCGCTCCTTCCCACATCGACCTTGGTGAGGGCGTGCGCGCCACCAAAACACCGTCCTCTATTCTTTTTCTCTGCTTATTTTTGCTCTCTCGCCCTTCCTTTGTTCCTGCCGTCTCCTTGCACCAATCACCTGCCGGCCTCTAGTTTAAGCGCCACCAATCAACACACGTAAAAAGTGCAGGAGAAGAATGCCAAACTGATCGCGACCGCCAGGCTTGAAAGTGGGGGAAGCTGTGGTGGCGTCTTCATCATCCCGGTCCATCGGCGGCCGGAATCGTGTCCCGAGCTCCATCAACGTCCGGCTTCCAACAGCCTCTTTATTAATTGTTTTCTTCCTTCTTCCATCACACGCCCTGAGGCCACCCCGTCGATGAAGTCCTTCTTACTGCTTTCTTCCCACCAGCTTGCCCTCCCTTTCGCTCCATCGGAGAAATTGCGGGAGCCTGTGAAGCTGAAGGCAGCTTTCCTCTCGGATTTGCGACAGTGTGGCTGCAATTTACTGTCGCGCAAACAAGGGCGGACAGCTCAATCTTCTCTACGTCGGTCAGCTTTTCTTTTACGTGTGTGCGTTTCAACACCTGATGTGTTTTCTTTGAAGTGAGTATGTGAAAGCTACGACTCTATGTAGACTGCGTCCAAAATAAATACTACCCTAATAGAGTCGTTTCTCTGCAAAAGCTCGTTTTGAGCACTGGATGACACCTATGATGTTGTACTGCCCCCCTCCCCCGCCCACGCGGCCTGTATTGGTAAGTACAAAAGGAAATATACTGCAAAGTGAATGCACAAGAAGAAATTTAACAACAACTTGATGCTCATAAAGGCCGCCCATTGGTCTTCAGCGTTCCCGGGGTAGGAGTAAACCATTTTTGGCAAGCAACATCACAAGTGTTTGGCCGCCTTTGAGGTTGAAAATGAGTCAATCGAAAGCCTCAGTGCACCTTAAAAAAAACGGTAGGACAAGTTCGCACTGAACTTACACGATAAAAAGGTAAGAAGAAAATTGGGCGTTGATGAAAATGGGTCAATCGAAAGCCTCAGTGCACCTTAAAAAAAAAAAAAACGGTAGGACAAGTTCCCACTGAACTTACACGACAAAAAGGTAAGAAGAAAATTGGTGCGCCCCATCCCCCTACTCCTACCCCGTGCCCCCACTTCTCTGTGCGCACCGTTATGCGAACAAACACCACAGCACCGTGTATCGGAAACATTGAAATTCGTGTTCGACGCAGATTTCTTTTTCTTTCTTTTTGCTCGCAGAAAGTTTGAGACACGTTTTCAATAATAGACGCTCCAGTGTTTCCACTCTTTGTTGATTTCGGCTTACGTTGTTGCAAACTTTGACTGGTGCGCCAGTCATCATCAAGTGTTCGCAGCTCTTCAGTGCGCTTGACGTCCCACCACGCTTTTCAACCCACGAATGAAGTCGGCATGCTTCAAGTCTAGTTGTCAATATCCAGGTGTTAATATCACCGTTGCTGGCGACGAACACATTTCTTTAATATCCGCAGCCGGATCGAAAGACGGCCGAGTTCGGCATTATTTATTTCGTTCACTTCTCGTCGGCAAACACGCCGTGCGCAGTCTCTTACGGGGCGTCGTTGCGAAGCGCATGGAGGACCGGCTTCTCTTTGTAACGCAATTTCGCGGCTATTTTCGTAGCTAGGCTAGCTAGCGCGCCGGTGGCGATTGCAGAGGCGCACACCGGCGAGCTCTCCACACTTCGTCGTTTTGGCGGCTTTCTGGGAACTCGGTGAGGAAATATGCATCGCGGCTCTTGGAACGTCGTCAAGTGGGCCTTCTGGTGTGCGCGGTTGGTCGCGTGATTATATAGGAACGCCGGCGAGCGATCCGCGCCATGCATGGCGCCCGACTGGTTCGCCCGTGTGCCTCGATATGCCAGCCAATCCGCTCGATTTCGAACGTGTTGCACTAGGTGCGAAGTTGCGGGCGAAGTCAGTGCACGTAGCTATGCGGATTCCGGTATCCTGCTCGCATTTCTCACCGTTCAATTCCGATTTTGCGCGTGCCTTTACGCCGTTTGCATGAAACAAGTTTGACGTCGCGGCGACACATACGTGCAATGGATTCGTTGTCACAAATATTGGAACGGCGATTCCTTGAAGTAGGCTGTCAGTTTTTATGAAAGGGAACACGCGAACGTGAGGCCCACGCGCTCCGGCCGCTGCTTGTAGCGCGTTCAAGCGGGAGCGATAGCAACCTATATTCCTGCCATCTAGTGGCGAGCAAAAGAACCGTTCATTGGTGATATAGAACCGGTGGCAAGGCATACATACGAACCACCTCCCCTTCAATCCGATTACGTAAGAGGCCGGCCGTAATCACCTTGAAGGGAAGCGCATTTCAATCTTGCCGCCGGTTCCATATCACCACCAATGACCGGTTGTTTTGCTCGCCACTAGATGATAGGAATACAGGCTGTGGTTGCTATCGCTGCCGCTTGAACGCGCTACAAGCAGCCAGCGGAGCGCATGGGTCGGGCTTTCGCGTGTTCCCTTTCATAAAAAAGAAATTGACACTGTATATTTTCGTGAAATACTCAGTTTTCATTGAGGGAGGACTGCAGGCCGTTCGCACGACAGGACGGGAAAACCAAGCCTCACCTCGTTGATTTTCTAGCCTTGAGTAACAAAAATAAAGGAAAAGAAAAAAATGCATGGAAATAAAAAATTGTCAAATTAAGAATGCGGTTCGAGAGATACTTGAAATAATTTTGCAAGTATGCAATGAATTATGCCTGCAATGAACCGTACGTGGGAAAGTCGAAAAGTGCGTCATCACAGATATATGAGAGGTGCCACCGCTAAGTTTGTGCAAGCTTACTGGCAATTTTTCCCACATTCACATGTTAATAACATTATTAAAATATTTATTCTCAGTAATAATGTTGCTTAGTATACTGTTTAGAGCGATCAGACAACGAAATGTTATCACCAGGTCACCTGTACATATATTCATCGAATAACAAATTGACCCGATTACTCGACTGCTTGCGTCGCCTTTAATTCGCTCCTGCACGCATGGTTGCCCAGGTAATCACGTCAACTTCCATGGACCGATTCGACATCCCGTGAACTGAAGCGGGTGGGTGGGCTGTTCTGCTAAAATGCGGGGTCCTGATGCCGCGTCCTCGCACTGCGACCCGAGCGGCGCTGCAGGCTGCAGTAAGACTAAATAAGTCAACTGCGCACCACATAAAAAAGCATGTACTGTAACATCCAATCATACTTCACAAAAGAATATAGGGAGTTTACGAATAGGGGCCTCAAACGTTCGGGGCCTCAAAGCCCTTTACGTATGCACGCAGTAGCTCAAGCAGGAGCGAAAGAGTTTTCGAATAGGGTCTGCGGCACCATGGACACTCCCCATATTCGAAGTCACTCTATAGTACTGGCCGAGAGCCGTTGATTGAGTCGGTGCCATAACGTTTGTCTGACGCAAAGCTTTTCGGGGCAGGCTTTGGGGCTCCTGCCAAATTCAAGAAATAGCGTCCCCAACGCAAAAGCCAAACCCTGTTCGGGTGCCTCACATGCGCAGTGTCCTCGACGCTATTTTTTAGGGGCCCCAAAACGATTGGGGCCCCCAAAAAAGGCTTCTTATTGCCAAACAACGCGCTCGTCGAGTGACCCTCGGGGCATATTTCGCGCACGTCTGGCACACTTCCAACACGCTCGAGGCTTGAATGCGCGCAGAGGCACCGCTCATGCTTCTACGCTTTACGCAACGGCCTGCAGGTACGTGTAGGCGGGGCTCACGCCAGTGCTCGGTGTCAGGTCGTCTCATTATTGTACTGCGTGCACATACGCATGCATCTGAAAGCATGTAGCTGTGACGTGGCGACAACCGGTTAGCGCCAGTGTACCTGCACATAGCTATTTATGCACGTTTTCCGAGAACTCCGCACCGTCTGCGAGTTGGAACTTGTGCAAACCGTCACGCTGAGCGTTATTCTGCGCTTGTAAACGTGAGGCAAATGAAAAAAAAGACATAGAATAATTATAGACAATCGGAAATGCATTTACCCAATGTAACCCGCTTGTCTATAAGGCCCGCACTCCACTAAGCTTGCACAAAACGCCATCTTAATCGTGGTGAGACAACATCAAAAAATAAACATTTAACATTGCAATTTCAATATAAAAAACAGTTCTTGCAATGTCCACCACTTTACCCCCTCACACCCACCCTTCAAAGCTCGCTTTAACGTGGAACGTAAGTGCGACCTTCTAATTACTTAGAATAAGAAGTCTTACATACCAAAGCTGACAGTTTTTCTTCAGTCATCCTCTGCCTTCCTCTCTGTACGCAAATCTGTAAAGTACAAGTTCGCTGAGGTTCGCGCAGCTTCCGGCTGTCACGGGACCGACCACGAGCATTTTCTCAAACTGCAGTGGCGACGCTTTCGCAATTACGCGTACTTCGAAACGTCCCTGGTCTGAGAATAGCGCTGAACTGGGTTACTGGGATATGCCGCACGCAGAATTTACGAAACCAACACGTGTCACTTGATTACGTTTACCAAACGGACAAACTCTGCGTTTCTCTTCTCGTTCTCCCTGAGTATTTGTTCGCAGCTGTTCGTGCACTGGGGTGCGAACCACAATAACGGCAATACCGAGAGTCATAGTTGCGTACAATAAGTTAAGTTACAGCGAGTGAGGTGATTTCCAGTTTAGTTTCACATCTAAAGTCTGCTGACCGCGTTACGACGTTGACAACAACCCACCAAGGCCTGCGCAGGGTTACCCTTTAGAGAGGGGGGAGGGAGAAAGGGGCAGAAACAGCTTTTAAAATATACCACATCTACTGTCATTGGTGTCAAAAACCCGCGTGGTCACAACTTTGACCGTTGAAGAGTGACCCAATATATAGGTATGACTGAGTAAAGATATAGATTAGACCTGGCGCCCCCACAGTCAATTACAGGGGTAGGGGGGGGGGGCTACCACCACCTCTGCCCCCCTCGCAAGCTTGCCCATGCGCCATGATATATACAACTTAACGCGTAAGGTGTATCGACAACCACGGCCGCAATTCATTGGAGGCGAAATGGTTGAGGCCCGCGGTGTGCGGCGCAATGACAGCGCACGGCGCAATGACAGCGCACACCGGTTGAGCGAAACTTCCAGAGCCCTTTACTACGCCAGCCCTCGTAATCATACCGTGCATGGTTTTGGGGCGCATTCAATATCAGGTATTGCGTTATCTTTGTGATTCTACCATTTCCCTAACTTATTTAATTCCCCCTAATTGATATGAGCCAGACGACGAGCTCGCCCCTCTTCTCTCTTTCCTATTTTATCAATCACTGGTGTAAGGCTATTATAAGTAGATCCCGACGTCGCTTACAAACATAATGCAAGAAAGGTAGCTGCCCCACCGCGGTGGTCTATAGTGGCTAAGGTACTCGGCTGCTGACCCGGAGTTCACGGGATCAAATCCCTGCTGCATTTTCGATGAAGGCGAAAATTCTGTAGGCCCGTGTGCTCAGATTTAAAGAACCCCAGGTGATAAAAATTTTTGGAGCCCTCCACTACGGCGTCTCTCATAATCATATGGTGGTTTTAGGACGTTAAACAGCACATATCACTCAATCAAGAAAGGCAGCTGTATATTTCACCGTTCAAGTGTGAAAAAAGGGTGGTGAATATAAGTGACCTCGTAATATATGATTTTAATTGCTTCGCTATACGCAAGCAGAATATCAAGCGCGCCAGGCGTCGCCTCTTTCCAGGACAGTACAGTTCCGCATACGAATGCGTTATGTACTTCCGGGTCAGGCATGGTGCGGACATTCATTTTCTTTATCCTTAGCTTTCAGCACGTGCCACCACTCCAAAGCGATAGTGATAGTTAATGAGCCAAGCACAGATATCGATGCACTAAATCGATCTGGTAACAGGTTGATTTGAGTCTTTCTGGACGGCCGCCAGGCCAAAGCAGACAACAGAAGGAGCATGAATACAAATTGAGCAGCACGGGTCTGGTTGCCAGGTGGTTTACCGGAACAGAAAATTATGCTTGACCTCGATGCGAGTCAGATACAAGGTATAGCTGTTTCACGGCATATCGAATGTCTTATTAACATAAGGCACTTGCCTAAAGAAAAAGCGGCGCGAGAACCACTTTTTTTTTCCTCAGGAGTAATCATGAGTGTAGTCAAAATGGTTGGTAATTTACGTCCAAAATCCACAAAATGATTATGGGAGAATCCGAAGCAAAAGGCTCCACGAATTTCAATCATCTGGTATGCTTTAACGTGAACTTAAATATAAGTATACTATAGACGGGCCTTATACATTTTCACCACGACCTTGGTGTCAGTGGTCGAGCACCATATTCACTAGACCAACGCGGCGTGTTTAATCGTTAGTGTAAAGCCATTGTTCTTCTGCGATGCTTTTTGTATGTTTTATTTTGTCTAAGGAGTGGTTTCCATGTGCCGGAATTTCTGAAAAGGAGACAATTTAGTGGTGAAGCTTAGACAGGGCGAAATGCTGCGAACGCATTTCTCTTCTTACTGAAAACCATTTAAGCGCTCTTTACGACTGCCAATAATGTGTCCTTGATAATAGTATTGCGGCGTTCTTTATACGCTACGATGTCACGCGAGAGGGTCTATGACTCAAAACATTTTGACGGGGTATGCGGAAGCAAGTGACATTTGGCGGTTTCTATACTTTCTGGAAGGCTGGGGAAGTCAGCCTTCCTCGCTGACGTCAAAGCCACGAGCAGTGCTGGTGCCTGCTGTGCGTACGGCTATATGGCGATATTCCCTCGCGCAATGTCTCTGTATACGTTCTCATACCCCTGTCACACGGCCACAACCAAACTCCGTTGAACACCGTCAACGTAAATCTCCCCTAGGGGGTTCGACGGAGAAGAAGTTGTGGCAGTGTCACACGGCAATGACAAGGTTGTAACAGTTGCCGCGAGGTGGCTCAGCTGGCGATGTTTGATTTTCGGGAAAGTATTCTAATTTCATCCCTATTGATTTTTTGTGAATCCTCGTTATGCGGATTTTACAAAAAAGCACTATTAAGTAGGTATGCGACTAACAAACCATTAAAATAATTTCAAATAAAAACGTATTTGCTAAATGTAGCCATGCTGCTAGTGACGCTGGCCACATTGTGCTTTTAGTTGTTTTGTTGCCTGTATACATGCCCGGTACGAAAGTTCTTATGCTTCCTTGCCTCGTGAGCGCACATTTTGTGTTCTTCAGCCATGAGTGACACAGCGGACGACGTGAGGAAGTGGTGCGATATTGTGCTGGTAATGACGTTGATCGGCTGGCGCCGGCCGGCCCGACTCGCGAGGCACGGTGTGTGTAGGGCATCGGTGTTGAGAGTAAGTGAACTCTGGCGGGCGTAAATATATGTAAACAAACACGCGTTGTAAATGAGTACTACAATGAAAGAACGTTTAATATTGCTAAAATGTATTATTCTTTCACTGCGGCCACTTAGTGCTCGAAATTTTTCTCTGACCTCTAGACTGCTGGGGACGAGATTACCTTGTTTCACTGCGAAGGGAGATCGTTGAACGTCCTTTGCGAAATGCTCCATTCACCTTCGTTTGCGTAAGGGTGGCCGTGTGACACCAACCGCATCTTTGTTGTCGTAAGGACGAGGGAGTTAAACGGTCTTCACGGGTGCCCGTGTGACAGGGGTATCAATCTCACGTGGCCAGCATCCAGCTGCGCATGCTTGACGGCATTTTCCTCGAATTCCTGTTTGTCTCACTTTTCTTGGATGTAGAGATAGTGAATAGGCCACCAGGGTGGAATAGTGCATGGTTGCGGTGATCAGCTGCTGACCTGAAAGTCACCGGTTCGATTCCCACCGCTTCAGCCGGGTTCTGGTGGAGGCAATGAGGGCCGTTTACTGTGCACTAAGCGGAAAAAAACAATGCTTAGCGATACTCGGAGACGGCTTAGTTCATCCTGTAGACATCATTTCCCAAAGATACGCCGAGTTCCATCTTCTCCCACGTTATTACAGATACATGGTCATCGACAAGCTTACCTCAAACGCTCAGCAGCGTCACCCGGACTGATTTGACTGACGCCAGCCACGAAACGCGACGCGTTGTTGCCGAGACCGTGCATCAGTGGGCTTGGATAGTATACATGTCGACATGCATGGTTAACATTGCAGCACAGAACCCAAAGCTGCACTGCGCTGGTGTCAAACTGTTTCAGGACACTCTGCGGAACGTTCGAGTTGAGCTTGCTGATGACTGCACACTGTAGCCACTTTGATCGGTCTGTAGACAGTGTCCGCCTGGCAGTGGACAGCTCGGCTTGGTGCCCTTCTAGTGCTTAAATGATGCCCACTGAATAACTTGATCCTTCTGCGACAGTTGGCGGAATCGAGAGAGGAATAGTTCAGCGGTCGTCGCAGCGCCTGGCTCATTCACGAGTTAAAGGAGCTGAACGATTATCTGGTTGCACAAATCGATGTCATCGGTCACTTTCTTGCCCTTTGTCACAGCCGACATGCCAAGTGATGACGATGACGTTAAGCGTTACGTGGTAACATTCGTGATCGCTTTTGGGTGAAGCATTTCAGAGTAAGGAAGCTACGAGTGCATGCGTAATTTTGGCTGTCTTCCAACTCGCGTCGAAGACGATATCGCCGTTTGACTCCTGTTCTTTTGTTTGTTTGTTTTTTGTATTAATGGCGCGCCGGTCGGCTCATACATCACGCATTGAACCAGTACCGCGCTGACGTCATCTTCGCGCCCGCAATGACGGATGCACTTTGCTGATATGCTGAGTCAAGCCATCCAGTAAATCGTGACATTGCCCATCTGGGAAGTTTCATCGTGGCATGTTTGAGGGGGAAAATGAAATTAAGCGTTTGCTGCAAAGGTGCCATTCTCGAACAGGAAAAAGTGACTGTATGCCAATTATATCAGAAACGGTGAGCGATACAGCTTATTCACTCAGTGCCGAGTAGTGGCAGACCGATAGACTCGAGAAGGAAAAGGCAGGCATTCAAACCGCCGTGATGGTTCGGTGGTATTGGAACATTTCGGGGTTAAGAACGACATAAAAGGCTTGATTTTCGGTGGCTAATGGCACGTCCTCATGAAGACAGGTGCATACTACAGCAAAGCACGTGCATTCCACGTTTGGGGTTTTCGTTCAAGAACACAAGAAGGTTAGTTTTTCGGTATGCTCTCTCGTCTTTGTGTATGCACGCCTTACCTTCGTCCACAACGAATCCCGCTAAAGCAGTGGCATTAACTTGGACCAGCCAATGAGAGATGATGACAAATGGCTTGGAATTCCCATAAGGCGGCAATGGCTGGCGATTGACTTTATTTCGGATTTTCTCTCTTTGCGGAATTCAGCACTCGGCATATATAATTTTTTAAGTATTGTTGCTGATTATGAAATTATTACAATCAGTATGTGCATAGCTAAGTTTTTATTTCGAGGCGGGATGGGGATGCACTCATGCATGCAAACACACGTGTACTTGCATAACATTTGTGTGCACATGTGCTTGTTTTCGTGTGTTCGTTAACTAGAACAACTAAAGATGTTTGAAAACGCCCTCTTTTCCACACGCTATACGGTTATGGCGAGCTGCGCTGCTTTGAAGGGACGAGAAGTTGCTGTCGCGTTTGGAAGAAAGAAAGCAGAACTATACCACGCACATCAATTGTTCGAGGTATGCGTGGCATTATTTTCTTCCGGCGTGCTTATGTTGACGTTGCAGCTGTTTCGTATCATGGTGCAAAGGGACTAGCGTCGACAACTGATTTGCATACGTGCACTCACGCAGTCTGCTGTTCATCCCGCATGCTTTTGATATTGATTTTCTCTTGCTCGTATTTGGTTCAAGTATTATGAGACACACGTAATTATGCATGGTTCATAGTCGGGATGACGATGATGAATTAACAAAGCCGCTTTACTGTTACATGTGTATTCAATGTGTTTAATCGTGCATATTATCCTTGAATTTAGCAAGTGGTCAATATCGGGCAGCTGGTGAGCCCAGTATCGCCCTATTTTCGAAAGTGAACAACACTACTTTGTTTTTTTTTTCCTTTTGCCATGGACTCACAGACGTCCAAAAATTTGGGGCGTATGCACACAAAAGCGGTATGATATCACAGCCCTGTTAATCAACTTTAAACCACACGTACCATCTTGCCTTCGGTGGGACCTGCCTCACACTTCCGTCTGGACTGAAAGACACCGACTTTGCGAACGCGGATGTGATACAATATTTTCAGCGCTAAGTCTTCGCGGGTGCAGTTCTGTCTGTGCGGAAACGAGTGCCGCGCACAGAAGCTAGTTTCGCAAGGCGTATCGCGTTATCTCTGGCCTATCAATAATCTACGCCACCGCACCGAAACGTGCCGGTGTCACATTCTCACCTAGTTGCCTACTGGCGAGCCACTGAACGCCATTCGTCGCCGCTCACGTGGGCCGAGCGTGTTCCGCAGTTTTTTGCCGGCGGGTGTTCTGCTTTTTCTTTAATCTCGTATTCGTCGCCACACTTTGAGTGGAGCGATGCTTATCGAAGCGGCGGTCATTAAATCCACTTTTCCCACCCTCTTTCATTCCTTTCCTTTATACAGTTCTTTCGTGCACACCTCTTATCGCCATCAAACTGTATAACACTTCGTCCGAACTACACACGTGACACTATTTCTTGTTCGGTTTGTGAGTAGCTCCTTTTTTTCTTTGTCTTTTGATTACGCATTTGTTTGGCCCGTTGTCCGAACTGTGACACATCGGTTTGAATCGCCGACAAACGAGGACGTTCCTCGTAGTTCTAAAGGATATATACACGATGCGTTTTGATGAACGCGACGTTTGGCCTCTCCCTTTAAGCGCAACAGATGCCGGTCACGTAGTTCGATTACGTGACCTCCATGGCCGATAGCGCTACGGGAAGACGTCGACTGCTGCCGAAGTTGGTGTGTTCCCATTTTATATCCTTTCTTTTCTTATTTTTATCGCGACGTGCGTGGTGTGCGCTCTCATAAATTTCTGCCCCTCCTTCTACAGGTATATAGGTGCACGTACACTGCACGCATTTTCTAACGGCACGCTAACGCGTCGACTTAGGAGCGTATCAAACTGTAAATGACGTAGGCAGCCACGATGTAACATAGACGACTTTCAGGAAATTCTGCGAGCAAATTGTAAAGGAAGTAAAATAAAGGCAGCGTGGCTCGTTGACGCGTATAACGTCATGTGTTTACGCAATGCACGTTCTCGCGTAGTTCACGTGTACATCGCTCGATCGGGCACACAACATATGCGACACGTGACATGCCTGGAGCAAAATCTGTGCCGGTAGTAGACGGTATACTGTTCCTAGGATTTGTTTGAGATATCTACTGATCAGCATCTCTTTTCTTTTTTTTTCTACCCTTCGGACACATTGTGGGAATGCGTGAAGAAAACATTATGTGGACTTTTCTGTTCATTAACTTGTTATTGTATACAGTTGGATTGTACAAGTTTTGAAATGTTCGTTTTGCGGTGTTTTTTTTTTACATCATCTGGAGTGTCCAAGCATTAACCAGGGCTCTCAACTGTATACCTATTTGCTCGATCGGCGTTTCCATGCCCCCAAAGCGACCGAAGTGGCGGCACTTCGGTCGCTGTCGCACGTGCGCAAATCGCTTGACCTGAGCAGAAGCATCGCGTCTGACGTCACTGGTAGAGGGGCACTTCGCTGTCAACTCTGGTTCTAGAAGAAGGATGCTGGCAACAGTAGTGCGAACCACGATAGAACACGGAGTTGATTACGGCCAGCTCTCCCCACTGCCCTGCCCAATAACCCTGGAGAAAGAAGAGATGAAAAAGAGAAGGTAGGCAGGTTAACCTGGCGAAAGAACTATTTTGCTACTTTGCTCTGCGGTTATAAAGTAGGCGTTGAAAAGAGGACAGATAGAGAGATGAAAAAAAATGCACACAGGCACATATATGCAAAAGGCACATATATGCAAAACGTACTAATTAAGAGTCGTTCGGAGATACCGGTTGTACGCAGAAAGCGCAGCAGCACCTCCAACGCCTTCTACTGTGACGTTAGGTCCTCTCACACGCTTACCTTGTCAGTGTGCACTACCTTATGTGACTTCAAAACGAGAGAGCTCGACTGCTTCATGCCCATCACCTCAACTATGTGCAGTTGTTTTCACCAGAAATCTTCAGCCTACGTTTTCGTTTCCGCATGGTTCACGTTTGTAATAAGCTCTAACCGAAGAACTGTCCCTATTTCGTTTAGGTGCACGTGACTGGGGCGCAAATACACTTGGTGAAAAGGGGAGGAGCAAACGAGAAGAAAGTGGTATGCAGTAGCTAATCCGACTGTACCACTTTTTCAACTTTCCGCGGTGTTGCCCGCTCGTACATGAAACGGGATGCAAGCAGCGCTCTCAAAAGAGCTCGCGCAGATCGGCCTGGCTCCTGGCCATGCGTACTTCCAGTTTGTCGGCGCGCTTACACTCGTGGAGACACCCCCTCCCCTTCGCCGGCGAGACACACACAATGGAGCCAGCCTTCCGAGACGTTGCGTTTTCCGGTCAACGGCGATACGCCAACGAACGTGATTTGAGTGCTCTTTTTCCTGTGGGCTAGAACGATACAGTCCTGTTGGTGCGCCTACATAACACGTTATGCCTAGCATTACGAAACAACCTTCAACAATGCACTTGCTGGACGAGTTCAGAATGACATTGCTTGAAGTCCCGAGGGCAACAGACTTATGCTGGCGGTAGCTTTGATTCATCCTTGCTCCTTTTCTCACTGTAAATATATGCGCACCAGTTTTTTTTCTTTACGCTTCTTAACTTCTCTGTCTCTCCTATCGCTCACCTGTTCCTTCCTTCATACTAGCTTGTTATAGACTTGCGCATCATATTTTGCACTTATACGTTAAAATCTGTGGGGCCAGACCAGATATTATTTTTAGTGCAGTTGTACATTTTTATTTTCTGGCGAAATCGTGGTGTTACAGTATTCAGTTTTCAGTCTATCACGCAACTGTCATGTCATTATTTTCATACATGTCATACATGTCATTATTTTCATGGTATGACTAGTCAGATATGTTCTTAATAGCCATGTTATGCCATACCAAGTTTGGTATCAATACCATTATTGAAACGGCCAGGAGAGCTAAAAGTCGCAGACGGCTCGATAGATAGATAGATAGATAGATAGATAGATAGATAGATAGATAGATAGATAGATAGATAGATAGATAGATAGATAGATAGATAGATAGATAGATAGATAGATAGATAGATAGATAGATAGATAGATAGATAGATAGATAGATAGATAGATAGATAGATAGATAGATAGATAGATAGATAGATAGATAGATAGATAGATAGATAGATAGATAGATAGATAGATAGATAGATAGATAGATAGATACGCTCAAAGTCACCGAAGTTCGCTAAGAAATGCTTCTAATTTAATTATTCATGTATCCGTATTCGCAATCATCGCTCCATACCTCTCGGCAGTTTACTTTCCTCAAAGCAAATCAAGCAAAAAAAAAAGAAAGGCCTGATGTCCGGATGGTTTCTGTACACACTGTAGCGCAAGTGCCAGACCGATAAAAAAGTTCAGAAAACAAGCGTGTTCGATAGGGGAAATTGCCCCGCCGTGGTGGTCTAGTGGCTAAGGTAGTCGGCTGCTGACCCGCAGGTCTCGGGATCAAATCCTGGCTGCGGCGGCTGCATTTCCGATGGAGGCGGAAATGTTGTAGGCCCGTGTGCTCAGATTTGGGTGCACTTTAAAGAACCCCAGGTGGTCAAAATTTCCAGAGCCCTCCACTACAGTGTCTCTCATAATCATATGGTGGTTTTGGGACGTTAAACCCCACATATCTATCTAACTTGTGTCGGGAGGTCCAAAAAGAAAAAAAACTCGTTTTCGAGATTTTGTTTGTGCACTGTTCAGGTTGCTCAGCGATTCAACGTAAGCTGAAGGTCACTGGCGTGATTGGGCAGGTGGATGCTTTGCTAAATATGGCATATCTGATCGCATGCAGGAGTGGCTCTGGAACATCTTGTTGCATTAACAATTCTAATACAAAGCTTTTCTCTTTACCTATCAATGAAGCTTTACTACAGCTTCGGACCGTCATACTTGTTTGCATGACTGGCGGGACTCTGCCCTTAGGCAGCATCACCGAACGCGATAGTCGGTAATTGATCGTAACGATTTAGGTGTTTGAGTGCTGCTGTGTGGTGAAAGTAGCCCATGTGGAAACTTGCCAAATTACGCACCTATATATGGAACCCTCCGAAAAATATAGCAGTATTGCAGAGCTCTGCTGCTTAATTTGCGTAATGAAAAAGAAAAATACCTCATAATTAGGAACATGTGTGTGCGTGCGTGTGTGTGTGTGTGTGCGTGCGTGTGTGTGTGTGTGTGTGCGCGCGCGTGTGTGTGTGTGTGTGTGTGTGTGTGTGTGTGTGTGTGTCTGAGAGATAGAGAGAGAGAGAGAGAATGCGTGTACGGCAGTTTCATTCTAATAAGAATAAGTGCCAAATTCAACTAAATCTGTGGTCTTAAGAAGAAAAACTACCATCTGATCTCGAGGCACCCCATATAAAGGATAGTACCTGCGCACGGCTTTTTCGACCACATGGGGTCGTTTAAAATGCACCTTTATGTATGCACACAGAAGCTTTTGCATATCGAGAATCGAACGTGCCTTTGTGTTTAATGGCGCAACAACATAGCCACTACGTCGCCACAGCAGACGTATTATGTCTTATCAAATAAGTGCGTAAGCGTACAATGCGTTAAGGGCATTCCCAGAATAACGCTGCACCGTATTCAATGAAATTAGTTGCAAATGAGAGAGAATAGGATGTTGTGGTGTATTCATGGAAGAGGCATTCGCCCTGCAGCGGGCGTGGTCAGGATGATGATGATGATGACGATGACGACGACGACGACGATGATGATGATGATGTATCTTAAATCAGAGGGCCAGGAGTAAATGTGATGATGGAATTCAGAAATTTTAAAATAGAAGCCCTAAGTGTGCAACATAAGCGCATAAATCGCATATCGCAGTTCTGTGAAATGCCTCCGTTACATCATGTAAGGAAGACAAGCTTTATTTTATTTTGCGCCCTGCTTGAAGTTGCTAGAATGCTTACTATATGAAGTATTGCCGAAGTCCTACTCATAATTTAATTTCATAATTCGTAGCAGAATTTCAAAAAAAATGGTAGGAAGAGGAAGATGGAAGTTTACGATGAAAAAAAAAAACCATACGCAGGTGTTGTATGCTTTAGCCGACGTTTAGACTGGCGGACTTGTCTTCTTCAAGGCTAGAGCCTTGTCTTCATCATATCTAGAAGCACACGACCCTTCTTACAATTTTTTTTCATAGTATTTGAATCTACCATATCAGTTTTATTTGATTGATACGTGATAACAGGCACAGTTCACAGGGTTCTGATAACTTCTTTTATACCGTAGAGCACAGTTGGAGTTGCAAAATTTTTCCTTTATTTTATAATTTTTTTGCGAGAGAAATGCGCCAAAGACAAGGACAGAAAAGGGCACACAGACAAGCGCACGAGGCCGGTAACCTAAATACTCGCCGCAAAGTTCACATTTATAACTTTTTCCTGTAACGGGATAATTAGGTCGACTATGTTATCGCTAGACGTTTGGCTATGTTGATTGGAGTCCTTGCGGGGCGTGTGCAATTCTGATTCGTCCAGCATTGTATTTTGCGCTGAAGGTCTTTGTGCGTTTGCCCTGTTGTTTATTTCGGCGCGCAACTTTTGTAAAAAAAAAACATAGAGGGCCAAACTCACAAGTGGACTTCTACAGGCAATAAAACAATCTTATGTTTCTTTTGTTTTGAACACAACAAACCTAATCCCATTGGGTGATGTAGTTCTTGAAAAAAAACAATTGATTCTTTTCCTTGTACTTAAATAATAAATGGAGCCCCCGGGCTAAATCTGCCCATTAAGCAACTGAATAGAAAAAAAAATATGGACATGCAAGCCATGGCACGGTGCCGTTGCGCAATCGTTTACGTCTCCGCAACGCCAACGAAATCGCGCGAATATTAAGCAAATCCCTGTTCCAAAACATTCCGTTAATGATTGTACTACAAGAGAAGACACGCCCTGACTTAAGCAAGTTAGGAATCCTCGTTATAGCATGGGCCCTATGATAGTTTATACAACAACACCGTCTCTTCAAGGACTGTTGCAGTTGCCGTATTTACCCGATTACAACGCGCACCCGATTGACATGACCCAAAAAGAAAAAAAAAATACTGCAAGCCCAGACTACAACGCGCACCCGTTCTTCTTCACCTAAAAAATAGTAATAAATATTGCGCCTTGCTACTAACGTGCATGCACCTTTCCCGAACGAAGGTAACGTGCAAATGTATTAGCAACGCCTCCTAGATTTTTCGTGCCTGCCGGATGAGCGCGAAACGCCTGTCATCTATGGCGGCGCTGCCTACGTAGGGGTAAGGGTCTTTGTAGTTGGCCTTTGAGATCGGCAATTTTGGCGTTTGCTGCTAATTTCAGAGGATGCCTTATATTAAAAAAGTTGCTTGCTGAATGACGGCGTCACTTACGTAGGGTTAATTATAATTACGTTTACGCCTTTTTAAAACTTTTTACGTTATTTTTGTTGCTTATAAGCTTCAAAAACGCAAAAATCTATTTCAAGACACTCCTACTTGAGTGGCGCCACCAACGTAGTTCCGACGACTGCCGCTTCCCAAGTGACCGCCGATAATCCGGCAGGCACGTGAAATCTAGGTGGCGTTGATATTGGTCACTCACCAGTTCATTTTCAATATCTAGAAATAACCTCACGTAGGGACCATTACAGCCTTTGCTTGAAGACGTGCACTCGCCCATCCACTTGTATGCGGCTTTCGCCAGTCGCGAACGCAGGGCCCGCCAGAGATGATGGCCTGCACTTTTGTTGCCGCCTCTCCTACGTATGGAAAATAACTTAGTTTTAATTAACGTTTAACAATATTCTCGTAGGGGACACAGCACATATTGTCCCACCGCGATAGTCTAGTGGCTAAGGTACTCGGTTGCTGACCCGCAGGTCACGGGTTCATATCCCGGCTGTGGCGGCTGCATTTTCGTTGGAGGAGAAAACGCTGTAGGCCCGTTAGCTCAAATTTGGACGCACGTTAAGGAACCCCAGGCGATCGAAAGTGCCGAAGCCGTACACTACGGTGTCTCTCATAATCATGTGGTGGTTTTGGGGCCTTAAACCCCACATATAAATCAAATCACAGTGTGTCTTCGTGGCTGCTGTATTGATTCTTGGACAAGGTGGCTGTCAGATCCCACAATGAGAGTGCGGGGCCTATTACAAATGCCTCCATCGATGCAGAAAGCCGCATGCAAACGTGCTACCATTGTTGCCAGCAGCGAATATGAGGTCACACCAGATAATAGCCATGATGGTGGGCAGCTATGCACAGTTTCGGTTTATACCCGAATCCAACGCACATTGGATTTTAAGACCTATATTATTTTTTTCTCCCCCCCCCCCCCCAAACAGGCGCGCTTTCAAATTGGGTGAAGACGGTATGTACTCAACAAGGCCGGCGACCGAAACGTTTATGGAATGGAATAACAAGTTCATTTAGACATTGCAGGTCAGCCCTGGGAAGTTTTTTCAACGTGAGCGGAAAATATTATATATGTGCGACAATTTCGCGGTGATGACTAAAGGCAAACCCTAAACCACGCCTTCCAGGATTCACGCAGAGGAATTTCTCATTTGGGCCGCAAAAATAAAGAAAACAGCTGTAAGAACTAATATCTTCTTTTTATCAACGTACGTTATCCATATTAACAACACGCGAGGCCGTCTAGATGTTCCGAGTGCATTGGACCTTGAATGTGAGGTTCTGGCTTAGAGAGAGAAAGATGCCATTCCGACTCAAATAGCGAGACTTTAAAGTAGTAAACGTAATCTCAACTTAGATCTGAGAGGTGGTTTTACGCAACTTTTCCAATCACCAATGCCCATAATCCGTGCAGTAATGGATTAATTGAGTGCTATTATTAAAATTGAGTGCTAATAATAAATAAAACAAAACTTTTCACTCTCATGACTTCTGGCAGCAGTCGTCGCCCTGGACACCGTACTAACACTCCATTGCTTTGAAGAGTGTGCTACACCAGTCGACCGCTACCGCGGTAAAGGTCCGAAGATGTTGCTCCTCTAATCGCAGTATAAGGTAACACCAGCGCACCTGCTACACACGTCAGCCCACGCTCACCGAACCGAGATCGTAATGGTCCGCTCGGCCACGATGACCGAGCTGGAAATGCGATTATATAATCTCCACGCTCTCTCGCGCTAATAGGAAGTGCGCTTTCGTCAATTAGCTTAGCCGCACAAGTTAGCCACGCCACGATGGTTCAAACGTTCGACCTGCATGGCTGCGTGAGTGCGGATCTCCACGGTTCACGCTATATGCACCACGGTTGGGCCGAAGGGCAGTTTTTACAGAAAGTAGGGTCTTCGCACTTGCAAGGTCTGCAGTCTTCTAATGCCGGTTTAGGCAATCTGGGCATCGGTCATGAGTTCGACTTGAGTATCCTGATCCAGTGGGTTAATGTGCGCCTGTCCCCGTTCGGCGCAGCAAATACGAAACCATTGTATTCTTGTGAAAGAGGTGCACGGCCGCCACACTTCAAGGCCGACTGCAGCCTCTTGAGTATATACGCTGTATTGATATTCTTTCCTCTTTTCTATTACTTTGCCGAAATAGCAGATATCAAAGTTAAATACTGCGAGCGTTCTGTATTGCAACGAAAGCTGTTATCAGATCACAACAGGGGTCTCGTGCGCCGTAGTTGTCCGCCGCCGCCGCCAGGGTTCGTAACCACTATCACGCGAAGTGAGAAAATAATGTTAGTAAACAAAAAGGACACAACGGGATTCGAACCCTGGTCGCCTGCGTGCCCGCCCAGCATTCTACCACCGAGCTACGAGGGTGCTTGGAACGCCGTGGCAAACTGAGCCTATAGGCAGGCTTAATGTCGGGAAAAGAATCGCATTATTGTGTGTAATAAAGCGCTTTAGAACAGCTATGGAACAGCCAAGCCAACATTGTCATGTATATTAGAGCAAATGTCTTCACTGTAACGTAGTGATGTTAGTCGTGAAATATAGATGTGCCGAAGTGTATGTGCCCTGTTACTGGAATCGTATGAAGCCTTTGTCTCCTGTACATGCTGTAAATAAATTTTTTCTAAACACACAACGCGATTGGCGTAACGAGTGGGTCGTGGAATGGTACAACTCATTACAATAGCGCTAGCCATGATTCTTCAGCGTCGTCAGCCACACCATCAAAAATTGCTCAGAAGTACTTGCAAGTGTGTAGCGCGAACAACGCTTCTCCGAAGAATGACGAAGGATGGCATAGTGAATACCTCCATACTACACAATGATTAATGGCATAGTGGGTACCCTGCAAGTGTGCTTGTAACAGTTACCCAAACACTGTTTTAAAAAAGGCTCTGAGAGGTCACTCATCTAGCTTTCGCTGTGACTGTGCTGCGCGTTCCGCAATTTTTTTTCTGTTATCGTGCACGCGCAACACATTTCAGGGGCGAAGCTCTCTAAGCCGTGGGTCGTGCGTCCCCGATGTACGAAGTAGTAGTGGTAGTGGTGGTAGTGGGGGTGGTGGTGGTGGTCGTGGTAGTAGTAGTAGGGGTGTGGGTGGTAGTAGTATAGTGGTAGTAGTAGTAGTATATGCAGCCACCTCTCGTTTAGTCCCTGGAATATCCGCTGGATGTCGGTACTTGTTGAATATAGGATGCAAAGATGCGAGATGGCGCTACTTGGTGTGTTCACTAGATGTACTGACGGACGGCCGCTTCGCCCCATTCATCATCATTTACTCCGTTGATATATGCTGTGATTTACTTTTAACGAAAGACTCCAAGCGCTACTACACATCGTATTTTCCGCACGCACGTTGTATACCACTTTGGCGCAATCTTCCCATTGTGTTTCTCGGCAAGAATTGTGTAAGCCATTTTTTTGCACGCAAGCCTTTGCATAATCTTTGGTACTGGTGGCTGAAATAAAGACGCCCTTGGACATCAACAATGACAGCAAGACATAAGATGATGTCAGTGACCTATAACGTCGGATATATGGGAGAGCAGAGCCTGAAGTGACACATTACAGAATTCTGTCTGTGCTCAACATCTTCGAACACTTTGCATCAAAACAGCTCTATGAAATTCTTGGGCTCTGTACGTGGCTGTGATATGTATACAGCGCTCCTACGTATGCTCACAATAACGGCTGCGCTAAAGGTGCACATAAAACTAAGTTTCCATCATTGAGCGCTGATAGTCTATCGAGGTCGTGGTAAACTGACGAGCTGGCTCGCCTCATGCAATCTAACCAACGTTCCACATGTCTAATGTTTCTACCGTGCAACATTTTCACGCCACAACAACTCTCGAATGGGTTCTCAGCTGTTGCAACATAACTACGCAGTACTTTACGCCCTGAACAGACGTATTGTGCATTGTTTCGAACAATGTTCTGTTCCTTAATGTTTCAAATGTATTGTTACATACGGATAGGTACGATGCATTTTAATGTGAATCTGCCTTGATGAGAACACTGGATACAACAAGACTTTCCTTTCCTTTCCTTATTTTGTAACGAAGCATAGTGTATTCCTTGAGTAGAAGCAATGCAACCTTGGCGCGCAGACAAAATCTGATTTTTTTTTATTCTCATGAGAGCCCGATGAAATAGCTGGCACGCTTGTGATGTACACGACCAAGAGCTCGCGTAAAAAAAAAAAACATCGCTGTGCAAAAAGACTGCCTCATGACCTCGCAATTCAAGATTATCGAAATACCTCCGTAATGACACGGTGTTGTTTCTCGTGGATAGGCGTGAATGCGTGAAGATCAAGCATAATTGTATTCAGCACTTCAAGGTATTTCGACATCTCCACAGTGTCATACCACCGAAATTGTGAAGGAGGTGCATGTAGCGTTCGCTTGCAGGAAATTGAAGTTAACAAGAAATGCTCTCTGTTGGGTTTCTTTTCGATTTCTGTTCTAGTATAAGCGTCGTCACTCCTGTATCTTTATCGGCGACTAAACAGAAACATTTGCGCGCGATACTGATGTTACTTTATGCGCCCATGTTTCACACTAAGCATGGCGAAAATCAATTCGTCACAATTAATCTGTGGAGCAAGTTAATGAAGACGCATTAAACTGGGGATTTTCTCGTTCAAGTTACTGCGCCTAACAAGGGCGGCCTTCTGCTGTCATCAATCACCATTGGAGATCTTTTCCCGTGCACAGCAAACTCTGTCGGCGATGGAGGTCGTCGACATCGCCGACGAAGTATACGTGAGGCGGAGGTGAAATGCTTTCACGTCGCGTGTTTCGGCTTTTATTGCTGACAAGTTGAACTCTTGAACACTCTTCCAGTATCGCTAGAAGAACAATGCTACAGTTAGCTTCACTAATTGGCATCACGGAAAGAAAACGGAAAACTCGCACAGCACGTGCGAATGGCGTACTACTTTCCGGCGCATTCAGTTGGAAGGCGTATTTTACTGCCTTCCACTCCTGCAGTCTCTCAAAGAGCTGGCTCGTGATTGACTACTGGCCAACTGCGCTACCCTTACGCATCGAAATTAGTGACCATCACGGATTACAGAGATTGGTTGAACTTGTGGGCAAGCTTTTGCCAAAAGCTTCGATGTTGCCACGCCAACATGCTGTAAATAGTGGGCTCTAAGCTAACGGTCCCAAGCATTCCGGCACTTTCAAGTACTGAATGTGTTAACGAAAGAGGGCAGTTTTGTGTTAAAGCAAAAGTCACAGCTAGCGTAGATGCTTGAGTGAGTTGATATGACATACTAGAACTTCAAACAGCGCAGTAGGGGGACGAGTATGCTGAAGAAAGAAGACAATAAAATATATTTTGGGAAAATGAAATAGCGCTTCGTATTAGATAACTATAATGCAAGCGAAGAAGGCTTCGGAATAATACCCCATGTACTGTAAGCGCACGTTGAAGAATATAAGATGGTCAACATTTCCGGAGCCCTTCACAACGGCGTCCTTCATAATCGTATTGTGGGTTTCGGACGTAAAACTCCAACACACGTTAACTTATACAGTTTGATTGGTTACGAAGCAGAGCTTTATATATATATAATATATATATATATATATATATATATATATATATATATATATATATATATATCGCTCTGCTTCATAACTGATAAAACTGTCTTTTGTTCTTGTCGTTGTCAATTACCCACCGTTTTTGCCTTCATTCTTTGTATATAAATGGTACGGTATCATTTCTACAGTCCTTCGCAAGCTTCGACAATTGCGCGAAGCGAAGCGTTGGCAAAGCGCCGAGTGCATCGCGAGTCTTTTGGATACATGCGCACCCCCCCTCCCCCCCCCCCTTTTTTTTTTTTTGCAGTGAGCAAAACAGCGATGCGCGCCTGATTTTTTTTTGTCAAGTGCTTCATTTTCATTTCTTCTTACAATAAGGCATATGTAGAGATATCTGGACCGATAGCCTCGAAAGGCTAGTGTTCAGTCCAGTGTTGATAATAAGCATACACAGGTCAGTGGATTTTTTTTAACAAATAGGTGTACAATTACATATCTCAACAGACAAACAAACGTACAATGGTTTTCACGAAGTGCACTCAAATAGTTATAACAGATACGTTAAAGATCCCTGGTTCGCAAGGAAATTAATTTACTACACTGCTTAAAGTTGCGTGCTGTTTTAAACTCGAAAGGTAGTATAATCCACATTTTAGTTCTATTGAATTCAATCACTCGTTCACCTTATACATCATAACGTTTTTGTTAATTCAGATTGCCTTTGAGCGCTTGTCTTGTACTGCGCGTCGGAAAACAAAACACGTTACGAGGAATAACGTTAGTGGACATAATTCTAGTAACTGAAATTTAAATCGTATGATTACACAGAGCCTTAGGCGACAACACTTGCCATGTCTGGAAAATGTAGTGAATTATATTGTTACGGTGCGATGGATGCCTTTATTTACAGGAGATGATGAATGCGAGAGTCCAGGGATCTGGCCGATCACCACTCGTGCCAACCTCGTTCTCCTCTTCTTCCACGCGCATCCTCAGTATCGTAGCAATTCCCCCTTTGCAGACGATGCCCACCGGGCGAGTTAGGCTTCGTTGCGATGATGATAGCGTTTAAACGGGCAACATGAACGACGTTGGTCTTGCTTGAGCGGCGGCCAGTTGACAACAGCTGAGATATCACGTACGTGACATCGCTTAGACGTTCCAAGACAACAAACGGACCGGTGTAGTTGGCCAGAAACTTTTGGCAGAGGCCGCGCTTGCGAAGCGGCGTCCAAAGCCACACCAAATCCCCTTTCTCAAACCATACGTGCCGGTGACTTCTGTCGTAACGGTTTTTGGAGCGTTTCTGTGAGACGAAAGTTCGAAGACAGGCGATGCGCCGGGCCTCTTCTGCGCGGCAAATGGTTTCGCTGAGAGTAGGTTGATCAGTCTCGGAAAAAGGAAGGATAGTGTCAAGAGCTGTGCGGGGTTGGCGTGCGTAGAGCAGATAAAATGGACTGTATCTCGTTGTTTCGTGCTGCGCAGTGTTGTAGGCGAAAGTTATAAATGGCAAAATCGCGTCCCATGTTTTGTGTCCAGAATCAACATACATGGAAATCATGTTGACGAGAGTCCTATTTGTTCGTTCCGTCAAACCATTAGCCTGCGGGTGATACGGAGTAGTGTGACGAAAATGGCACGAAGCAAGACGAAGGAGGTCTTCAACTACATCGGCAACAAATTGCCGGCCGCGATCACTGATGATGACACGGGGGGATCCATGGTGTAATATAACGTGTGACAGCATGAACTGTGAAACTTGAGTGGCCGTTGCCGCAGGAATCGCCGCAGTTTCGGCGTAACGTGTGAGGTGGTCAACGCCCACAATAGTCCATCGGTTGCCGTTCGTTGATAGCGGAAAAGGGCCGAGCAGGTCGACACCTACGACGTCAAATGGTGAACTCGGGGGTGCTATGGGATGAAGTAGTCCGGCTGGCGGAGTTGTAGGACGCTTGTGGCGTTGACATTGCTCACAGCTCGCAACGTATGCAGTCACACTTTTACGCATCTTCGGCCAGAAGAAGCGTTCTTGCGTGCGATAAAATGTCCTAGAAAAACCCATATGGCCAGATGTTGGGTCGTCGTGCATTGCTCGAAGTACGTGTTGTCGAAGACTTGTAGGCACAACTAGAAGTAGGTGAGGGCCTACGCCGGAATAATTCTTTTTGTAAAGAACGCCATCCTTTACGACGAAACCACGTTGGCCGTTCGTTCCGGAAATAAAGAAAGAAGCGAGACTGTTGTCATTGCGTTGCTGTGCTCGAAAAGTTGTTAGGTCAGGGAACGGAGTATCCACTACAGCCAAATATTCATCAAAGTTGTCAGCGTCACACTCGGTTGTCGGAAGGGGAAGTCGTGAAAGGCAATCAGCGTCGGCATGACGACGACCGCTCTTGTAGCAGACTTCAAAGTCGTGTTCTTGCAATCGTAATGCCCAACGAGCAAGACGACCAGATGGGTCCCGTAGTCCAGTGAGCCAGCATAAAGAGTGGTGGTCCGTGACAATCGAGAATCGGCGTCCATAGATATAAGGGCGAAACTTGTGCACGGCGAATATGACCACGAGACATTCCTGCTCTGTGACAGTATAGTTTCGCTCCGGCTTACTTAAACAGAGACTGGCATAGGCAACGACGTGTTCAGCAGCTCCATGGCGTTGGACCAAGACGGCGCCAATACCCACACCACTGGCGTCGGTATGAACTTCTGTGGCAGCAGATGGGTCATAGTGGCGAAGTACGGGCCCTGACGTAAGAGCAAACTTGAGTTGCGAAAAAGACGACTCGCATTCCGCTGACCACCGAAAAGGTGCGTTCTTGTTGAGTAGGGACGTCAAAGGGTAAGCGAGGTCGGCGAACCTGGGCACGAAGCGACGGAAGTACGAGCATAGTCCCAGAAAGCTTCGCAATTCTCATACCGACTGAGGTTGTTTGAAGCTGCTGCCTGTTCGACTTTCTGGGGGTCGGGTCGAACGCCATGCTTGTCCACCAGGTGACCGAGAACGAGAGTCTCACGGCTGCCAAAGTGACACTTCTTAGAGTTCAGGGTGAGCTTAGCTCTCTCAAGGCAGGTGAGAACAATGTCTAGACGATGGTTGTGTTCATCGAATGTACGGCCAAATATTATAATGTCATCCAGGTAGCAAAGACAAACTTCCCACTTTAGTCCACGTAACACAGAGTCCATGAAGCGCTCAAACGTGGCTGGAGCGTTGCATAGGCCAAACGGCATTACATTGAATTCAAATAGACCATCTGGGGTTATGAAGGCCGTTTTCTCTTTGTCATTCGGGTGCATGGGGATTTGCCAATAACCAGATCTCAAATCCACGGATGAGAAGTACGATGCCAAATGTAAACAATCGATGACATCATCAATCCTGGGAAGCGAGTAGACATCCTTTTTAGTAACAGAGTTGAGCCGTCTGTAATCCACGCAGAATCGCCATGTACCATCCTTCTTTCAGACAAGAATCACAGGGGCAGTCCAAGGGCTACACGACTCCTGAATACCCTTTTCTTTAACATCTCTTCTACCTGTTGAGTAATGACCTTGCGCTCCGCAGATGAGACGCGGTATGGTTTCTGCCGGATAGGGTGAGCGGATCCTGTGTCAATCCCATGGCGAGTACGCCACTCGGGTACACTTATTTGCTCTTCTTTCTGCGCAAAGTCAAATATAGTAGCGTGCTTCGCAAGGACTTCGACCAAAGCTTGACGTTTTTCTGATGATAGCGACTTGTTTACCATACTCAGAAAGTTGGCTTCTGTATGGTACGTTGCACAAATAGGATCTACTCTCTCGTCACTTAAAGATGCAATGAAACTGGTCGCATTTTGGTCGAAGCGGGCGAGTCGCATTCCGCAGGGTAGCAAAACAGGTTCATTTGAATAGTTCGACACCCATAAGGCCGATCGCCTATCACTGATCGACAGAACACAATGTGGAATGAGCACATTTTTCTTGGCGCAATTGAGAGGAATGGGCTCCACAAGAACACAAACTTTCCGGCGTCCGAGGCACAGGCGTCAACGCGTACGGTCTTCATCGAGTTGGGCGGCAAGACAGCATCCTCAATGACGGTGATAGATCCTTGACAGCACCTAGGATCGTCAGTAAATGCCGATAGCATAATCTCGCCATCACCGCAATCTACAGTAGCCCCGCACTCGCGTAGAAAATCGATGCCCAAGATGATGTCATGGGTGGAGCTGGTCAGGACGGCGAATTCAGCCTCGAAGACCTTGTCACCCAAAGTGACACTAACAACACACACACCGATCGGGCACAATGGTCTCCCCGCTCACTGCACGAATGGTGCACAACTGTCCCAGCGAAACATCACTTTATGTCCTAGCCGCAATTTGAAGTTAAGACTCATCACTGAAACAGCTGCTCCAGTATCTATCAAAGCCATCGTAGGAAGTCCATCAATAAGCACGGGGACCCTATTTTGAGTCATAAAAACGGGTGTAGGCATAGGCGGATGTAGTGACAAATGTTCGGCGACCTCACCTCCATTGGCCGCACCACCTAGTTTCCCGGAGGCGGGGAGGTGACGCGTCGACCAGGAGATGGGGAACGGAACCGGCGTGTTGTGGGGGGCGTCAAGCTTCGCACGGAGGAAGGCGAGTCGTTGCGTAATTTCCGGTGGAAATTGCGTCCTACATGTGTATCACTGTGGGTCGTTTGCTGGAAGCCGTCCCCAACGTACGCGTCCCGCATTGAACGCATACCACCGCGGCCAGCGGTTTTGTCGAGAAGAAGGTGATGGTCCCTCGTAGTAGCGTTGCTGGGGGCGACGCCTTTGACCACAGAATCGAGCCACATGTCCACGGAAACCGCAGTTATAGCACACAGGGGCCTCACGCACGTCGCCAAACCTTCCACGAGGCGCCATGTGCCCATGATCGTCCCACGAAGACACCATTGTAGGTGGTTGGCGGGAGGCGTTCTGGAAACCACGGCGATGATGTAAGTTGTCGATTGGGGGCTCTGGTGCTCTTGATTGGGGCACATCATATAGCGTGGCATCAACGGCAGCACACATTGCGTCGTATGGTGGGGAGGTGTTGATAGCAGGTGCTCTCGGCGGGTTGACAGCATCACGTCGTCCAAGTTCTTCGCGTACGATTTGCCTGATCATTGAGGCAAGATCACAGGGGGATGTTGGAGGGACGTCCACACTTGCAACGGTGGTGACGTTGGCAAGTCTACCAAATTTGGGAGTGATGCGCCTAGCCTTCAGTGTCTGAAACGTGCGGCAGTGTTGTATTACGTCCGCTACAGACGCCAAGCTGTCCTTGCCGATGAGGAAATTGTAGACATCCTCAGCAACCCCTTTGAGAAGATGCCCTACCTTGTCATCTTCTTTCATGCGTGGGTCTACAGACTTGCACAATTTCAGGATCTCTTCAATGTACGTTGTGCATGTTTCACCGGGGACTTGAGCACGCTGCATCAAAGTTTGCTCAGCGCGCTTCTTCTTCATCAATGGCTCCCCGAAGCAGCTCGTTATTCTTTCTCAAACGCTTCCAAGGTCGCTATTGTTTCTTCGTGGTTTTCAAACCACACCAACGCCGTCCCTTGAAAGAAACAATCCGACGTTCGACAACCGGCAGGCCGCATCCCAACAGTTGTATTTACTCACATGGTTGAAGTGTTTCAGCCATTCGTCGACGTCTTCTCCGACCCTCCCTGAGAAGCTTCGTGGTACCATGTGCCGGGGCCACGCAGCGCCAGACGAAGAGTGCGTGGTGTCGCCGTCAGCAATCGGATCCATAGAGAGTGGTGGTAGACCAGCCAGTCGGCGGCTTCGGCGTAGTTTTTAAGGTAGCGCTTCCGTGATCGTGGCCTTGGATCGCTCCGCTGTACCCCGCACCTTCCACCAATCTTGTTACGGTGCGATGGATGCCTTATTTACAGGAGATGATGAATGCGAGAGTCCGGGGATCTGGCCGATCACCACTCGTGCCAACCTCGTTCTCCTCTTCTTTCACGCGCATCCTCAGTATCGTAGCAATATCATTGCTACGGTTAAGATTAATTTTCAGGGCCATTTTCTGTACTTTTTGTAATGTTGTAGGTATTTCGTTCAAATTACGCCCCATGATTAAAAAAAAATAACTGATATGGCTAACGCCTAATATAGAGATTTGAGTACTTCACGGTGAAAATATTGCCTTGCTTTATCGAGGTGGGAACATCTACACGCGTCTTTCCAGCACACGCTCTGAATATGCGCTTCCCGATGTATATGTTGGTCAAAAATAACGCCCAGATATTTAAATATGTCAACTTCTTGTATAGGACTATTACTTTAGTCTAATACTTATGTGACTGGTGTCAACTTTATTTCTCCTCGAGCGAACAACTGCATACATAGGTTTACTGCTATTTAAAATTTGTTTTTGAGCACCGAGCGGTAGGCACAGCGGCGTCCAAGACGGAAGCCATGGACGAGAAAAACAAGCGAGTCGCGTGCGCTCACCAGAAGCACATATATAGAACCCCTGGTTGCTTTTTTTACGCCTACGCCCAACGCTCTTTCTGGCTGCGAGAACTCATCCATCAAACCCTTGAGGCGTGGACATCCCGGGGTTTTCTGACCCCCGGGCTTTTCTGACCCACCTTACCCACCTGTGCACACAAAGACTATGCATCAAGGACGCACCTCTTCGGCATCGGATGTACGCTTCCACGAAGGGCTAGCTTCTAAGGTGGACCTTAAGGAGAGTTCCACATTCCTGTCGTGTGAACCCACTGACCATGCATTTGGTTTAAGTTTTACCTTGTGGTCTTATTTAGCGCGCACCTAAGCACATACGCGAGGATATTACTCATTTCGCCTTTGTCGAAACGCGGTCGCCGTTGCCGGGAATCGGACCTGCGTCCTCGAGACGGAAACAGCATAATCACCAAGTTAACCTGACGGGCGAGGAATGTTCCGGAAACTCCCATTTATATCCTGAGTGTACGTATACTTTGGACCTGAAAATAAAACCCTGAAGCTGCCGCTTCTATTCTTTTCTTTTCATTATCAAACCTCTCTTGCTGATCTATGTGGGTATGCTTTAGGATATAGATAAGCTTTTGTAATCAATATGCCCACTTTCCTGTTATTTTAATGCCAATTCACTGTCACAGCTTCACTTCACTGTTTTTAATCTGTTTATGATTTATTTTTTTGATTAACCAGCAGTCTTTGTTGTTCGGGAGCTATATTGTTGAAAAATGAAATGGAATGATTATAGGTGATATATTTAATAAAAACGAAATGAGTATTGCTCTCTGAAACTTTTTAAAGATTTTTGCTGGTACAAGCAAATTTGTTATTTCGGTCACATTTGACATATTGTCATGGTAAAGCTCGACAATATTGATCATCTTGTTGGTAAACGAAACAAAATTCGAAACTAGAAATTTTTCAGCGTCGTCGCCACGTCCGATTGACGACCTATAAGTTGTTTTCGTCGTAGCATAGTCAGGGGTGCTCACGTGTCACAGCGGGAGCAAAGGCCGTTAACAAAGGGTGGGTTATTTTAGGAGATAAATTCCTCATGAGAAGAGTTTCTGTTATATATCTTTTGTGTTATACCAGTGGACTTCGCTAGAGAAAAGTGAACCGATTACGTTTTGAGTACAAGACTGAATGAAGCAGCCGTGCATCTATGCTCCCGTATGTGCATGAACAGCATAGGCAGGACTTGACGACAGCACCTTGCGAATTGCTGTCTCATCAATCTTGAATAGCTCGCTTTTACCACGTAGTTATAGCGTTATAGTATTCCAGCTGCTTTTGCCAAATTATTGAATACTGTCAGCCTCAATTGTGTAGCATTATCCTATATTGCTATAGCTTTTCCAAAGACGTGTGTTTAGTAATGCACGGCGCAAATACTCGGATACGTATGAAGTTAGCAGACAACGAAGCTGGGTAACAGGGATGGTACGTCTTCATCATCGTGACAGGCACGCTTTTAACGTATCCTCATACAGGATACGCACTTTTATGGTTGTACAGGACTCATTCGTAGAAGGAAAGTCGTACGCGGGTGTATATATATAGGAAATAGAACGCCTGTGCCCGAAATGACTCAATGTTTGTGTCTATATGAAGTATAGTACCGACACAAACACGTCATGCAACAGCGCTTCAGAACAGTTACGAGTAAAGTTCAGCACCAATATCTATATGAAAGAGCACCTGGTTGTTTTACCGATATATCAGGTCGTACAGCACGCACGCACCTGCCCGTTTTCGATCTAGAACATTGACATACACGGTACGACCATTTCCTCTCAGCATGCAGATCAGTGTCTGGTCCGCAAATTATTGCAGAAACGTTACTTTGGTAAGGATGTAAATGTCGTGCATGGACACGTTTACTCGAAGTATACCGAATTTAGAATGCTGCTGTTAAGAATTTTTTAATAAACCTTAGGAAACCGCAGCGTTTATCACCGAGTGCTTGACGCAGTCACGCAGACGAGGAAAATCTCTGCAAGCTGCTGGGCTACAAACGTGCAAAGGCAGCTAGGCAAGCTTGTAAGATATTGTTATGAAAGAGCACGCTGGCGTCCTATACGCAGAACAGTTCAGTTGCGAATGCTAGATGAATGCTATACGTCTCGATAATAATAATAAAAAAGGAAGGCGAGTTAGTCTTCATTTTTAATAATATACATGGACAATGGGCTTTGCGTGCGCGCTCATCAAACTTCCTTGCTGTATTCTTTCCTTGCCCGTTTCTTGGAATCGTGACGCTGCGTAGTAGCAAGCTACGGTACACGATACCACCCGACGAGAGCAAGTTGACGGGGAAGCTAGCTTACGTTTCTGTCATGCGAATGCATGGGATAAACACGAACGCTCCTTGTAGTTCACCGTTGCTCCGCGCTCTTGAATGTCAGGTGACAGTTGTCGGAGCTTCATCACGGTGCACACATACAATGCGAACCACGGGTGGTCTCATTTTAGACATGAAAACACGTTAGCGTACATATGCATTACTGTTCAAGGGATTGGTACTTTTTTAATGCTGGATATCTTCCTTCTACCGTGAGACAGAAATATAGATACCCAAGCCATTTTTTTTCTTCTTGCTCTTGATACACCATAATCGAGCGGTCATGGCGCTCGACTGCTGATCCAGGCGGTCGAAAATTTGGAAGCCGTGAATTTCGGTGTCTCTCGTAACCATAACGTCGTTTGGGACACAAAATGACAATAGTGACTACATCCTCCCTTCTCATGGTTGAAATTTGTTGGTGGCTGCATTAGAGATGAAACATTGTCATTCAGAAAGCTAACCTGTCCCTCTATCACTTTTGTAGGGGATTTTTTTCCACGCGGGAACACACAGTCGTACGAGTTTAAAGCTGGAAAAAAAAGGAGGGGGGGGGGGGGGCATTACGTTTTGTTACCGCGAGGATTCTGATTTCGATGGCGAATTCTCTATACTCCGATTTTTCAACGGAGCAGACGCTATTTTTGAAAGAGGAAGAAACACTTCAGTCTCGAATAAGCTTCGGGTGCTAGAGAAAAAAAGTGAAGCAAAACTACGATTCCGCCTAGTTGGAACATACCCTTCTTGAAATGTTTGCACAGGTTTACGGATACACAGAAGTTGCACCCGTTTATGTTCGCTTCTGTGTCTCCGTAAGCCTGCGAAAACATTTCAAGAAATCTAGAAAAAAATGTTGACGGAACACACGCACTTAAAATGGCTCGTGTAGGACAGCAACGACAGACAACACGTCCCATGGCGCCCTGATCCATGGTGTACATTCGTAGTGATTCCGCGAGTGGTAAAAAAGAAATGTTTGTTTACAACACAATTCTTTTAGTTGTACAGCTCTAACTTCAGAGAGCTTTTCTGGTTAGTACGGCGTTTCTTTCATTCTTTCCGGCGAAGACAACCCCCTCAATTTTACTGAATAGATGTATCTTTCCTCCTCCATCACTCTCAAAAGACTGCTATTATGCAAAATGAATTGATATCGCGAATATACTAAAGAATAGCGCTAATAAAGGTATTCATCATGAAGATCAAGAAATGTGAATGCACAAGTTTATTTGTAACTACTCTTATCCATAACAACATTTGTGTTTAAAGTAATTTTCAAAAATGTAAACTGTAAAACAATGATTCTAAAATTCCTCAAAGAGAAATAAAAAAAAATTGAGTTCTGTGGGTGCACGTGGCTATGGTTACTTTTTTTTACGAACGTCTTCCACCCTACTTTGCGTTCAGTGCGCGACCGGCAACGCGGCTATTGCCCGACTAGAAAAACACATTCGCACCACAAGATTTAGGGATTGGAGAAAATGTCACTGCCGTCTGAAATTTTAATGCATGTAACACTTGCGTGTACATTAGTAAAGAGTAGTGAAAACAGTCATGCCTATATAATATGATTTCAGATAGGTATATACGTCCACTTCTGGTAGTACGAATACACGTGTATTTACGAGTTGAACAACGAACTGAGGCGTCAGAAGGTCTTGTTTTCCTTTCAAGATACAGCCACGGAAACTTCCACAGAGCAGGATAATTGTATAGTTAACTATTGCTTTCCGGGAACTGGCGTAGTAGCGTCTCTATATGAAAGCCGGCGGGAAGCTTGTGCGACTGCCGGCAATTTTATGGCGCTGCATAATGAAACAATGAGAACGCTCGTCTCATGCAAGTCTGCCGAGGTAACTTCTCATCACTCGCCTCGCATGCAGATGACCACCGAGAACGGGGGGGGGGGGGGGGGGGGCAAGAGGTTATTTTTTCTTCTGGGAATAACAAACGAAAGTAACACATTGTTTGGAAACGGGATATAGATTGCCAGGCTTGGGAGTTTACACCTGCAGAAACGATTGTGTTCTGTCCAGCGGGTGTTGTGTTCTGTCCAGCGGGTGTCCAGCGGGCTCCTTAATGAATGGACTAAGCAACAATTAGTAGACGTATTCAACGAAACACAGTATGTTGTAGGCCTGTGTGCTCAGATTTGGGTGCACGTTAAAGAACCCCAGGTGGTCGAAATTTCCGGAGCCCTCCACTACGGCGTCTCTCATAATCATATAGTGGTTTTGGGACGTTAAACCCCACATATCATCATCATCAACGAAACACAGTCGGCGGTACAGGATTAAAAAAAAGACCCCCCCTAAAAAACACAAAAATATGTACGATGTAATAACGGTGAATGCCAACTGACGTCGTAAGGCTGCCGCATGTCTCGATCTCGACTTCCGTACGCCATGGATATATGTCTCCGTCGCGTTGGTGCATATACACGTTTGCAGTAATGGGCTAAGAATCGGTCGCCTTTGGGGAACGCGCAATCAATCACCGCGGAGGAATTGCCGTCGACAATAATACATTCAAGGCCACCATGCCATCGGAATTACTTATGTCAGTTTCAAGCAAACCATAATGCTTTCGTGTACGGGTGGAAGATATGCCAATAGTCAAGCACTTCGAGGTCATTGGGGATTCCACGCTGTGTTAGCACTTACAGCAAAATAAAAAAAAGAAATAAGAAGCCACAAAAAGTGCGAGCCTGCAAACGTTACATGTGTGGCGGTGCACGTGGACACCGATATTCACACATTCTTCGCTATCCTCTATCGTGGAGGCACTGTGTATATTATGTACTGTGTCAATTTTTTATGAAAGGCAACACGGCGACGCGTGGCCTGCGCGCTGGTTCCAAATGCACGGTTGCGATAGATGTATACATTGACTACGCCCACTGCAGTGCAAAGACCTCTCCCATGATCCGCCAATCAAACCGGTCTTGTGTTTTTTGCGGCTACGTTATACCTTACATGTAAATTATGTGGATATAGTTAGGTCATTCTGTTGATTTAACCACTGCCACTATATAGGGCTAGTTTATTTGGGCGTTGGGAGTTTGGTAACCCGCTACCCTATATTTTTTACACATTCTTAAACGAACGCAAATGAGGGGATCGCAGAACGTCCTGTCATCACCTTCCAATAAAATGAAGTTCTGGTTACACCTCTGCCACGCAATGTTTAAACAAAAACCGTTTACTTGTGGGTTAAACAGAGATAGCACAATATATGCAAGTTGTGGTGGCGGTGGAGGTTGTAGTAAACTGCTGCTGCTAGACATCTTCATTTGTACCACACAAGAACGTCTAGGTCAATATTAGTATAAGGGCAGTTTGCACCTGTAATCAAAACATTGCAATAAGCTCGCGCGCTGCTCGCAGCAGATCAAAGGTCACTATGTTTACGCTCAGGTGTGCTCTTATTGGAAAGGTAAACTCAACTTTATGATGGCGCCTCCCAGCTCCCGGTATTTACATAGGCGGCATTTATACGTGGCGCTTACAATGATCAAAGGGGTACATGATAGTGCAAACTTGAGAAAGGAAGACTCGATAGAATCAGTATAGGAGGGAGCAGAAATGTCAGACGCTAAAGTTAATCTGAAAGAACAGGCCCCCACTATCTGCGCATGCGATATGCGAGTGCGACCACTGTTTGCCGATATTGATGGAGGCGTGCGCATATATAGTTATAATCGGGGGGCCTGTTATTTCAAATTAACAGTCGAAGTTAGGCGCCCTACTGGCCTTTCTGCGACCTCGTACTTCTTTCCTCGAGCCCTTCTTTTCCAAGTTTGCGCTATCACGTACCCATTCGATGTTAACCAACTCTCCCAACAACAAGTCCTACTCAATAGTTTTTTCAATAGTTTTTTATTCTTTTCTTGGATTGTGTCGGTGCCTTTCTGTACGTGACATCATTGTTTGTGTATCCTATGTACCACTCCTGCTTGGACCGAGAAGGTCTGCAGTATACTTAAATAAAAAAAACCACGTTTACAGTGATATCGTGGCAAGCGTGCCTCATGTCGCGGCGACATGATGCTGCCTGGCCGGCTGGCCTCGGTGACTGTTCCCGAAGCGGAGATACTCGCGAACATGGGCTACAGCCGAGGCCCTCACGACACCGGCGGCAACAATTATTCCTCTTCTTCCTTATTCTTGTTCACCAGTATATTATAGGCTGTTACCAGCTCTCACGTAATCGCCTTGAAGGAGGAGGGGGTCGCAATCTTGCCGCTGGTTCTATATCAGCAACGAGTGGTTGTTTTGCTCGCCGCGAGATGACGCGAAAAGAGACGGTGGTTGCTCTGGCTCCCACTTGAACGTGCTGCCAGCAGCCGCCGAAGCGCGCAGGTCACGCGCTCCCGTGTTCCCTTTCATAAAAATTGACACTGTACACACTCGCCCCATAACTTGTATATAATGTTTTCTTCAGTGACATTGCCAAATGTGGTGGCACCGCTGCACCATTACATGCTGTCGGACTTGATCACGCTGTTTATATCGTTGTTTATCACGTGCGATCACATTCCTACACTATCGCTGCATGAATGTGGTGGCACTTGACCACATTCGTGGGCCCACCTGGCGATTGCGTAAGGCACGTACAAACGTGACAGCTGTGAGAGATACGGCTTTAATCATATTATGACGTTCTGTCTCGGCCAGTAGCGTAGCGAAAAATATTTTACAATGGGGTGGGTGGTGGACGTTTAGCTTTGTTTTGCGTACGTTCTTGAGTTTGCATGGTTGTACAATACACAAGCAGAACTGAAGAATATTTGGAAGAGGGGTTAAACACTCCATCTCTCTACTTCGCCAGTGGTCTCAGCGGTGGATCTAACGATTCTATATCTTATCCTAGCCAAGCTTTTTGGAGCGAGAAGCGGCAATCCATCGTGCAATGTGCGCCAGAGTAATGCCGAAGTATACGTAAAAGACTATGTACTTTGACATTGACAGTCATGCCTTCCCGTTTCAGTACGTTTTGTGTGAGCGTGCGCTGAATACAGCATGCAATGTCATGTTTTCTGATACAATATTTTTCTTATCAGGGACGAAGACCAGGAGGTAATACCAGATGACGAGACGATGAAGTTTTACCGAATGTAAGTGAAATTTTCAATGACAAGCACGTACTCACCATTGTGTAAAGGTAGTGGTTCACCATATGAATGATTATTCATCAAAGAACGACAAATAAAATAACGTACGTAGTAACGCAAAAGTCGCTTTCAAGTCCACGTTTTCCCTGCTTTGCGTGCCAAGTTATTGCTCGTTTTCCTTGAAACGTCACACCAACTTGCCCAGCAATTCACACTTTTAAAGCATTCCAGAAACTCTCCAATTCGTTTCTTTTCCATCGCTACAATGCAGTGGTCCCCCGGGGCCTTCAATCTTGACAAAACCAGGAGCGCGATCAAAATGGTATGAGATTTTCGATGTTCTTGTATTCAACGAGTGATTGCCTAAATTATCTGTTGAATTTCTTATATTTTTCTTGTTACGGGGCCAGGTGTTTGTACGCCCTTTTGACGGAGACATGTACGTGGATTGTCTTAACCTTTATATGTTACTTTTATAGACGGGAAATCTCACGAAAAGAGTCCTTCTCAAAGGACGTCTCAAAAGGGTAAGAACAAGGGAATGCCCCTGTCACCAACAATCACCGAATTTCCGCTTTTCATACTAACTGTGCATGCGGACGCCAGTTATTTATATTGAGCTCGTTAGAATGTGCGATGCGTTGGCGCGCCTCAAGAAAGCTATGAAACTGAAGTTCGCCGGCCCACTTTCAGGTCGTCGGAATCATTCGGTCGTCGATTGCCCTTCAACGTCCCTCAGCCTGGAAGAACGCTCAGAAAGAAACAGTAAGCACAGCCGGTTCGATTATACGGTGGCAAAATGCAGTGAAAATTTTACGAGACCCAATGCAACACGGAATCCAGATAAAAAGGTCAGCCTTCATGTGGAATGTATCGGTGCTATTAGTGAAATGAAGTGTAAGAAAAGAAAGTCGCAACATTTCCCATTTAATCTTTCTTTTTGTCTTCCTTAAGGTATCGCGCTGTCGTATAAAAAAAAACTATCTGGCCACCTAAGCAATTCTCGCGATGTTCTCGAGCCTTGAGGAATCCCGCAAGATGGTGGAGGAGTTAAGTTGTTAAAGGGACAATCGACAACCACTTCTATGTGGCCCAAAGCCACAAGGAAGTCCCCACGGATTGCTCAGAAACAAAAAGCTTATAGTTCAAAAAAAGTTCGTCCTGGTCCGGGAATCAACCCCAAGACCAATACCCTATTGGGATAGTCACTCTGGTAAAGTCGTTGTTGACTTCCTTCGCGCTACAAACGAGTGGTTGTATGTTATCCGCTTCATTTTTCATGATGTGCGAATACGAGAGCGTCAGTTGTCGATGAGTGTGGTTACCTCAAGCGCGTTGCACCCAACGACAGTGCGAAAGACGGCGAGCAGCTTCGGAGCAAGCACGGCGAACTGGAGGCTGTTCTAGTGCATCGGCTGCTAGGAATGCAGAACCCAACCACGTGCCCTGCACTTCATAACACTCTGTAGTGCTTTGTGGATTCGAAAACGGAGTGGTTGCAATGCCGACTGACAGTATGGCAGACTTGAACACAACGCGAAAGGTCCAAAACTGAGGTTGCGGTTAGGCAAGTCAATCCTGAAGTGTTTGGACGAATTTCTTCTTCCCTGGCTGTGGACTCGGTAGCCGGCGGTGTCCATGACAAACAACTGGGAGATAAATGACGTGGCATCTTTTTTTTCTTTTTTTCAGAGCTTCGCGCACTACAGCATTTTTGAGACCATAAATACGTCATACCGTGAACGCAACAGCAATCTCATGAATGATGTTTGCGAATTTGATTTTCACTTTGTTAATAACGCTGTCTCGACGCTTGCTTTGTGAACAGGAGCGTTTCGATCATCGCATTTTGCTCCTTCGCCATGGTCACTCTGGTGGGCATCTTCTGGGGCCACATCATTTACGGCGTCGTCCACACAGAAGGTGCTGTGAACGCTATGCTGAATCATGTTGCTGCGCTTTATCAAAAATAGGTTTACGATCGAAGCTGTCTAGGCCAAGTCTGTGTAGCAGCAGTAGTGAAAGCCCGCAGAAAACAAGTAGCGGGTACACGCCAATGATCGAGTCGACAACTCATGTGATCTTCTTTGGACCCATCGGGTGTAAGCGCGCGAATTTCAAATCTAGAGGCGAATTCACGACATCTCGTGATCTCGTTAGCCAATCACGTGCTTTGCTCACCGCATGTGATCTCGCTAGCAAATCGAGTATACTCACGCGCGTGGAAGTTTTTGCGTCGTAGACGCTGCGTTGCAAGCTCGCGATGCAGAGGCCAAGCGGCAGCGGAGAGCCAACTACTCCGATTGTGAGCTCGCGAAGCCGAGGCAATACGGCAAGTAATGGTTACCGCCGCCACTGAGGAAGAGATGCCGCAAGAGTAATTCATCGCGCATATGCAGTTTCGCTGCAACACAATCTTTATGAAGTAGATAGGTGGTAGTTCATATAGGCTTTCGAGGTGACTGTTTATGGGCATGCAAGCCAATTTTCTTAGTTTTAAGGCACGGAAGCGACGTTTCACGTCACGTTCGCGTAGATGTCACGTGAGGTGTGGGAAGCGCCATCATGGAGGAAGGAAAGTAACTAGAAAGGAAAGTCCCATGGCTACGCTAGCTTCGGCAAGTCAACCTGCTCTGACACCATCCCTCATGTGAGGTTAGTGCGCGTAGTCTTTCGGGCCGAATTTAATCAGCGCAGTGCCCGCAACAGATGCAACTAAAGCCAGCCGACGAGCAGTGGCATCTGCCTGTCACGTGCCTGTGTAGGGACATTCCTTCCTTCAGTTTTCATGACAGGGCTTCAAGATTGCAACGGCACGGTTTTTCATAGTGTCTTTCCTGGCTTCATGAGCACCATGCAAGCGAAAAAAACATCACCGCCATGGGGACATCACTGCATGTCATTATGCACATGAAACCTGCTCCCCATCAGTGCAATCGATCAAGTGAGAGCCTATGCATATACCGATATTAGCTTAAAGCTTTGAGAACTTCCATCAAATGCTTGAAGTGCATACGTCTCGCTTAGCTGGAAGAAAGATTTCTTGTGTGTGATTGATTATGGTAGCAAACGTTTGGAGAAAGATGTTTTGTACGGGATATTGTGTTTACCTTTCATGGTCCTAAAGGGCTTGCCTGATTTTCAGGACAGTAGTGACGGCTGCGCCGACTAACCGAAACACAGAGTACTTGAAAGGTAACGGTGGGTCTGATTTTTGATGCACACTAAGCGGATGAATTTCATTTTTTCTTGGCCACAAGACAGAATAAATTGTTTATGGTTTCTCCTCCCCTTCAGCTAGTGCTCAGGAAGAAGTCCTGAGGGACCTCGACGACTCGGACTACGCTGTCCCCAACTGTAAGCAAACACGGATACCTGTTCGTCTGTAGTATATATGCACAAACTCTTGCGGCCAACATTTTCTAAAGCGTAGAAAGTGCAGAGCTTTCCGAGCTTTGCGTGAGATAGAGAGAGAGAGAGAGAAATAGAGAGGAAAGGCAGGGAGGTTAACCAAGCTTGGCTGAGGCTTGGCTTGGCGTGAGGTAGAGTGTTCCAAATGGCAATCGATGAGCATTCATGGTATGATTGGACAATAGTCTTGCCGTGCTTGAGTATTCTGTCCCGACAGCTGAGACCATATTTATGTAAGAATCATATGCTTTTAAGAGGGGACTTGATTGCACTTGACTAACATTTTTGCTGTGATAAATCGCCAAATAAGAGCGTCGGTGCAATAAATGTCTTGCCGATGGGACCGGCCTTTGTGAGCGCCTTGATGTAGACGAGCCCTTTTGTGGAAACATTAATTATTAGCGAAAATTCTTGTTCAAACGCTTCGCATCACTTGAGGCCTTCTTCTTACGCCGAACCAGGGCTAGGTAGTATCGTGATACAAGAGTATCGCGATAATATTTCAGAGATATCTTCGAGTATCTGTATCGTATCCAGAAATATATTTGTATCTCAGTAGTGAAATACTTAGACGATGTATTGCCCGTATCGCGATACTATCCAGGGGATGGCTATCTCGTTACTTTTTTTTTTTGAAAATGAGCTGAGACGTGTTTACAATGAAAAAAAAAACATTCTGCTTTGACGGTCGGCAGTCCGCGGCGAGATATGCAACCATTGTTTCCACATTTCTGCTGAGGGCGAAACTGGCTTTGCTACCCGCATCCCATTGTGCACCTTCAGGCAGAAGTGGAATTTGTTTCAATGATCGCCTGTTTGAGCTTGCCAACAGTGTTATTCAGCCATTTTGAATTCCTGCAGCAGCGATATTTTCATAGTGAGGAGCATTGTATTCGGCACGATGGGCGCCAACCAACAGCGTTGTTTCTAAAATGTGTTCCCTCAAGCCAATTGAACAAGCAGTGCTTTTGTTCTATTTTTTCAGTTTTTTTTTTGCAGCGCTCATTTAAAAAACCGGAGCTCATCGCGGAAGACACAAACCATCCAAAGAATTTGGTGTGTGGTACCGTGTGCCAACAGCGATACTTCTTTTTCTAAAGTATTTATGGAAGACGCCGGTGTGGCCACAAGGTGATTGGAAGGTCTTTTTGCGTTTCCTGTCACAATGCTTGTTTTGTTCCTTCCTCTTTCTGATTTTTCTATATTTCTACGAAACACTAAAACTTAAATTGGAAGTAAGCGCTAGTCATCATTGTTTATTTGTTCCCCTCCTGCTTCATGCTTGACCACTTTAGCGAAACTGGAAACCAACTAGCCTGGACCGAGTATACTAAGCATACATAGAAGTTCATTGAAGTGAGCGCCACCATTACAGCAGCAGAAAGGAATTCAGGAGTCTTATTTTCTTTTTTTTAGTCATAGGCACACGTTGACCGCTCTGAATAGAAGCATACCCTTTCTTAACTCGTCTATTTAAAGTTCTAGCGCTTCGCTTGAACTTAGCTACTTCTAGCATAGCTAATACTGTTGCCGCCATGTATCTCGATTTTGGTGTGCAGTGCGTTTGACTGTTGCTCTCATACAGCATAGTTTTTATTGTAACTCATATCTGTAAATACGTTGTCATTAAAAATTATGTGCAGTGTAAGCCTCCATTTTAATGCCTTAGTGGCTCTAAGAGTACGGTGATAAAATAATGAATAAATTTATTTGCAAGTTTCAATGCCCTGCGAATTTTAAATATTATGCTGCACGTAACAAATGTCTGTACGGAGTATGACTATCCCCGAAATAGAGAAAAGTATTTCAGTATCTGTATTACGGAATACTTTTTTCGTCTTTTTGCAAAAGTATGTTTGAAATATCCTGTTACGTCAATTACAAATGTATCTCAGTATCTGTATTTTCGGCTTCCAAATCGTGTATTTCGATATCTATATTCCGGAATACTTTTTTCGGGTATCTCTGTCCAGCCCTGCCCCGAACTTCTGCCTTGTGTGGTTGTGTTTATTGCCAAAATTTATAACTTTAACAGGTACCCAAACTACAGATCACACACTTGCTCTTATTGTGCAGTGGTGTCTCTCACGGAGCGATCCAGGCGTCGCCGGTTACGAACGCCTGTCGTGGTCCTGAGACGACACCAGCCACACAATGCATCGCAGACGCCTTCACTGCTGACTCGGCGCCTGAACCGAACGCGGACCTTCCGGCCTAGGCGGTGCACCAAGCCCACGCGCAAACCCGTGTTCCAATGGCGCTCCAAAGTCCCCTTGAGCCCCGAGGCGACGTTCGTGACCGACAACACTGGCAGGCCACCGTCGTCCGTAGAGGAGGAGTCCGCTTCGCCGTCTCTGCTGCCTCCCGAGGTGACCTCTGGAGAGATCTACAATGGCGGGGACGAGAACGCCCTGTTTCCTGGCGATGACGTCGGCGTCAGTGACGGCTCTCGAGAGACCGACTCTCGAAGCGGGCGAGGTGGGCTTCTGGACCCTCACGTGGCCATCGGAGACGCTTCTGACAACGACACTTCGTTGGTCGGCAACAAAACCGAGGTCACCCACTTTGCTGGACACGTGGTGAACAGCAATGACACGTGGCATGACAACTCGACTGGCGTAGGAGCGCCGCAAAATTCGTCGCGTGAATCTTCGGCTGATGAATATGAGGATGACCACAGTGACCCCGACGGCGCAGAGGAGGACGTCTCTTCAAACGCCTTGCTGAGCGAGGAAGACAAACGGGCAGCAAAGGACGCTGTTAGTCCCGAAGGGCGAAATGACTCGTTGCATCTCGCTCCGGTCGGCGAAGGGACAAGAAATGATACTTTAGGACAAGAAATGATACTTTGAACAACGCTGAATGTGAATTTTGAAACGAATATGTCTGAGGTGGTGAATCTGGAAGAAGTCGCTAACGGCACCGAAACAGACTATTACGACTAACGGTGTGCGTTAAAGAGCACTTATTCTTGCCCGTGTTCACTTCATCATTGTCCGTTGATGGAGTTTTGTATACCGTAATGTCGAATCATTCATCTTATGCGTATTGCCGTTACCACTCATTAAACGTTTTTCCCCTTCCTTCTATTTACTTCAGATTCTCGCAGCTATTGTACAGCCTCTCAGTCAATTTAGTGGAGCTCGGTGAATACATCCGCCGTTTTGACGAAACCATTTCCATAATCTCCTATCTGTCATCACCAGAATTAGGGGACATTTGCACGTAGCGTCATTTCTAGTCCGGCGGCTTGCCGTAACTATTTAATGAGAAGTGGGCCAAAAGAGAATCATGTCTGACAAAAAATGCTGCTTATCAAAAGTGACTCCCGGTTCTACACAGCACGTAAACATTCTGTTAAATTTATAGTGTTGCACTACGCACTGCGTGTCTTCCCAGGGCGCATATATTTTCGATTGGCTGTGTTCAAGCGTGTGTCTTGGGAAGCCACAAGCTTCTAATTTTTTTTACCTGTTTCCCATTCAGTTATAACAGCACGCCGTTGCTGCCGCCGTGACATAGTACCCCGTGCACACGCCCCCAAATCCTGGGAATGTATAACGACTTTTCTTTGTTCAGTTTGATTTGTTTGTTTTCTTGTACTAGTTGGCGCACATGCGAAAGGTTTTGAAACTAACTCTACAACAACTAGAAGTGCAATACAAATGCAATTTTCGCCCACGAAGGAAGAAACTACAGCTTTCTGCTTCGGCTCACTTTCCTGAAATGTTTCGCTTGACTCTGTCGTTAATTAAAGCATTTGTCTAGGTAAGGAAAAGATTTGTCGAATCGCACTTACGATGGGAATGACTGATATGCGAAGCACGCACGAGAAAGTTTGCTATGTCACCCTTATGAAGTGATCGTAACGTTACCAGGCAGACAAATGTTCTTATCTGTAAACGCATGCAGACATTTTATACGCATTCACATATATAGAAAGCATGCAAATGTGAGAACTTGTTCATACTTGAGTAACGATGCTGCCATTAACGTGCGCATCAGTGGCGTAAGTGGCGTAGCCAGAAAATTTTATAGGCTTCAGCCGTACTTTATGTATGTTAACGCGGGCGATTTTATCTGTACATGTCATCACCAGGATACGCAAGCAAAATTGAAAATATTCGGGAAGAGTTTGAAACCCCATCTCTCTTGGCTACGCCCTTCTCTGCGAGCCTCTGTCACTAAATGTTCGAACTCCACTTGGCAATTTATTTGTGCTGCAGTGGCCACCAACAAATCAACCGAAGAAGACGCTGGAGTCCTCTCCTAACCCGTCCTCACCTCGCCTGCTAAACTACTTCACAACAGGGGGAAAGGGAAGGAGAGAAGAGTGAAGAGACAAGAATAAAGCTTGTTTACAGTTTGTATTCATGCCGTTTGGTTGTCTTTCTTCACCACGCGTACATGAATTCGTACATAAATTCAAATGTACGTGCTGTCACATAATTTGTGAAACCGAACAAAATTAATGCGGAGAACAACACTGCAGGCATGCGATTAGGCCATAATGTTATGGTGGGCCTTTTTTTTTTTACATAAATAGAGGACCCACACTACAGCGGCATGGCAACGTGAGATCCGGGGTTCCCATGCCACCAAGTTGCCACATGGTGAATTTTGACAGGACTTCAGAATATAATGAAATGTTAAAGGCTTTAACGAATTCTAGTTTAAAATAAGGCTGTCAACGGGATTTGAACCACCGGCCATCCGGTTTCCAAACGAACATTTAACCTCTCAGCCACGACCACGCGGTAATATTCAACCTGCAACTGCTAGGCTGATCTTCGTCTTTTATATCTTTCGAAACTGATAACCGCATCTGGCCTTTAAGAGAACATGAAAAACGCCGCCTAAATTGGTAAATCGATGCAATTATCGTGGCTCCGACATCGAAACGCGCAATTTAACTTAAACTATGGGCTACGATAACGCAAGGCCCTAGTCGCATGTTCGTTTCATAACCGGAAAGTCACTGGTTCGAATCCCGCTGTTGTCTTCATTTGCTACATGAATTAGTTAGACGCTTTAAAATTTTATTTTCTGTAGTTTTATTTTCTGTAGTTTTATTTTCTGAAGATACTGGACCCTTTGACTTTGAAACAGGTGGCCTCCAGCCGGCACTTGGTATCGAATCCGGTCCCTCTCACAGTGGAAGCAGATGCTCACACGTATTTTCCGAGCTTAATGTTGCCTGGCACGTTTGATTTCCTGCAGTACATGTCAAAAAGCAGCCGGAAAAGTAGAAGCTCTTATCAGGCATGATAAGGCTCAACTTTTGTCTGACGTCACAGCTCGAAGCGATGCACCCAGCATGCGTATTTTCCGAGCTAAATGTTTCCTGGTAAGTTGTCATTCCCCCAATAATTATCGAAAAGCGGTCGAAAAAGTTCAGGCCCTTATCACCCATGATAAGCCTCAATTTTGTCTGACGTCACAGCTCGAAGCGATGTACCTGGCATGTGTATTTTTTAAAATGAATGTTTCCTGGTAAGTTGGCTTTTCCGCAATATATGTCGAAAAGCCGCCGAAAACACATTAGGAAACGCACTAGGAAAAACGCACTAGGTTGCATTGATTCGAGCTGTGACGTCAGACAAAAGTTGAGGCTTATCATGGGTGATAAGGGCCTGAACTTTTTCGACGGCTTTTTACATTTATTGCGGGAAAGCCAGCTTACTAGAAAACATTTAGCTCGGAAAATACGCATGCTGGGTGCATCGCTTTGAGCTGTGACGTCAGAGAAAAGTTTTGGCTTATCATGGGTGATAAGGGCCTAAACTTTTTTGACTGGTTTTCGACGTTTATTTCGGAAAAGCCAACTTACCAGAAAACTTTTAGTTTGCAAAATACGCATGCTGGTTACATCGCTTCGAGCTTTGACATCAGACAGAAGTTGAGGCTTATCATGGGCGATAAGGGCCTCAACGTTTTCGACTGCTTTTTGACACTTATTGCGGGAAAGCCAACCTTTCATGAAACATTCATCTAGGAAAATACGCATGCTGGGTGCATTACTTCGAGCTTTGACGTCAGACAAAATTTGGGCCTTATCATGGGTGATAAGAGCCTCAACTTTTTCGACTGCTTTTCGAAATGTATTGCGGGAAAGCCAGCTTACCAGGAAACGTTTAGCTCAGAAAATACGCATGCTGGGTACATGGCTTCGAGCTATGACGGCAGACAAAAGTTGAGCCTTATCATGAGTGATAAGGGCCTCAACTTTTTCAACTGCGTTTCGGCATTTATTGCGGGAGATCCAACTTACCAAAAAACATTTATCTCGGAAAATACGCATGCTGGGTGCATCGCTTCGAGCTTTGACGTCAGACAAAAGTTGGGGCTTATCATGGGTGATAAGGGCCTCAACTTTTTCAACTGCTTTTCGAAATGTATTGCTGGAAAGCCAGCTTACCAGAAAACGTTTAGCTAAGAAAATACGCATGCTGGGTACACGGCTTCGAGCTATGACATCAGACAAAACTTGAGCCTTATCATCAGTGATAAGGGCCTCAGCTTTTTTAACTGCGTTTCGGCATTTATTGCGGGAAATCCAACTTACCAAAAAACATTTATCTCCGAAAATACGCATGCTGGGTGCATCGCTTCGAGCTTTGACGTCAGACAAAAGTTGAGGCTTATCATGGGTGATAAAGACCTCAACTTTTTCGAGTGCTTTTTTTAAATGTACTGCGGGGAAAGCCAACTTACCAGGAAACTGTTACATTGGAAAATACGCATGCTGGGTACATCGCTTCGAGGTGTGACGTCAGGCAAAAGTTGAGCCTTATCATGGGTAATAAAGACGTCAACTTTTTCAGCTGCTTTTCAACATGTATTGCAGGAAAGCAACCGTACCAGGCAACATTAGCTCGGAAACTACATATGAGCGTCTGCTTGCACTGTGGGAGGTACCGGGTTCGACAAACAGTGCCGCTAGAGGTCACCTGTTTCAAAGGCAGAGGGATCGACTATCTTCAGAAAATAATAATACAGAAAGTAGAACTTTAAAGCCTCTAACGAATTCATGTTGCAAATATAGAATACAGTGGGATTCGAATCAGTGACCTTACGGTTATGAAACGAACATGCGACTAGGGCTGCGACTTATTTTAGCTCATAGTTGAAATTCATTCAAATGACTCGTTTCCATATCGGAGCCACTATAACTGCTCCATTGTGCAAGACATAATTAAAAAAAAGGACTTTCAGGGCATTTCACATCGTTACCCACATGGTCTTGTGACTTTCTTTTTTTAACATTATCTGCGCCGTGATTCGAACCAGCGTCGTTTCAGTTTGAACATGAACATCCTACGGACACGGCTATTGCCACGGACTAGACATCTAGGTTTAAAGGTTGGTCTGTACATCACGCAGCACATTCTTCAATACTAAACACTGGATATGTGTGTCGGAGTCTTGGTGCACACGAAGTTTTCTGACCTCCTTGCACACTCAATTCTATTGAAATATAACAAGACTTTCAGAAATTAAAAAAAATTGAAATGGCGAAGCCTACACTAGCCGTGTAATGCTTAAAAAGCAACGAGGCTGGTTGGCCTTATGAGCTTAACCTGGCCTTCTTGGCTGATGCTGGGTCTTTCGTTGGCTCGAAACAAAGTAGATTTAAACTGCAGATTGTCACAGACCTTGCTTTTAGTCGGTGGGCATGGCTAACAAAAAATTAAAATTTTCAAAGGCTTTGTAATCTGACATGCCCCTTCAATCAGTTTTTTTAAAATGGGACAAAATGTTCAGAAATCGAAAAATATATATTTTTTCAAAGTCTATAGACTATCCTTTTTGGTAAGAAGTGCAGCACACCCTATCATTTTGATTGAAATGGAATGAAATTTTCAAAAACCGCTAGCTTAGGCATCAGTTAGACAAGTGCCAAACGAAATCCTATAAGGAGTTTATTTTGTTACTTTTTAAATACGCTTCAGTTGTAACGTCCGCGCCTATATGTTTTATCTGTATCCTTATCTTCCGCTCAAATGACTGATGTAAATTACTTTCCAAGTATTGATAATATAAATTTTATTGTGGGCAGCTGAATACTTTAATGATAACTCTTTAATGAACATGCCTCAGGTAAGCCCCATCGTCGTTGTGCACTGATGCTGGATACCATCATGATTATTCAGTTCACGCATCGAGGCCATCTGCGCAAAGCCGTACGCTCAAAGACAGAATAGAAGGATCAAGCCGCCTTGCAACACTTTGGCTGAGAGCACGCCAGGACTGCTACTCCTACCAGGAGCGAGGCAACACGACAAGTCACATCAGAATGTAGCGCCAAGTCATGCAGCAAGTCCTGCACATGGTGACGGCAGCGGGCGATTCTTTCATAGCGTCAGACTTGTTACCGCTAGAAACCGGGAGGCCCATCTACGGCATCGGAGACGAGCAGCACTTCCGACTCTACGACCAGCAAAGAGGCGAGTGTCGACGATGGCATTGGTGGATCGGTTTTACTGCGGACGCCGCAATCAAGCACCGACGAAGAGCCTCGAATACCGGAACGAAATGGTTCTTTTATTGCACCCGTCGGGTTCTTCAGATTCTTGGAGGCTCTCGGAAGAAAGAACTCTGCTAGTGGACACCATGGCGGCGCATCCCCGTCCAGCACAGAAGATAACGAACACGACGTCGGTGGAAGCACGCGTTCGGTTGGTGTCACTTCGTCCTCTTAAGCGGCGATGGCGGGAGACCCGAAACCTCAATGCCCTCGCATCTCCAGCCCGCACAAACCAAGTGGTCCGAGGAGAACGTGGCTCAATCTGCTCTCGATGTTTGTCACGTTTTCCTTCTGCTTTTGGCTGATCTGCCCATTTTAAGACTTGGATGCCGATGAGCCCACGGGGCCGAACACCACACACTACGAGTCTATAAAATATGGCGCCGTGGAAACGAACGAGGTGCAGGCACAGCTAGAAGATGAAGCTCCGCTCTAGCGCTAATTGCGCTGAATGGAATAGAAATGCTATTGTGTCGACGGTGACACTAATAAGCGTAATATTATATAAATGTTTAGTATAGCCTCTGTTAGAAGCAGAACGTCACCATGTATTACTTGCGCCGATATTATGCAAGCTGCTGCTCTTACAGTTGTCTGGTGAACGACGAAATGACAGGTACTTATCTTTTCACTTACAGCGTCTGTCTGTACAAAGTCCAGAGTGGGCGATGGTCATCAGATGTACAGTGCATTCAGTTGAGCTCTGCTAACGGTTCTCGTATGATTGTGAAATCTTTGGCTCAATTTTGTTTTATTTCGCCGACCGGCTTTTCTACAAAGACTGGACAAACACAGCATTAAGACCAATTGTTCGCACTTGATTCGATGGTGATACCTATGAGTGCGCTAACATTAGTCAAATTCAACAAACTCTTCAATATGAATATCGTTCTCTTTAGTGCTCCTATTGATTACTTATACGTTGAGCATCTCGTGTCCACTATGCATAATTCAATATTGTAATGTGCCTGTACTACAAGAGAACGCAATGCACAATTTGCGAGTACATATTCGATGACAATTGCGAAAACATTTTGCAAGATTCGTGTATACAACGAACCTTTTTTTGTCATGGTAGACGACATGATTATTCTGGACGGGGTTTCAGATTTCATAATAGACCTCTTCATCTGGCAAAACTTGTCATCATCATCACAATCAATTGCGGCAAAGATGAGACCAGTAGGAGTCGTAGCAATGCACGATTCTACATGGCTGTATCTTGAGAACCCGAGATACAAGATACAGCAATATGGAAATCCAATACTGTTCGGATAATAGAACAAGCGGAAAACTTAAAACACGGTAACATGACAATGAGCTCGTGATCGAATCCGTGAAGCGAATAAAAATAAATGCAAATTAGCAGCACATTACGCAGCACCTACGGCGAATTTATTACAGAATAAGATCGGCAGTTAAAAACATGACCTTGTAACACAACGAATCGAAAGCCTTTTATTGGGCACTCATGCGATGAAGCCATATTCAGAACACCAACTAGCAATACATTCATTTGTGCTGCTTCAGCAGTCAATATTTGTAAATAAACTCTGTGTGGGGGAGGCAAAGCTTTGAAGAGTGGACTCGCCTTCAACTCTGCTTGTTCACTGCCAGCGCATCGTGAACCTCTGTTAACAATTTTTTTTCATCACAAGCTTCGATCCTACTTTGACTCCAACCTCTATTTGAAATTTAAGGCATATCGAAGCCGCTTGCGAATTCACTACAGAAGCTACCACTAAAATAATCATGACAAATTATGTTTGCGTCCTCGGTATACTTTACAAATCGCTACTTGATTATCGACGAAAGATCAATGAATCACAAGGTGACATCAAAACGATGGCTAGAGTAATCCTTTTTTGTCCATATTTTTCAGTTCAAGTTATAAATTTTTAATTATGGCGATCGTCTACCATCTATCTCGCTGAGTAGCATTACCAACTTGGACAAGGACTAATCGCACGATTACATCAGAACACACCATTGATATCACTCTATAAGCTTTGCAGCGAATTGAAAACAGGGCAGCCACGCGGTTTTCTTCCTACACTGAAATCTCCAGAACTTGCACTTGACGTGCGGGTTCATCGGCGTCCTCCGATGGCACCAGCAGGCGTCGCCAAAGCCATAGCTGTTCGGCAAAGGATTGTGGACTCTGCAACAGAAACAACAACAATAAAAAACAACGGCAGATCCCACTTATTCTGGTAATCGATGTCATGCGAAGCAGTAGGCAAGAAGTCGTCGATATAGCGTTTTCTTGGTGCTTTGAGTAGAGATTTGGGCGGACTTTTGTGCATTTTGAGTAGTTGTGCGTTTGTCATGGGCAGGCCCACAGGGAGAAACATTTTCGAAGGGGCAGGCACCACTTATTGAAGGTCATCATTCATCATCATTATCATCATCATCATCGTCATCATCAGCCTGACTACGTCCACTGCAGGACAGAGGCCTCTCCCATGTTCCGCCAGTCAACTCGGTTCTGTGCTTGCTGCTGCCACTTTATACCCGCAAACTTCCTAATTTCATCTGCCCACCTAACCTTCTGTCTCCCGCTAACCCGATTGCCTTCTCTAGGAATCGAGTCAGTCACCCTTATTAACCAGCGATTGTCCTGTATACGCACTACATGCCCGGCCCATGTCCATTTCCTCTTGATATTAAAGATTATATCCTTAACCCCCGTTTGTTCCCTAATACACTCTACTCTCTTCTTGTCTCCTAAGGTTACACCTACCAATTTTCTTTCCGTTGCTCGCTGCGACGTCCTCAATTCAAGCTGAACCCTCTTTGTAAGTCTCCATGTTTCTGTTCCGTAGCTAAGTACCGGCATGATACAGCTCCTATATACCTTCCTCTTTAGGGATAGTGGCAATCTGCCTGTCATAATTTGAGAGTGCTTGCCAAATGTGCTCCACCCCATTCTTATTCTTATAATTACTTCAATCTCGTGGTTCGGCTCCGTGGTTATTACCTGCCCTAAGTAGACAGTCTTTTACAGCTTCAAGTGGACTATTATCTATCTCAAAGCGCTGCTCCCTTCCGAGGTTGTTGTACATTACTTTCGTTTTCTGCAGATTAAATTTAAGACCCACCTTTGTGTAACTACGTAATCATGACTTGCAATTTGTCCACTGAGTTACTTAGCAATGCAATGTCATCGGCGAACCACAGGTTACTAAGGTACTCTCCATTAATGAAGGTCTTCACTAGTCGATAAATGCGAAATGCGGTTATTTGAAGAAGCAATAGTTTGGAGGTGTAGGAAGCTCATAAAATCCCTCCCCCCTCTCCTCCTTTAGCTATAACATTGGCCACGGGCACGTCGACTTCAGTGACGCCCTTAAGTACCCCATCGTACGCCTTAACAACGGTATTCACGTTCATAAATTGGTGAACCCACTCATAGGTCGTCAATCGCACTCACTTAAACTCAGATATAGCCGTGAGTCTGAGCCTGAGCGAGTCCCGGAGAGAATTATTTTGGTCAGTTTGAGTCCGAGTTAGTTCGGCTCAGGAAACTTTTGCTGAGTCTGACTCCGAGTAAGCCTAAAGCGCAAGATGAATTTCTTGTGTGAGTCTGGGTGATTTCCACTTTTTTTCTGCAGATCTGTAGTCATATCCACTCATTTTCAGCATTACTGTGAACCTTACCTGAATTGACATCTATACTCATGTCTACTCAGACGTATTTTAAAGCAGTGGCTTTCGTACACCATGTCATTATTTATTGACCTGACGCGAGAATTAAGCAAGAGAGGGCCTTGACTCCTCTCCCCTCGCTGCCTTCCCTTCCAAGGAAGTTCTTTGTGCATGTTGTGTTGTCATCTTTTCCAAGAAAAGAGACCTCCCTGGTTTTCGAGTACTCATAACTCGTATTCGAAGGAGGCGTTTTATCTCTAGATTAACCCTCGAAAAATTTTTAGATTGCAAGGAAAATCCCTTGATTAGATCTTTAATGTTATTTTTCAGGATAAATGGCTCTTAACAAAATACTAGGATAGTATGCTCTGTGGCCAAGTTCTTTTGGATCTTGTTAAAAACAATAATCGCCATTAACCATCATGTACGGACTTTTTTGTACACGTTCTATGAAGTTGAATACATTGGGCTTGCGAATGGCACCTGTTGCCACCGAGGCACATTTGCATGCCAGTTTCACTTTGCCCATGCACGCATTGAAGACAATGATGTGATCACTGGGGTCAACTGCGAGTCTGTAACGCCTTTCTTGTACTTGCAGGTTGACAGCGGCTGGTCTATTCTCCACATTTGCAATCACTGTTGCAACATTTTCAGTCGATCTAAGTGGACGCTCTACTGCGGGCCGAAAGCTGAGCCTTGAACTTTCAGTCAGCTTTCGGATTGGGTAAATATATTCGTTCCTTTTTCACTCTCATGGGAAGGGCTTGCCGGAAATGTTTAAACAATAGAACAGTCATGTTGTCTCTCTTCATTGCATGCATCATTTGCGCAATATCGAGCCCGCACCACCTTACGAAATCTATAGTCTATAGTGTCGGTCTGTTCTTCTATAATATTCCTGGTTATTTCACATGAAGACATTGCTAGGTGAAAGCACGCATTGAGCGTAATCTTGTCAAGTGATCATGTGCACTACAAGACAACAATTATCATTGTTTCACAGCGCAGAAGTCACTCAGGGAGTTCATGATATGCACGTGCTTAACGTATACGAATACAAAGTTTAATTTCCCCATTATTCACACTATAATAACCTCACGTTACAAAACTGCTATCCACTTCACAAGGTTCAATACTGTCTTGATTAGGCAGAAAACATGAAATAGCCTAAATTATCTTTTTTTTTCAAATCCTTTCTAGTTGCAAGAGCGTGAACACATAGTAATGCCTTTATGCCTTTAATTAAACCACGCATTGTCACGTTTCCAGCGCCCTACAAAAATCTCTGGATTCAACAAAGAACATGCCAGATTGCTTAGGGAGGTTAAAATTTCGTAGATCTATAAGACTAAATCTTTAGAGTTGACATCACTGGACGTCAGTTGCCAGTTGACACTCTTTCCTTTCACTTATTCTGGCCCGGTGGTGTGCGTCGTCTAATTTTCTTGCGAAGCCCAAGGATCCCCCGATTTGAAGTCACTTTTTATGATTACTCCTTGTGTCTGGTAATTACATTACTACGAGGTGCATGTGCCTACTTAAGACGTAGGAATATTATTATCGATCTTGCTCTTTATCTTAATCCGGTTTTTAACATTGCTAGCAATGCGTCAGGCCAGTATTAACCACATAATTTTGAGCGGGATCGCGACGCACGAGCTATATATCTGGAGGGACTATCAGCTGGGTACTAAAAAGCTATTTAGGTAAAACATTTCTTGGCTTCATCAACAGTTGGCATTATGTATGGTAAAGACTAACAATATCGGGCCACAGTCGCTGCTTTGCTCGTTCGGTAATGCATGATTGTCATTGGATTTGCTGATCATTGCGAGCCATTAGTAGTCTCTGCTAATAGAGTGTGGTAATATAGGGATACTAGTGGGAATAAGGGTCTTCTAATGGTTTCGGTTGGCAAGTCGCGCCAATAACTCACGCGGCTTGCTTAGGGTCGAACAGCAGGCGCCTGAAGCACTGGTCGACGTGCGCGAACTTCGCTCACCAGGCTGCGCTGCAAGTTTCCCAGAGGCAAGTCACGGACCTGTCAAAGCAAACGACCAAAACCAAGTTAACGTTCATTCAAGCTCAGCTGTAGTTATGCGTGGATATGTGTACGCTGTAGAGACCGATTTAACCACGTTACGAAGTATCGAATGAAAGTAAATATACTTGCCGTTTCCTAAAACACACTTCGTTCCTCTTCACTCATCACCCAGGCGGAGAAGAATTCGACGAAATCGAGGTGCTTCAACTGAAAGACAACATTTGTTCGAATGAAAATTAGAGAGCCGCACAACTCCGTAAAAACAAGTCGTAATCGCCGCATACGCTGAACATTCACAGTATGTCGCATCGAAGGCCTTGCACTCTTGGCTTATTAAATGCGAATGCATTTCTTAGTCAGGCTATGTCAGGCGTCCGTCGGGATCCGTTCACCGCCCTCTCCCATAGCAACAGCTGCGGGCGCGTGCGCTTATCCTCGCCCCTAGCAACCGGAGGCCCCCCTCCCCTCTTTGACTTGAAGGTGACTTGACACCGCTTCAATTCAGTACGTTTGAAACGAGTTTGCAGCGTTTGTGCTCTGCAGCGTTTGTGTAGCGCTTTTTTTTTACCGTGCACCTTAGCTACAGCTGGAAATGCATACCACGTTTTTCGCGACAGAACAGAAAAACGCCATGTGTGGCTAACGGTGCTATTGGCTCCAAGGTGTGAGAAAAAAAAAGAAACATTCTTCAAACGCTGGGTTCTCACGTGCAAAATGCCGTTATGGACGCTACGCAATGCATTCGCATTTCCTCACGATTCCCTTCGGGGAGGTGGGGGCATTTTTTTTTGTTCCTTGGCTTTCACACGCATGTACACTAGCTACCTTCTATAGACCCTTTCACTATTTAAAAACACAGGCCCCTAATGACATGCGGTTTTGTCCACCTATGTGCATAATAGTATCGGTAGGCCAGACGAGCGTTAAAAAAGAGCCCGCGGATTTTCTTCACTCCCCTTCCCTTATTTCGCAAAATATATTGAAATGAACATTGTTTTGAGCGGCATAAAAACTACAAGAGATTGCCTTGAACATTACACACATTCTTTTTATGTGAACAACTAATAAGAGACTTTCCCTACCCTTAAAATTGTGAAAACAACTTTACGGTATTGACGTTACGAGCTGGTAAATGAGGTGACCGGAAGTTTTTTTTTTTTGTGTGTGTGTGTGGCACAACGCTTGCAATATTGAAGCCGTCTATAATCCTGGCTCCATGGAACGTGTGTCCTCGTTCTCGTTCAACCCCTTGCTGTTGGTAAGAGCACCACAACGCTACAGTAGGTTACATCCCTTGGGCAGGAGGTATAAACTAACGAGGGTGCACAAGAGGGGACATCTGGCCAGGGTAAAAGTACAACAGGTCCTGCTATATTCCCAAATAATTATTAACGACAAGTAGACGGTAATTACTATGCTTGAGAAGAATCATCCAAACTTTACGTTAGATGGGTGGCACTGATTGGGTCACTGATTGGCCATTTCGCACATATACCGAATACCGCACATGGTTGACTGGCTGTTGTGCTTGAAAGTTCTAGCGTGGGTGTTTATTTCTGTGTACGATATAACGTCTAACGAACGGAAAGCGCTGCGAGTTAAATGCTAGGTCTCCGTTTCTGTGATCGAAAACAACAAAAAAGACAAAGTGCCTCATCTCTGGCACATCTTTAAAAGACGACTCAAAGGCAATAAACATCTAATTCTTCTCGTCAACTGCATTGATCCCCCTTCTCAGATACCAGAGCTTTCTGCACCCAACCTGGTTTTTCGTTGCCTCAGGAATCGGAGTCACTGAAAGCTTTTCGCACATTTTGTGGTTCTGCAAGGCCTCGGTGATCAGTTCACCGTTTACCAAGCGATGATGTTATGAAGACGTCACCAAGTAAAATTACATTATAATGTCATCACGTGTTTTTTTTTTCTTCACTCGTGTTGACGCCGCAAACGGTCACCTTTCGCAATCAATTATGTACCTAAGCCTTTCGCCTTAAAGAAAATGGTGTTCTGCGCCCCCTCACCTTGTCCAGCGCCATAGGTGCGTCCTTGGAGTTGGGCCAGGCGACGTTTTCCAGGGAGACAGCCTGACGACGTCTTCCAGGGAGACAGCTAGCAGGTCCTTCATCTTGCTGAGCGAGGCGTGCAGCTGCAGAACGCTGTGCTCCTTGACGAACACGTCGTGGTACATGCCGGGAAAAGCGAACGGCAGCGCATTCTTGGTGACCCGAAGGCAGAGGCGCCACCACGGAAGCTGGTCTAGCAGTCGGCCCAGGAGAGTGGCCACCGCGCCTTAGCTGTTGGGAAGCAGCAGCGGCGAAAACATCAGCAGCGCCTTCAGAGCCAGGTAGTTCACGATGGTGCACCTGTGCGGAGAAAGCGACTCACGACCGTTTACGTTACCGTTCACCAACAGCGCTGCCAAAGCCACCGCGAAGGTCTAGTAGTCACGGTGCTCGACTGCTGACCTGAAGGTTGCGGGATCGAATCCCGGCGCGACTGCCACATTTTTATAAAGGCAAAATGTTAAGAGCCCATGTGCTTAAAGTTAGGCGCACGCTAAAAAACTACAGCTGGTGGAAATTTCCCGAGCCCTTCACTACGACGTTTGTCATAACCATATCACGGTTCGGAGACGTAAACTCTTACACAATGCTTGCCAGCTGCGGTGTGCAGAGCGCGCGTGCACTATCAATAGATTGATCGACACCGAGATTATGTGAATCGAATGGGAGGCAGATAGCAGTGGTACACTTCACCGCCAAGCGCCATTACGGTCTGGGACGAGGCCTCCATAACCTATAGCAGTTGGACAAGCTAGGAGAGGATACTTCGTAGCTCGATATTGTATGGCTGATGCAGCTCACACAAGACGACGGCGAATGATTAAAAAGCACAGGACAGGCACTGAAACGAAACAACTGTATTTAGAAATACAAATATATATCCCGTGCGTACATCCACGTACATCATTGCTAAATAGTCCCGAGCTCGGAAATCCAGATAAATACTGATGTCATCATTCGCAAGTGATGCTTAGGTACAAAGTTTTTTGTCACTGACCGAAACTGACGACAGGCTGACGCACTTATCGCCTTTCCTTTTAATGTGGTACATGCCGATCGAACGCGAACGGCATCGCATCGTAGGCTTAACAAAACACGTCATTACCCAAGCCTGCGAAAATATCAGCTGATTTTTGAAGATGAATCTTATGCAGGCTGAGCTGGTACAAACAAGTACACGGTCATGCAGTACACTTATAGAGTGGTACAGGGTTTGCAGAACGTGCGAAACGAGACGCTGTTGAAGTAGCCACTCTGTCTGGACATAAACTTGCGTAGATAGCGCAAAAGCTCAGAAAAGCTTTCATAAGCAAACCAAATGCATTGAAAGTGTTCGTGTTAGCTGCGGAAGAAACCCCACTTTACAATATCTAGATTGGAAATAGGTCCTTTTGTATGCGGTACCATTATGATGCAGCAAAGCTTACGTAGGCCACGGCGGAAGATGCGTTAACATTCGTCATAGGGAACACGAAAGTGCATTGTCCGATACTAAGCCGTTCTCTCTCACATCCATCGACAGGAATGTACAAAAGGTATTATCAACATTTTTTGCACTTTACCGTATAAAAAAATCCATGTTTTGCGATATTGGTTTTGACATCACGGTGTCCATACTTAAAAGACTTCTTAACAATCATTTTACGCGACACTATAACGAAGCCTGACAACATTCTCGCGCCACCCGCTATTGCAATATGGTCTGAGAAAAAACAAAAACAAAACGTGGATGCGGAAACGAGAGCATAGGCGAAAGCTCGAACTACGGTTATTGATAACAGTATAGCAATCGCCTAGGTTTAAGCTTACGCGTCTTGCATCACTTTGGCTTAGAACGAAACAAGCGAATCATTACCACGACTATTGAGTGACTGCCGTTCTTTGTAATAATTTCCTTCACCGGCTGCTAGTACAACTCCAAGCCCTTTAGTGACAATTTACCTTGCGTTATTCTACGAGGTACAAGCCGCAAGTCATTTTGGCGATGTATAAACCGTGCAATACACACTGCGATTCGGCCGCTGCTCCCTACACGCCTGTGGAGCCGATGGTTAAGAGAGGTCTCAGAGCTCCACGGTGCTTCATTTTTCTTGCTTCTCGTTTAGGAAACGACTACGGCAGTCCTGTCGATGGCCATCATAACATCGGTCGGCTATACGCGAGCCAAGTAAGGGCACCAACGACTTCCGGGACCCTGCGTAATCGATGCTTCCGAGCGCACCACACGAAGCGCGTTTCCGGTTAGCGGCGCACCGATAGGCTCCACTTCCTCGACCAGACGATTATGGTTCCGTGCGGGCGTATAAGAGTAACAGCAAAAAAAAAAGAAAACTATAATAACAAAGAACACCACCACCGACAGTCGCCAATAAAGTCTTGTCCGACATGCACAACTAGCGCGTACCGTGTCGACAGCGTGGGAGGAAATGCCGAGCCCTACTGCCCTCTCCGAGTGAAGGGTCGTGCCCCGCGTGACTGCGGATGCCACCTGGCCGCTATGCAGACCTGAATTGCGGGAGACCATTGTTTCTGGAACGGGACCGCTTTCGGCTTCTCCGTCAATTGTGTCCGCATATCCTCTGCATGTTTTCCTTCGAAGACAGACTGGTGAACTAGGAGCACCAGTAGTCGCTTGTGTATGTTGGACGCGTGCTCCGAGTTCTTACGTTGGACTAGCTAGGAACGGAACCGCTTAACAGATGAAGTGCACGAAAGATATTAGGCAAATTTACACACCACACTTAGGCTGCAGGAGTTGATTGGGCCCTATTTGTCTGAACAGCGCTGATATAACGCGTATCTAAGGAACAAGTTCAAGACGTAATACAGTGAAAGAATAGCGTCGTTTACGAATGTGGCTATACTGAAATTCAGATTTTCTTTTCATCTGCCGGGAAAAGTAGCATATTGTCTCTCAGAAACTTCGGCTATAAGCGCTTTGCTGTGATCGAGTTTACCGATTATTCTTTGCGCAACAGTACTGGGAATGTGCTGCGTGCTTCTTCCTGTTGTGGGGTATTTGGATAGTGCTATGTTGTCATTACTTCAGAGTATTGTTAGACTCCCCTCTCCTGCTTATTTTTTTATTCCCCCTTTCCTCGTGCCAAGTAAAATCTAGCCATGGCTAGATTTTACTTGGCACGAGGAAAAGTTAACCTGAGGGAATCTCTGGGTGCACCCAGAGATTCCCTCAGGTTAACTTTTCTTCATTTCGTTTAACTTTCTCTGTCACAAGAAAATTTTACCCGGTTGGGATTACAATGTTGCTGTAATGACCTTGTTCAGGTCACAAGAAAATCCGTCCTGTTGTCTTTTCTATCAATGGTCTTCTGTCCTGTATATGTCCTGAGGACATCGCCATTTGCAAGCTTATTTTCCCATGGGAACACTGTAACATCGCTCCCACAGTGATGAGTGTGATGCTCGTACGTATATCACGATTTGTGATGTTACACATTCTCTGTTGCCTAGCGGTCGACGCTGCACTCTTTAACTGCACGCAGTGTTCCATTTCGTGAAAACGCGTTTGACATTCTGTAGTTTACTTGTCTCTATATATTCACTGAATAATAGTCACTTATACTTTGACATACTTTTCCCACAATCATCCTAGTTCTTTTGTAGCTTTGCGTAGAGAGGGGGAAAATGCTAGAACGCAGTGGTTTATAGACAACTTATACATCATCTATACATATTCTGCAAAATAATTCTAAATGAAAACTGTGACACTTCCAGAGACTGCCCACAGAGAGTATTTGTAAAAAAAAAGTATACATACAGTTCAATTACGCGTACAGTCAGTACGTTTGAGCATACGTACAAACTGTGCATAGACTAAATTCTGCTGTCTCTACACGTGGTAACCTGTTCCACGCCTGGCCCTGGCGGCCGCATCTGATGTATTGAAATGTAGCTTTATTTTGTAGATCCCCGCGTGGTCTAAATCATCCCGGGGCATTCCAGTATCCGCATCCTTCACGAAGGACACTTTGCATTCGCGAGACCTTAAAAGCTTCAATTTTTTTTTCCTTGTCATTGAAACAAATTTTTTTCTGGTGAGCTGCAAAAACTGTCAGAAAATTTGTTTATTAGCATGCATACGTATTGTATAATCAGCAAGAAGAAAAAAATGACCGTGTTTTTAGTCCTGTTAAGTTGAAAGAACAAATACCATGCGTTTGATTTACTTCTCCACGCGCGCAGGCAGTGATATAGATGATATGAAATCAAAAATAGTGAATATTCAAGAATTCTCTGGCAAAGCGCCAGGTCGTCGACAAACGGACAAAACAAGACACACAAAGAAAGCACCGCGTCTTGCGGCTGCTTTTGCCTGCACGCCTTGTTGGTGCTGCAACTGACTTATTCAGTATGAGCACAGTCTTGCAATCATTGCTTTCTTACAATAACTGCATCGAATTTACCAAGCCCTGATGGACGCCCAATGTTTTTTATGGAAGGATGGACGCAGGGACGGACGCAGGGGCGGACGGATGGACGCATGAATTAACGCACGAGAGGATGGGCGGACGCATGGATAGATGGGTGGACGGACGCATGGACGGGTGCACGAATGGGCGGACGTACGGACGAACGCAGGGACGGACGCGCAGATGGACGCGTGAGAGGACGAACGAATGGATGGATGAATGGATGGACGGATGGACGGATGTATGCATGGACGGATGCACGAATGGACGGACGGACGCACAGATAGGCGGACGGACGTGCGGTTGGACGGAAGCAAGAACAAACAGACGGCCGGAAGCAGGGATGGACTGATGGACGTTTTGGCCCACTCATCATCATTCACTTCGTGGATATGCTGTGATTTTTATTATTTATCATACTACAAGTACCGTCCTCTAGTATCGTACCACTTGCATTTTTCAGCGTATATGCATTTCGTTATATGTAGAAGTACCGCCATCTACGGCCAGTCGAAGAATTGACGAGAGGTGACTACAAACAATTATGACGGGACGCTCAGCCCACGCCTAAAGGAGCTTCGCTCCTAAAGGCGAGTGCACGAATCTGAACAACTTATCACAGCCCCGCAATGGCAGTCGTACACCTTTGACCAACGTGACCGCGTTCAGAGTTTACGAATGCGGCATCGCGAAAACAGCGTCAACGATTTCAGTCGCGGATTTCCTGTTGAGCTACTGTTTCCACGATTCAGCTCACCGCTGTTTGAGACGCCACATGCGCGATAACGAGCTAGGTCGTTATCGCCTCTGGAGCTCGCCGCTCTCCGCGGGACTCTTAATGGAGCAAGCTGTCGGTGAGTGGGCTAAGTGGGGAAACAAAGAAGGGGCAGGCTTAAGAAACGGTTATAGAAAAGACAAGTGCGTGCAACAAAAGAAAAATGTATATCGAAGAAGAAGCGGTCGCAATAGCGCTATTTGTGCTAAACCTTCAGCATTAATGTACCAATTTACATACGGTGAATTTATTCAGTTGGTGGTCATTTTTCAGCAGCACCACGCACCTACTATAATGAAACTTGCTGCGTTACAAACTCCCGAGATGCAAAGGAGCTGCTCAGAGAGAAATCGGTGACCGGCATCCCGTAAGAAAAGAATGTGACGAGGCACAAGCATTCAAGTGCGGTAGGTGTTTGCTGCAGGTTTCATCTCATGCTTCTCATAAAAGCTTTGAGAGACTGAAGCGGGAGAGTTATTAGCACTTCGGCGGGTTCCCTTCATTCGGGCAGTGTTCAGTCATTTTGCAACATGCATATACGCTTGTACAGGACAAAGGAGTCGGCTGCGATTTACCGACTAACGGATTCCAATTTTCGCAGCAGCGCGCTTGTTTCCGAGAGACGCCGCAGTGCGAAGCTCCTCATTAATTTCGGCAACTTGTGGTTCTTCAAGGGGCGAACGCGAGTGTAATTCGCCTTCACTCGGTGCAGCCACCGAAACCAATTTATTCGCATTATCGAACCCCCTGCATGCTCGTCTGCATAAGGGCTACTGCAGGCCGCTCGCGGAGTCTCACCATTCATGCATCGGTCATTTAAACAATGCGCGCGCGAAAAACTCCACATGGCGACAGACGCCGTAGTCAAGGGCTATGGAAATTTCGACCACCTGAGGTTCTTTATCATGCACCGAAATCTAGGCACACGGGCTTCAACCACTTTTGCCTGCATCGAAAATGTGGGCGCCGCGGCCAGCATCCCGTGACCTGCAGGTGATTAGCAGAGTACCTTACCCACTAGACCAATGTGTCGGGTACCCCCATGAAGCAACAAATAAACAAAACAATATAACTGCTTAGAAGGCAGCTAGCTATATACCTGCCTAATAAGAAGACTTGACCTTGAACTCACTCACTTTATCACCGTATATGTACTTCATACACAGCATTTTTATATTCATATGTACTTTAGTGTCTGTGAATTGATCAGTATCGATGAGAATCATCGATACTCATCAATTGAAAGACACTAAATAATCAGGAGAGAAGATGCCGCAAACTAGACTTGAAAGGTCAGAGTGACCTTTTAGTTAACCTCACCTGTCTAAAAGGATGCAATACGACCGGCCAAATGAAACCAAATGTGTGGACATGTCACATCGCGAGAACCTTGGAAGGCTATGGCATTCGCCCTCGGCTGTGCGGATGGCAGGGAGCAATTACTCACTATACCGCTGAAAAAAGGAGACCCTTAGCAATAGATGTGTGCAGTTCTGAGCCGAGAACCGACAGACCTCATATGTATGCATGAAGAAGGTTGTTGCTCAGTGAACGAAACGAGAACTTAAGACAATAGAGACGCGTCGAGCTGTCGAGGTGGAGGCTGGAAATAATAAGGCTAAACAATAGCTACTCGCAAAAGAACCTCGTTTTCACGGAAGGTATTCAGTGGGACACCGTTCGGTCAACCTTCATTTTCCGCCTGCATGGGCCTCGTGACCACTTGTCGTTAGTGAATGTCGGCCGAGTTCAGTGAAGCAAGTCAGCGCCACCTCTGCCGTGGGCCAGTCGGCGTCCTGATCGTTAGAGGCGTAGATAATTCAGGCCTACAAGCTTGAAATTTCGCTCCCCATTTTTCGAACAGGAGGTTCAACAGTTGGAGCAGGAGCACACCCGTACACAAAACAGAGTATCGTAGAGCTAAAAATATTTTTTTTTCGGGCAGTATAGACAATCGTATAAGAGAACGTAGATAACTCAAACAGAATAATCTAAACATGCATAGCAGGTGACGAACATTCCTGATTATTTCTAAATTTCTAAAACACGTCAAAATCAGTGGCACTATATGACATATACACACCAAGTGATTAAGTGATGCATTACAAAGAAACGAACTTGTGGGGATGCACAGTACGAAAAAAAAATTGTGTGCAAAAATATGCCACATCCACCTCGAATATTATAGTGTTTAAACAGTCAGTGCGTTGACATAAATCACACTGAACTCACGCTTAGGCACACGCATGCGTAAAGCGTGCGTGCACTAAACAAATAGATGATTGTAAACGGTGCTGTGGCTGAGAACAGTACGGATAAACGTTAGTATGAATAGAAGATGTTTGCGAGTTGTGAGTGTTGCTTAAGAGCATCACGATGCCAGTGGAACGTTTACGCAGTTGGCGCACTCGTGGTTATTTTTGTCTGAAGTATATCACCGTGTTTTCACGCCGCTGAGTATTCATTGGCAACGTGGAGAGGAAGATGCATTGTGACATCCATACTGTTGTTCTATCTACCTTTTTTTTTTGCTCCTAAATTGGTGATCTCTTTATTCTACCCATAGGTGTAAACACATCCGAAGCGCATAAATGACATTCCGCCCCTTTCTACGCCCAGAAAGCAGTAATGACCACACTCAGAGGAGTCGGCGAACGCCAGTGTGCGAGCAGCGAGGAGGCTCCTGCCGACCGTGCGTCCCGTTTGCTGCTGACCCACATACCAAGAGTGGCCTAAAGTGTGACGAAGGCTAAACGCAATGGATGCGGCCCGATGGCTCCATCTCGCAGTGCTGTGACGCCACAGGGCGATGGTGATAAGTCCATTCAGCGGAGTGGTACTTGATTGGGCAAGGCTGCTAAATGCGTGACCGTCCATGTAATGCGCGGAGAAGGGTTGGAGGGTAAGGCCGTAGTACAAATTGCGTAGTGCATGCGTGCGTTGCACAGCCTGTCAACGGACATCCATTTAGCCTCAGCATACGCGGCTTCGCTACTATACTAACCTGCGCACTGGCCTCATAATTCACGCAAATCGAGGTGAAAGTGCTTGAAATGAGCAAGTGGTATACACGAAATTTTGGTGCCTACATATGTACATTTAATCATAATTGCATGTCACCCTCGTGCCGTGCGTTACGCAGCCTAACTGGTAATCCACCTTCACAGAGTGCAATGGCTTATTAACTTTGAGGAACGAACGTCTCTCGTAAATGATGTTCGGCTCATTGGTGTGTCATATCTATTGCGGTCGCCGTGAGCACCTAAATCGGGACGAAGAACACCGCATAAACACACGCACGGCACCGTGTGTGTGTACGGCGGGAGGGGGGTCATTTCATATCAAGTTTCACGAAAAGTACGTTTGGCACGTAAATTCCAACATGGGTGTTTTTTTTTTTTTAGTGTAGGCCCTGTTTAATTGATCCACGGTAATGGAATGCGGTAACCTTTCGACGCTGATCGACAGTTCAACAAAAGGGACAAGACATGGCACTCAACAATTACCAAGACCTACACCCAAGAGGCAGTCATTGCATTTTCCCCGTAACAGCTGATTACAAACATTGCAGAGCTGCCTTTGAATTACTGAAGACTGACCATTGTTGAGGCTGTTTGCGGTTGCCCAGAAATGCAGTGCGAAGACCGCGGCAAGTCGCAGCCGTCGATGACGTTGGGTGCGTCTGTCTTAAAATTGCGGCACGGACCACACGAGCAGTCGTTCGACGAGGTTAGGTATCTCCTCCACGCTGCGTTTGAGAAAGGACACCATGTCACGTCTCAGTGGCTTCCATGGCACTGCGGCGTGATAGGCGATCAACACGCCTACAATGCTGCTCAAGCAGCTCTTCAAAGCGACAGGCTCGAAACAATAGCGCTATCAAGACGCTGCTAGCCAACTTTGAGTGGTACGTTAAATCCCACATATCAATAAATCTACTTTGAGTGGTCGCACGAGAAATCTCTTTTTCCGCTTGGAACACCACAAGCTGACTGCGCATTCAACACAACCGCAGTCTGAACACTTCACGCCTTCAGTCACCTATATACTGATCTGCGCCGGAACGATTCCACTCTACCGTTTATGGCTAAAAGTGGCATTCACGAAGTCGTCCTCCTTTCGTTTCGAAATGGCTGACAACCTTTCTTTGTGAGAAATGTGGTAGCGAGGAAACGTTACACAACGTCTTCTGCGACTGTTATGCATGGCTGGGATGCTCAGAGAAAACCACTGGTAGTCGCTATAGTTTGCATATATCACAAATCGGTGACGACGGAAACCATTCTGGAATGTCGTTTTGAGAGTTCATTGCGGGTGAAAACGACGAAGGTGGTGCTCAACTTTTTGAAATCATATCAAAGTTGCACCGGTGGCTATAGACTGGGGTTATTGTGAATGTTAGGAGTTTAATGCTGTGTATGAATGCTCTCCCCACTCTCCATTTTTCTATATTTATTACCCCCTCATTTTCCCTCCGTAAATGGGTAGCATACCGGTCGTTCTGTAGATTGATTAACATCCCTGCCCCTCTATCCTGTTCCTTCTTTCCTTCCCGTATCAGAAAGTGTTCTTGCGTTGAAATGACACCTCTGCAACTACGTGTAGCATGAACTACGCTGTATTGTCTTAATACACGACATTTGCTGAAGAAAATAATCCCCCGCTTATACAGCAGATATGTCCAGCGGCTATAATCTCGTGAACGGGCAAAGTAACTGCCTATATAGACAAGGAACGTGAATAGAACACAGCCTTGAAACAATCTCTGAACTTTCTTTCGCACTGCTTGGCCACCTCAGGCTCCCTGTGAACGAGGGGTACCGCTAAAGTCTCTCGATAATGGCTGCAATTGAGTTGATCATGTGCGTGAAAATGACTGCCGCTTAGCCCGCAGAGAGCCATGCCAGAATGTGCGCCCTTGTATGTACCAAGGTATCTAAGCCTGCCGTGTAGCGCGTGCGCGTGCGTGCGTGCGTGCGTATACTCTTCTGCTTACGTTAATGAAACAAGTACCCATGAAAGGCGTTTGCACTTAGCGGAATCGGGCAAAATGGCCAATGAACAGTCTTGTGACCTAAGAAGTAGCCAAGCAACCGCATCTTGCTATAGCGACGACCAAACGTACGTCCTTGAAGCGTCAATTAGAAAACATGTATTCGTCATATTGCAAACAGGACACCCTTTCCAACCACTCAACCTAGAGAAACAACAGCCCAAGATGAGCCCCACAGCGCGTTTCCGTAATGAAATAATAAGCTATAATTTCCAAATGCTATATGACATCAATAACTTGCATCTAACTGAGAGCTTGCGCGAACTTGAATGTCCTGCAGATGAGATGAACACAGCAGAGCCCTGACCAAAGATGAAATGTCCAAGTTCTTATTTCCACTATTGTACGAAGTTTTCAGGCGCAGACGCTGTTATGAATTTGTGCGTATTTTAAGAGAGAAACACTAGATCTTGTACTTCTAGGTTTGACATTCCCAAGCCTCCAATTCGCCGAAGGAGCGTGCTTGTTTGCAAGGGGCTGGAAACTTCATTCTGCCAAGCAATATAGACCAGAAGCGCGCATGTAACAATTTTACATAAATATACCCGACGGCAGCTACTTTCCACCTCCCACAGCAGCGGCGAATGCCCGACCATTTTAACAGTTAAGATTGTGGCGGGCAAGGCACACCCAAAGACCTTCCCTTACATTTAGCTTTGATTTGTTGCTGTTCTCTGAAACCTGGCTAACTGTAGGCGAAGATCCACCATATTTTGAGAACTACACTTACTATGGCATAGTGCGTCCCGTTGGCAGAGGTGGTGGAGTGGCTATTTACGTCAAACAATCCTTAAAGCATGAAGTTGTCCCCCAATTTTCCCTGGTTAATGAAGTTGTAGAGTGCCTCATGGTTCGCTTAGAAAAAGCATTCGCTGTGATCGTTTACAGACCACCCTCGGGGTGTAAAACAAAATTCATTTCATTCATTGAAGACGTTTTTGAGTACTTGTGTCCTACTAGCTTTCCATTTGTGATAATGGGCGATGTAAACATCGATATGCTCTCTCAGGATGCAACTTCACGGCAGTTAATAGCGCTGGCAAATTCCTTTGCCTGTAGTAACGTAATTTCTAAGGCAACCCGCCTAACTGCAGAGACTGCGACACTACTTGATATATGTTTGACGAACACACTCCCAACGTCTTGCGTTGCTGGATCGCTGGCAGTAGATATAAGCGATCATCTACCGATCTTTTGCACCATTCCTTCTTCCAATGGTACTTGCAAAAGCAATAAAAAAGTACGGTCTCGTCAGATCAACGCTGACACGCTTGGAATCTTCCGGTATCGTGTTATTGCAACAGACTGGAACCACGTGTTACAAGAAAGGGATGCTAACTTGGCATACAAGCTATTCATTTATAAACTCATAAAATGTTATGATGAAGCTTTCCCGGTGTCCGTGAAGAACGCAAAACGCCAGAAAATTAGAAAACCTTGGATAAGTAATGCGCTATTTAAAAAAATTACAAAGAAGAACAACATGTACCATGCGTTTATAAAGACACGAGATATCAAATTACTCAGTGAGTTCAAAAAATACAGAAACCATCTAAATGGTGAAATAAGGCGCGCTAAATTCAGGTATTATGAGAATTTATTTAGTAGAATAAGTGATAATCCGAGCAAAATTTGGAGCGAGGTTAGAAATCTTTCTGGTCAAATAAAACAAAGCCACATTCCTAGGGTTTTGGAAAACTCTAGTGGCCTTGGTAACCGAGAGGTGGCAACGGCAATGAATAACTACTTCATAAGAAGTTGTGATTTCGATGATGCGGGGTATGACGAGGATACACAACTGCCTGTAAATGACCGTCGCTTATCTAACTCTATAGTTCTGCACACTATCTCATGTCATGAAACCGAAGAATTAATAACAAAGATAAAAAACAATTGTGCAGCAGGTTACGATGATATTAAAGCTATACCAATAAAATACGTCGCAGATGTTATATCACCTGCGTTGTCACATATTATTAATTTAACTCTTGTTACCGGCGTATTTCCCGATGAATTAAAAATAGCTCACGTATGTCCGGTTTTCAAGGGTGGTAATGACCAAGAGATTGGAAACTACCAACCGATATCGGTACTTCCGATTCTGTCAAAAGTTTTTGAAAGCGCTATTAATATTAGATTACAAAAATTTTTTGCGAAGTACAATGTAATGAGTGAAGCCAATTTGGCTTTCAAAAATGTAAATCTACCGAGCTTGCATTACTCAATATTAAAAACGAGATACTAACCAATTTTGAGAAAAAGCTATATACTCTTGGTCTTTTTGTTGACTTCCGCAAAGCATTCGACACCGTGCACCACAATGTTCTTTTAGAAAAACTTAATAACTACGGTGTCCATGACGTTGCCAATAGGTTAATTCAAATTACTTAACAGACCGCTATCAGTATGTCGCTATTAATCAAGAGACATCTCCCCGCGCGAGGGTCAACAAAGGTGTCCCACAAGGATTGATACTTGGTCCTCTGTTGTTTATAGTTTATGTAAATAACTTGTGCAGCATTCCGGATTCTCCTAAGTTAATCATGCATGCTGATGACACCAATATATTTTTTGCTGGTTCATCGATCTCTCAACTTGAAAAATCTGTAAACACATATCTAAATAAGTTGTCTTCCTGGATTAAACTAAACAAGTTGCGGCTAAACGCGAGTAAAACTAAATATATATTGTTTGCATCCATTAATAAGCCACGGAATATAAGTCTAAGTGTCTCCTTTGGGGGTCAGACTTTAGAACAAGTCAAGGTACAGAAATTCTTGGGTGTGTGGTTCCAGGAAGACCTTTCCTGGAATGAACATATAAATAAATTGGCAGCAGATCTAAGTAGAAGCGTTGGATGTATGTACAAACTATGTCCGTTATTACCACTTTGGCTAAAGAAAGCGTTATATTATACACTGATATATTCCAGGCTAAGTTATTGTGTCTTATGTTGGGGAACAACGACGGCTCAAAACTATAAAACATTACTTACACTACAAAAGAAGGTACTAAGACTATTCGAGGGATATTACGGTATGCCACAAGGTCTTAGCGCACGTCCGTTATTCCCTAAATATCTCATATTACAAGCAAACCAAATATATTATTATAAGTTATTATTGTATATCCAAAATAATAAACTATACCCCATGTACGATTCTTCTCGATGTGCTGAGTACTATCTCCGTACACATAGTATAAGAACACCGAAAACTAGAACAACCTATGGTCAACAACATATTGATTATCAAATACCGAGTCTCCTCAACAAACTGGGTGACGTACTTGACCTAAATAAGAAAACTTCCAAAAATAAGTTCCAGGAATTTCTCCTTTATAATTGTATTGAATACACTTAATACAGAAATTTGGATTATTTATTACTTTCTGTGTCCCAATTGCTTAGAGTACACTATTTGTGTCCTTTTGTTGTTGTTGTTTTTTTTTGCTTATTGTTTGTTCAAGGTGCTTAGAAATGTATGTGTCTCCAGATGCTTTCCTTACCTCACCTATTGTATATATTGCGATGTTTTTTAGGTATTTCATTACTATTTACTGTCCTGTTCTTTCTTTATATTTGTGATGGTTACATGTGTGATCAGAATTTGCAAATTGTATCTATATATAATGATGTTCTCTAAATGCAGCTAAGTTGTGTATGACATGTTATTTTTAGTTTTTATTTTATTTTATTTTGCCAGACTGTATTTCGGAGCAAAAGCCTCCGTCAGGCTATGTAGCCTTTTGCTTTTGCTTCGTTTTTTTCTGTTGCACGTACAGAAAAATAAATCTCAAATTGAAAAAAAATTGAAATTATTATGGCACCACCACCAACAAACATACTCAGGTTATAGAAATTGCGCAGAAATCTTTGTCTCTGATATCTTTCAAAAAATATATCAAAGCTTACCTTCTATCCTGCCCTCGAGATTGATAGGTTCTGTATATAGCAGTCATATGTTTCTCTGGTTTCGTTATTTGTAATGTTATGAATCTTTTTTATTACTGTTCAAGTATGTACTCCATATACTCTGTACAAAAGCAATGTTACGCATGCATTATTAGTGTGTTATATTGTATTTCTTTTTATATTGTATGCTCTGAGTGGTGCTTTCGGGTACTTGGGTCCCGTCAGGCAGAGGACATCTGCCTTTTTTCCTTGTATCCAAGACATACATTTGTCTGAAATAAAGACAACAACAACAACAACCTTTTAAGACACCCGTACACAACCGGGCGCCTGATTTGAAAATGTACACCACTAGCCATTTGAACAACACGTGGGTTACCCAAATGATGGTGGTACAGTATAGCATATATACTGCATAGGTGCTGTTCCCTCTATTACTTTTACCAGTAGAAAAATTACGGTGGTGCCGCACAAAGAATACTGAGAGCCCACTTACCCAAGCACTAATCCTCCATAGACACCATAGTGAATTTAAGTGTGCAGTATTCCTGCAGCCAGCAGGTGCCTTCATTTGAAGCTGTTTCTAGTCTGCCCCAAGTCACTCAACAGCGTCGTTTTGCGTAGCTTAATTGACAATTTATTGAGATAAATTATTTCTAATTAGTGCCACGAAAAGCCGAGCGAACGGCTATAAGCCCTCTTCGTGAATGTGTGGTATGAATAGGTTTATTCATACATCTTGCCTTCGAGGAGAGCGCCGATATCGGGCGTCATTAGAGACGTCGGAAAAGACGTGTCTTTTTCGTTTTTAATTCGAGCTTTGCGAAAGAGATCCTCAATCTCGCCGCAGGCTTAAGTTTCAAAGGCGCAGCCTTGCTTCCAGTTTGTTTAGTTCGCCCTTCAGCAGGCTCTTTCACATACAGCGAACGACTGTTGCGCGCACTTTCGCGGTTATTTTGGCGCAGCCGCTGCATCGTATACGCAGTTACGTATAAGGTTGCGCAATCAGGTTCCTTTTCTCGCCTTTTATGACAGGCCGAGATGGAGCACGCTTACGGAACTCTAATCAGTAGAAAATTTTCACCGTGTGTCTTCTTGAGCGACCGGCTCGCCAGCTTAAAAGGGCGCACTATAGTTTAGAGCAAGCAATAAATCAGTTCAGGCAAATGAAAAATTCCTTGATAAAACTAGTGCTGTTCATCTCACAATTATCGCCTGCAATTCCAGGCTCCCTACATTCCTCGAGATGTCTTGGAACACCAGCGTCAACAACGGCGGCGACACTCCCCGCCACACTCTTGGCCAAGTGTAAAAGAAGAGCATGGGTGGCACCGCCTGCAGACAAATGCATCTCCACACCTGCACTTAATACATGCAATCCACCCAACCGTGGCGCTGGTTCTTGAATCTCGTGCGGAGGAAAGCCAACACTTGCTCAAATTACATGGTAATGTGTCAATGTGAGCTAAGGCCACCCACAATTAACACGCCTCGGATTCCGGCGCAAACATTCACAGGACGGAGCAGTGGGAGACCTTGCTCGCCAGCGAGGAAAAGCAGGCTTAAGTGGCGCTCCTTGACGAGGCGCAGTGGGCTGCTGAGGCCAGTTGATCGCTGTACTATGGGCCCAACCCACCGGATTCAGACCCTTCTTCTTACTTTTATGTAATAAACAATTTTACATTGTCCATTTGATGATTATAAGTGCGTTATTATAAAATAAAATGACAGTCAAATTGCCATCATTTTTTTCTAGTTCTCTCCGTATCTCCAATACAGGCACGCCAGTGTCACGTTAGGAGTATCGAAGGGTTTAGTAGGAAACGCGAGCTAGCTGGTACGTTTCTGTGTTTATTTCTTGCTGTTTTGAAGTATGAAAGGGGTCCATTTCTCATTTCGCAGTTTGGCAAATTTGTCTAGATAAGAATGCCCGAATCCATAGTCACCCTAAGTATAACGCACCCCCAAACACGATCTAATTCTTTCTGACTTATAGAGAAAGTAACCGAAGCTCTTAGATGTACCAAAGCCTTCCACGGTACTCGAAGAGATCTGTAAACGTGACAGAGCATGAAGACTTCTGAAAAAAATGGCAATACCATGCATACTTAGGAGTTAACGCGCGAGAAGTCAGTCTCTGTATTAACAGATGTCGGATGTCCGATGCCAAAAAATGCGTATTGGTCAAAATCCAAGTCAGGGGAAAGCTGTAACAAAATCAAAGAAATGACTACCACTTAAATGTATTTTTCTTCTTTCAAACTCAGCGTAACCCAATACTGTTTTGCTTCAATCAGCTTGCGGCGCACGTAGCAACTTGTTCAACACATTTCGTGACTGCAGCAGGCATAATGAAAGAAACCATAGAGAGCAATACATCGAGAAACGCATGTGAAAACCTGCCGCATACCAAGCGTGAAGGTGGCCCCGAGTGTGCCAATTTTTACTATCAAAACAAAACCAGCACGAGTAATACTTGTTCGCTGATGATCTCGGGAGTAATAAATAATTAACAGAGTAACCAATTGCGTGTATATATATGTATGGCGGCAATAACCGTGTATTGCACTGTATACCCTCTTGAATCTTTCTCTATATTTCAGTAGCTATATATCCCTTTCGCGAAGCTCAGCCTGATCCCAATTACCATGTTTGTGATTAGCGCCGCACACCAGTGAACGTCACTGATACCCGAACTGGTCCGTTGAATCAGCAGCAACGGGCGAACGACTAGAGGCCATCTCCAGAGAGAAGGCTTTGTTACTCTCTTTAGACCTTTTTTTTTAGGGGAGAAGCTCCTCAAGTCGTGGGTCTGTCCATGCTTGTATTTTGTGACCGGTTCGTAACCACCTTATAGTTGTATATATGACTCAGTCGGCAGGTAGCGCTTGCGAGTGACAGACAGACAGACAGACGTATGAACGAGCGGACGGACGGACGGACGGACGGACGGACGGACGGACGGACGGACGGACGGGCGGACGCACTTCATCGCCTATGACTGCATCGTGCAGTACATACTTTCCAAATACGCACTCAGATGTATCCATATGCAACCTATCCCGATCCGAGGGACGTGCATAGACTTAGCGTTTCCCACTGAAGCAGTACAAGAACCTCTCTTGCTTCATTTCACGTACCCTAAAGCGTAACAATGAAGAGACCTCGCAACCTAGCCGCCATGACAACGAAGAAATGAAAAGAACAAACGAAAAAATAAAACAACAACGAACGACAACAAAATAAAGTTGATTTGTATAATATACGCACAATCTTACTTTTTTGTAATGATGTAATGGGTTGACTTTTTACGGAATAGTCGACGTTTACCGATGAGCCCCCCTCTCGAGCTTCGTCCATTTATCATCATTCATTCCGTGGATATGGCATGATGTCTTTAAATGAGTAATCTCTGTCCATTCCAGCTGTCTATATAAGCGTGGGCTTGATTGAGCGTTCGCGAATCTGAAACCGTGGCCAGTTGCCAAAGGGGCAAGTTCTCAGCTGACATGCGCAAGCTTCGCGTAATCCTATACGGCCATTCTGTCTTCTACGCCAATGAAGCGACGGCCTGTCAAGGACTCTCCAGACATGGTTCAACTAACATGCCTCTCACTTCGGGTTGCACAATTAAGCGTTTATATGGCTTGAGTTTCAATGTACGAGTGTGTTTTCTTGAGCATACCTTGCCGGTATAACAGACATCACGGCGACCCTTACAAGCCCTTGTCATACGCATACTCAAACCTTTTGGTACTTAGGCCACCTGGATAGAGCATGAAAGAAGCCATTTAAGCGACACTTCCAATCCCCATTATATATTCAATATTGAATCATACAGGATGTTGTTTTTTTCATACACGTTTACATACAACTATTCAGTCATCATTCAGCCATTCTTAGGCTACATTCATTTGAATGGATATCACTGAGATTGCCAAATGATCTGCAGTAGAACATCTTTTTTCTATCACTTATACACCCCACAAATAACGATATAATAAAAGGAGCCCAATTTTTGTTTTTTCACATGTTTAAGCAATATATCTCGTATAAGAAGCCATCGCTATGACAAAGAGCATCATCAGGCATGTTCTACAGTGTCTAATTACTGTCGGCTAGAAACCGTGCTGAACATCTTGAACTTTTCAACTGCAGCAAAAGGAAACAATAGTCTTCACATTCTCCTAGACGCTATTAAGCCAGTTTAACTGATTTACAAGATACCACAATGGCATTTTTTCTTTTAGGAGCGAGACTAATCGCTCTGTTAATATATACCGGGATCAAAAGAAGGAGACAACTGCCCGCCAAGACGGCGTTTTTGCATCGAAACGCATCTCGACAGCCATCGACAGTTACCACATCGAGTGGATTCTCGTTAGCTGCATTTTCGAAGGCCTCATCCTATACAAATTTTCCGGATAACTTCATGGCCGCACCTATTGGCAATGCATCAATCAAGGCGTGTGTACGTATGCATGGCGCTGGCAGGGCCTTGGTCAAATTGGAATGCAAGGTCGTCTTACGGGAAGACCCATCGATGCTGGCACAAACATCACTTTCTCTCACCGGTGCTGGGACCACTGCCAAAACTTGCCTCATACACTCGGAAGTTGTGTTCACAGGACGTTTCGCTTGCCATCTTGCGTTGTGAACACGCGTCTGTTAAATCCTTATCAAAGCTGCTGGAGGACGTATACATAATTGTGCAGGAATTTTTTATAGATTCGCACTTCACAAGTTTGCACATTTGCCACACATTACGTTCACTCGCGAAATGTAGCCCACTGTCCCTGCTCCACGCATACGCCTCTTTATCTTGGTGGCTTCAAGGTCGAGATTGTATATACAGACAGCGAAGTTATATCCGACATACTGACACCCGAGCACAGCACAAGGACAAGGTCGCGTTTAGAGACTTCCTATCGCTCGAAGGTACCGCTGTCACGCACAGCAAGAATTTTCTTTCTAATTGATGGTTCTTAAACACCACGTTTGAATGATATGTGTAGAAGCAGCGTCATTATACGAGAGCATGCGCAAATTAACCGTTACCCTCGTGTTTCATGTAATTGAAGTTGCTTTTTTTTAGAACAAAAAGGCGAAAATACAACGTCGAATGAAAGGTTGTCATTCTAATGTGTCATCCGGAATTCACACGAGCCCCGCCGCGGTGGCCTAGTGGCTAAAGTACTCGGCTGGCGAACCGCAGGTAGCGGAATCGAATCCCGGCTGCGGCGGCTGCATTTCCGATGGAGGCGAAAATGCTGTAGGCTACGTGTGCTCAGATTTGGGTGCATGTTAAAGAACCCCAGGTGGTCGAAATTTCCCCGAGTCGTCCACTACGGCGTCTCTCGTAATATTATGGTGGTTTCTGGACGTTAAACCCCACATATCGATCAATCAAGGCACGCGTCAAGTGGCGGTAATTGAAACACACTTTGCGAGCGCTTCCTATCGCGTTAATAACGCAATGTCGTAGATCGAGCTTTTACGATTTTTGTCGGTTTTCTCTCAAATCGACGGGAATATCTTGACTAAGCACCTCGCATAGCGACCAGATTATTTTACTCTCTCAACCACTTTGAGATCAAGAATACGTAGTGTGACCCTCATACTTATCACTTGCCGACGTTGCCAGTACCGGTACTATACGGGTTCGGTTATGTCAAAACCGATTAACACTGCAGCAAGCAAGCCGTAAGGAGGGGCCTGAAATTGTCGCGGTCGTTTATGCCACATGGTCCGTAGCCTAAAGCCGAAGATAGCTGCGTGCATGCCATCAACAAGCGATGAAAAGTGTGGTTTCTAGCAGTAACGCAGCCAGAATTTTTTTTTCTGGGGAAGATATGGGCTCAACCATAATTCACGTATGTTTATGCTTGTGTTCGTATGTGTGCGAGTCTATAAACCTATACAAAATTAAAAATATTCGGAGTATGGCTCCCGCATTCCATCAACTGTGGCCGCCTGAGGCCGCTTGTTTCAGCTTCGTCTGTTAGCCACCTGCACGGAGTGCTTGACCGGTATTTTCTGCGTGATGCACGAACTGAGTTCTACGAGTATTCAACTTCGCGAAATTTTCGGTAACATTACTTTTTTCGAATTCTAAGGCTATCGACCCTATCGATACAAATAATAAGTGTGAGTTAAAACAAAGCATGCTTCATAAAGATCTATCTTAATTATATTTAATCGTGTGGCGTAAAATTGTCCCTGTGCTACGACTTGCGTGTTAAAAGGAGGTAGTGGATGTTAAATTATAGAATCTGTCAAGAACCGTGCATGATTTATGCGGTCTCGATCAGCGCGTCTATCGAAGGTTCCTCCTCCACAATAATGGCTTTTTTTTTTGTTGTTGTTGTTCTGAGGTGGCCTAGCGGCCAAGTTACGCAACGTAGACGTTTATTCTTTTAATTTCTTCTCGGCTCTTTGTTCGCTTCCTCTGCCGTCGTCTTCGAGTGTGAAATGACCGTGTATGTTTTTTTTTAATCTTTCCATTTTCTGTGGTCAGGCAATGCACCCCTGCACGGCCTTGAAGGATGAGCTGCCTCGTTTGCCATGCTTTTTTCTCTGTTAATCTTTGTGAAGTTTGTATTAGAACACATCCCGTGTCATCGATCATGCCACACCCCCGTTCGTGTGACCTTATTTTGTTTTTCCATAGTTCGCAGTGGTGCTCAATCATGCGTATTTGCTGTCCGTCCGTCATATTTAGCCAACATTCTCTGATCTTGACGCTAAATGAATATTGAAAGCCAACTCACGCGAAATGGGGAGGAAGCTTAACTGGCCAATGACGTGAAATAAATAATCACTTTCAAAAATAGTTTTCTTTTCAGGATATACTAAAAAGGAACAGTAAGGCATGTTAGACGGATAGATTATAGCGTGAAAACTCCACTGTCGGTAACCTAAACACCATAGGTTTATAATTGCAAAATAATGTTTTAATCTCGCGCCAAAGTCTCCACACGTTACGTCACAAATTTCATAGCATGTTACATTATTTTGAACGCTCTGGTTCAACGAAATTTCCAGAAAACTGGGTACGCCGAGTCTATGGCCAACTAAGTGGACAATGTGCATATTTTTTTCCGTTTAGCTGCGACTTGGGCAACAGACCCCTTTAAAATTTATGACGTCATGACGATTGGTCAGAGAACGTCAAGGTGACATCGCCAATAACGTTTTTTTTTTGTGCCTTTATATTTCTTTAAATATATATATATATATATATATATATAGATATATATATATAATAATATATATATATATGATATATATATATATATATAAATGGGCCTTCTGTCCATGGGAATGGGATGAGCTGTGTAGGAGGATGCTGGAATCGGAATAAGACATTATGCTAAGAAAGAAATAAAAGACAAAACCGCAGTAAAAAAGGGAATGTGGGAACGGAAAAGGCATAAGGGCGAGAGGGGAGAAGTGCGAAAGCGGGGTTCGGTCCGAAGGGCAGCTTCCCGTGCAGCGCCTTGGCCCCATCCGCGGCAGATGTCGGCCTCCTGGTTCCGGCAAACAGCGTTCTAGCCCCTCTCGTCCGTACCCCTCCTCATGTGGGTCAAGAGAAAGGAGGTTTTCTCCGGCATTCTCCCGCTGCTGTGCGCCTTGGCTCGGCGTTCATAACAGCAAGGAAGGGTAGACCAGGTACAAGGGGCTGCACCGCTTGGGGACGGAACCCGACAACAAAAAAGCATCGATGATCAAGGAAGCTGCTGTGACATCAGTAAAACTTATGTCTGAGTGTTCCCATAACATTAATTTGGGTAAATCAGTCTTTATTGCAACAATGCGAGAAATGCGCGAACAAGAAAAGAAAGCAGAATAACTGCCCGATTTCATTGCCATTTTTAGGGGCGAAGCTCCTTATGACGTGGGTCGTGCGTCCGCGATGTATGTCATAGTAGTAGTACGCAGCCACCTCTCGTCTATAGTTCTTGGAGTGCCGCACGAACGAGCGGACGGAACGCATGAACGGACGGACGAGTGAATGGATGGATGGACGGACGGAAGCGTAGACGGAGTGACAAAAGCTTCGCCCCACTCATCATCATTCAGTCCTTGGATACGCTGTGATTTTCAATACGACGTTTTCAGTATAGATATGTACAGTGAACCAATTTACCAACACCCGAATATTGCATCGGTATATTTTTTATTCTTCCACTTTGAAGCATCATCAATTAGGCCGTAGGTTCTTTCCATTGCCACACGAAAAAGTTGTCTAGGCCACAGGCAATCTCTCTTCGTATGCTTCAGACAGGAACATACCCTAGCCTCGTAACCTATAGCCATTACTCCGATATTTCAGAACTTTGTCTGGACTGCCAGTATCGCAGTGATTTAACCACATGCTCTGGAGGTGCCCCTCTTTACAAAAAAAATGAAGATTTTCTGAGAGCTCCTTTCATTTAATGCTCACGAGTCTGGTTCTCATACAACAACTCAAGGCTGTCCAGAAGGCCCATGATGCGGCGGTGAGGCTGGGTTCCCCGTCCCAACGTGGGAGCGGCCCGCGATCCTACCCCTATAAAACGGGGGTGGAATTCTTCAGGACCCCAATAAAAGTTTTTCATCCATCCATCCATCCATCCACTTTGAATTGACAAGGCATACTTGTAGTGCTGAATGTTTGTCTGTTTAGCGTGAATATAGACAGAGATAAAAAATAGATCTATATGGTAAATACTGGATAGGAAAACTTGGCATTGTATCAGCACGCGCTGTCGCTTCAAAATAGAGAAGAAAAACCCAAGAAACATACTACAAGGCACATATTAATCCTGATAATTTGGTTAATTTTCCTTGTTTTCGCGCACTTTCGTCTTCGAATACCAATTCTGGCAAAACTAGCAGTTTTTTTTTTTTTGCAGCTCGAGCTGGAGCAGACTCACTGTAATTCGATAATAGCACACAGCTACACAAGTTATCTCACATTTAGATTTCTCATTTCGCAATCAATGCTCATAGATGCTGCAGAGTATGTGAGACACTTGGCTGAGATTGCGCAATAACACTGCTATCATGCAGAGTGCTGCACACTCCGCATCTAAGTCTAAATGAGAAAAGTAAATGTAACTTCGCTCACACGGGCGATGTGCTCTGAGACTGCGGCGTTAACGCAACGGGATAGCTTGTCAGTAATAGTGAAAAAAAGAGGGCACTGCTGTGGAAGAAACGCGCGCTGGCCTCGCCTCTTCGAACAGCGCGCTACGATACCGAATCGGTCTCATTAAGAGCGAACCTCGTGGCTGCTTCGAGGTGTGTTTTTTTCACATTTTGTACCCGTTTAGACATTTGTTTCTCCGCCATACGAGCAGACACATGTGTGTTCTGAAGCAAAAAAAAAAAAAGAGATCAATTCTACGGCCATGCAATCTTCGTGAAGGAGCGGTGCTGAGCAAACGCACTTGTCCTCCCGATGTCCCGCATCTGAAAGAGCGCGTTGTCCGCGCCCTGTCATTTGCCATGCGAGCGCTGCTGCTGTGCGACACGGAGGCACGGCACTCTTTGCGTGTTATATCTGTAAATGTTGCGAAATGCATGGTGGTGCCGCGCTCACTTTAAATTGTAGGCCTCTTGGGCGTGCCGGCCGATTATTGCGTTATGCCGGCATGGGAGCGGGTAGGGGAAACCAAGTTAAAGCTCGAGTGTGGTAGAATAGTTGATTTCGAGCATTCGATTGCGAATATCGCAATGTCGTTGGTTTGCTTTGGCAGGGTTACAGTTGCACACACGAAATATGCGGATGTGTCTAAGGAGAAGCAGTTGCGTTGAAGAGAGCAGCGGCAAAATAATGTACAACATTGCTACTGTATACGGCATACACTCTATCTGTTCAGTAGTCCGTGCCAAGCACTGGAAGCGCATGTAATGGGAATTTCGCAACTGTATACTTGCAGAAGGCATTCTAAGGCATAGGCTTGAAGTGACCAATGTTACGCAATTGTAATGTTGTGCCCGCAGTCATTCGTTCTCTTACTGCAGGGTTGAGGCAGTGCAATTCCCCGAGAATACCGACTTCACCGAGTCTTAAAATTCTTGTTTTATATGGGTAGCAGAACCTCATTATTCATCGAAACGTTGACACTTAGAGCAAACCTGCAACACTTTTCCAAGTAATCATTCAGTGGCGTCATTGAAGGAGCCTGTAGCCTCACGAATCGACTGACTCAAAAAAGAAATGCTCTCTAGGATCTGAGGTATGAGTCGATTTTCAGGGATCTGTCGAGCTCTCTGTCTCTCCTATTTGTGCCAGTGCTCGCGCTGACGCCGACATCAGAGGGAGAGGACGGGGAGTAATGAAGCTACTTGCACTTGCCAGCCCGCTTCTGGAACCTTGAGGGCTCGACTATATCGATCGGCAACGTTTTCTTACCATGCCGAAAAAAGTGCGGCATGAGCTCTTTAAGAAAAGGGAGGTATCTATGAAGAGGAAGGTCTGGAGATTAACCAGATATCAGAATTCGGCTTACTAATCTGTATTGTAAAGGAGAGATAGGAGGGCATTTATTATAGAAGTCATCTGCATACCCGCATGAGCATTTGCTCTTTCGCGCATGCTGGTGCGTTTAGCTTCACGTATAATTCAATTAAAAGCATGGAAATAAATAAGTAATTTTTTGCTGTGATCCATTTGAACCAATTTTTCACGCTGTATTGGTTCAGTCGGTAAGTCCTGGCTGGTGGCAAATGTATTCGCAAACACATTCACTTACGACTCTATTACCTCGACAGTCCCTTTCGGACGCAGCACGAGATCATTCGATTTCAGCCCGTTACATACACAAGAAGCAGCGATTAAAACACGTACGACCTACTGCTTACCGCACGTACATAAGAAGCGTCCACATACACAGCAAGTTATGTATACAGTTAACAGATTGCGATCAAGGTCAGCAGCCGACAGCCCAACTGCCTGCATTACGCTCTCTCTGGATAAAAGGCCGTCTGTATACGCTTGGAGCAGTGAAAGCGTGCGCTGCAAGGTACGGTTTAAGCGGCAAACTACTTGAGATTCGCTCATAGCTTCCGATAGCCACCGTATTCTATCAGTTGGGAGATTTCACTGCCGTTCAAGGGTATAATTTCGTCATGGGTATAGTTCTCTTGTAACAGAGCAGTCGCGTTCCCATGCGCCTGTAACACGCGTAGTGCTCTAGGTTAAGATCAGATCGTTGCATATAATTTGGGGAGATTACATCACACATTCACGTGCAGTGGCGGCAAGCGACAGGCGTCTATTGCATAATCTGGCGTTAGAAAGATGACGGAAAAAATAAGGCGAAGGTGCAAGCAGGGTAGCCGTTTGTTAGACTGGCTGGGTACACCATGCTGGTGAAAGGGGAAATAAAAGCTGTGAGTTGCTGCAAAAGTAAATAAAAAATAAAACTTGAAGAAAGTTAATAAAAAGTGAGAAACGATCGGACAAAAAAGCCCCCACCTTCCCGAAGGGAATCGTGAGGAAATGTGAATGCATTTCTTGCGCTGAGAGAGGGCACCGTTGCGTCAGACATTCGCCTTCACTGACTTCTGCCATCACCTTGAGAGGCCCAGCCAGCGAACGGTCGAGAGTGAGGAGCGAGAGGACGGAAGAGTGGTGTTCCAGTGTTGTCGGCTCGGCGTTGGCGTTTCACAGAGGCGTGGGATGCAGGGAGGATGGGGCGCAGGGAGAAGAGAGAGCAGACCAGTGGATGGCGAGAGAAAAAGCGGCGAAGCACTGCACCTACCCTCTCCTACTCTCTCCCACACCCAATGCTCCGGTTGCTATGGGCTCGCTGGATTTCGTGCCAACCGGCTGTGCCCCCACGATCGCCGACGACAGCACAGCTCTGGCCGACCGGCTCACTTTCCGCCATCTCCTGACGCCGTGAAGCTCTCGCCGAGTGGTGCCCCGTCCTCGGACTTCTGCTATCGTGTCCATCTTCCCTATCTTCTCCTTATTTCTGTATGTGGCTCTCGTTGAGTGGTGCCCCATCCTCGGACTCCTGCGATCATGTCTATATTCTCTTTATTTCTGTTTATGGGTCTCTTTGTCCCTGTCTCTATCTCTGTCCCTTTTAATACTTTGTATCCCTCTTTACCCCCATCCCTCGTGAGACACTGTTGAGGTGTCGCACTACGATGCAGATAGTTACAGGACTCACTTTTATCTTCTTTTCTCTCTTTTAAGAATAACTTAAAAGGATACGCGCACGCGTACGTAGCTGTTGCTGACAGCTGCGGACGCGCGCAGTAAACCTTCATTCATATACGATGACTATCTCTACAAATATCTACAAAGCCAATTTCGCAGATTTTCGAATGCACCCACTTAAGACAGAAGTCTTAGACACGGGGCCCGCTGTCTTTTCACGATTGGCCCATGGCTTAGCTAAACGGCAGCCGCATTGTTTACTTCCATATTGCAATCAATAACGCTTTGTTATGATATAAGCTACAAAGACGGCACTGATCAGAAGTTTGTGCGAAACACATCGTGGGATCACCATGTGTTTAAATCGTAAAGGAAGGAAGCAGGGAGGTTACCTTTGAACGAAATCTCTGTATTGTAGAATCGGCGCACAGATTTAAATCATTCAGGTTGATCATTGCAGGCATGATTCTCGATTCCAGACGCCAAGTTTCCTTCAGAAATGATCGATATGTGAGGCGTGCGAAATGCGTTCTTTCAAATACCTATAGATAACATTTCGTTCAACCCGTTCATCAAGTTTCAATTTCATCGCACCAATTCGTCGCTAGACGGTGCTCGTCGCGTCGCAGCCCGCACTCTGTGCGCGGCCTTGTGAGCGTGGGAACGGGCCGGGCTGTGCACAGAGAGAAAGCAAGTTTGCCTCGACGTTCTTCCTTCGAAGTTACAAAGTAGAGAAGGTGAGATCAGGAGAGAGAGAGTGGACCAACAGACGGCGAGAAAGGAGTGGCAAAGCACTGCTCCTACCCTCTCCTTCTCTCTCCCGCACCCCATGCTCCGGTTGCTAGGGGTGAAGATAAGGGCGTGGGTCCACAGCTGTACGTATATATATATATATATATATAATATATATATATATATATATATATATATGCACATTGACCGGACTCGCAAGCACCTGAATATTGTATTAATACATATATTTTTGTCTTTTTGACATGGTTCTAGAACTGCTCGGTGTTTGTAGGTTTAACATATTCAGTATAGAAGAGATAAAAAAGCTCATCTTATAAATACTCTATATAGCGTAAACAGTGCATAGTGCTGTTTTGAAATTTCTAATTCTAAGAAAAGGCCAGAAAAACAACGTACGACATGGTAATATTAAGGATCCCCGCATGATTTGTCTTGTCTTCCCACACTTCATGTTCGGAAATCAATTCTGGCAAAACTATCACGGCTTTTGGTGGGATCGAGCTGGAGCTGACAGCTTTACTCGATGATACCAGAGAACGCATGACATTCTCTTACGCTTAGCTCTCTTAATTGTTGAATATTTCGCAGAGTACATTTGACGCGTGACTGTGAGGGCGTAATTAATAACCCTGTTATTATACAGAGCACCGCATACAGCACATCTAAGCCTGAATGAGAAAAGTAAACGTCGCTAGCTTCACCGCTTCGCTCACACACGTGATGCGAACGGAGGCCGCGCGCGTGTATACATAACAGGTAACTGCAAACCGATACGGAGAAACGAGGCGCGTTGTGGAACAAAGGCACACTGGCCTTCTTTTTGTGAACAGCGCGCGCGATACGAATCGGTCTCATTTGAAAAGTGAACCTCGCGGCAGCTTCGAGGTGTGGTTCTTTTTATACATTATACCCGTTTCGACATCCGCTTCTCCGCACATGCGAGCGCACGTGCGTCTGTTCGAAATGCAAAAAAAGAGAGCAATTTTACGGCCATGCAATCTTAGTGAAGGAGCGGCGCTGAGCAAACACGCTTGTCCTCCGCGATGTCGTGCATCTGAAAGAGCGTGTTGTCCGTGCCCCGTCATTTGCCAGGAGAGCGCTGCTGCTGCGACACGGATTGATTGATTGATATGTGGGGTTTAACGTCCCAAAATCACTATATGATTATGAGAGACGCCGTAGTGGAGGGCTCCGGAAATTTTGACCACCTGGGGTTCCTTAACGTGCACCCAAATCTGAGCACACGGGCCTACAACATTTCCGCCTCCATCGGAAATGCAGCCGCCGCAGACGGGATTCGAACCCGCGCCCTGCGGGTCAGCAGCCGAGTACCTTAGCCACTAGACCACCGCGGCGGGGCTGCTGCGACACGGAGCACGCTTGCACGTTATATCTGTAAATGTTTGCAAAAGGAATGATTAAAGGAATGATTGTGCAGCGCGCACTTTAAATTGTTGGGCCTCTTGGGCGTACCAGGTGATTATTGTGGTATGCCAGCACGGGAGCAGGAGGGAAAAGACTTTGGAGCAGGACTACCCTGGAAGAGTTTATTACGGGCGTTCGACTGCGCGTTCGCAATATCGGTGACTTGCTTTGCACTGTTACAGTTACAATCGCAATATATGCGGATCAGTCTAAGAGAAGCATTTGCACTGAATACAGCAGTGACAAGCATAACTTAGCATTGCCCCTAGAACGTATAGTAGGCGCGTTCAACATACGTGTCCCGCAGAAAAGGACACAGCTCATTCAGACGTGGCCACGTTTCTGTATGCGTTCCATGTGCAAGACTTCCATCCCATTGGACGGAACATCGGTATTTGTAATCGAGCAGGGCATAGACGTGAGCTTACCTTTATTTTCGTTCCTTACGCCCCTTTTTCAGCACAGGGTAGCCCGTCAATCTGAGAAATAGCTAAACTCCCTGTTCATCCTTTTCTTTCTGTCCGTTTAGCGGCGATCATGCCGCGCTGAATGTTGTTTCTCTTCCTTTACATTGATTTCCTTCACGCATTTGAGTTAACGATGACCCCCCCCCCCCCCCCCCAATTCTAAACTTACGGCAGACATAAAGGCGGCGGTGCTTTCTGCTTAATCTTCGTCCTGTCGTTGATGTTTATAGATTAGTTTTCTTCTGAAACTTTCCGAAATTTTGCTTATTTCGCAAAGTCAAAACGCTTTCCATGGGTGCTTCTTTCGTTGACGCGCGCGCGCATGCACACGCACACACACACACACACACACACAAACACGCACACACACACACGCGCGCGCACGCACACGCGTACATAGGCTGACTTCCGGTGCCTATATTATACGGCTACATACGGAGTTGTAGCGATACGCAATGCTGGCTGCTACGGTAAAGGCTAAGCCACCTTTCAGTCTGTTCCTCTCACGTTTCTGAGGTACGGCAATCACTCGGTAACGGCGCCATCGATATCGGGCCGGATAATAAAGTAGCCAACGCTTCCGTGACGACAGAATAAGCCAATAAACGCAAATCGCGTGGGTCGACTCCTAATCGTACCTGCAGCCAAAGCAACTTGTACGTCTCTCTCTCTCTCTCTCTCTCTCTCTTTCTCTCTCAACATTATCATGCGGCTCGCGCCCGAGTGTGTATGCAGTGCCTACGCAAAGCTGGCTTCTTCATATAGAAAGCAGCTCAACGATGACCGCACTTCTGAGCGGCAAACAGGAAATGGAGTGTGACCTTTGGGAACTATAGAGGACGCAATGTCTTGTATGGCTCCGTGGGTTAAACGGCGGTCATTATTACACGCGCACTCAGCAATATAGCTCGATCGCGGCTATTATGGAGAAGCCTTAGCGGCGGCCAGCGTTCAGGAGCATCGAGGTTGCCAGGCAGCGCGAAAGAAATTGCCGAGATTAGTTCCCGAGTGTGTTTTATCCATGTGCACATTCCCTTCCCATATATACGCGGTTACTTTGCCAGTTCACGAAACTATCGCCACCGAGCGTGATATTTGCTATTAGCTGGTGCATTCATATCACTGAGAAAATTGCAGCGTAGTTCATGCCACACGTTGTAGGCGTGGCGCCATTTAAGTGCAACACCTGCACCTACGTGGAAAAAAATACATAATGACTATCTGTAGGGTGCAAATGATGATAATTGTTGAGCGACATGACTTGTATCCTTTGGCCAGCTTTCGTTTAGCGCCGGAAAGTTACCATATTCTATTACAGCGGTGGAAATAAACAAAACTACATCTAAATAACATCCTCTCTATAGAATCCATTTGTTAAACGCAGGTTTTGTGCAACTGGATAGCAAGTGCTGTCAATGTGGCGCACCAGATGTGAAGGATAATAAAATAGTGACGTAGATGCACCCTCACACAATCCTGCGGTGTGAATGTTTCTGCGCCGCTCTTAATTCACTCACCCTTAGACGCGCAACTCTGTGCAGCCTGGAATCATACGCAAATATAAGCCTGTTGTATTCGGCATCTGGTGTTCTTCGCACACCCATTGTTTGAGAGGCTGTTGCGGTTGCGAAACTCCGCATGCGCCAGTTGTGCAGTTCAGAATGCGAGTAAATTGGCTTAACTCGGCGAAGGCGAAAGACGCTCGCGTATAGAGCTCGTTGTGCAAGTTGTGCAGATTCACGAGTTGCAGAAATTAATGAGAACTTCTGCGTGCTACTCTGCTTCTCAGAAACCACTGCGTTGTTCTGAAAAGAAGAACGCACTAGTCGGCGAAGCACAGCCGACTTCTTTGCCCTGTACAGGATCTTCTGGCACCTAATTACTAAACTCCGCCAAAATGAGGGGACACCGCCTATGTCTGCCGCGATGTTATCACTTGAACTTCATCTCATGCCGCTCAAAGCGAGCAAGAAAGGTTAGCTAAACCATATTGCGAACATTTGCCGTCCTTGAACGATGTGCTTTTCGCACGGGACGACGGTCACCCATTTTTCTAAGCGGCCTCTTTGCATCGTGAGAGTTCGTGAAAAAAAGGCTCTCGAGTCTACTATAGAAGTGATTTTCATTATTATGGTAGCTTTCCCAGCCCACGAGGTGCGGCTGAAAGAAGTCAACCACCGACTTAATAACTACTGCTCCTCGGTGATATAATGCTGCGGGCTCAGCACGGGTACTGTATAGCACTAACGCAAACGCTTCTTTTCGCATAGGTTTTGCATCTTTTTTTCACGTGCCTCTCGTTTTCTCCCCGTTTTTTTTTTTCTTAACCCTGCGTAACGTCTGTTCTTTGTTTTCTTGTTTGGCCCGCTCGCCGGCAGCCCCACTGCTGTCTCAGGTCTCCCGTAGAGCGGCGATCTTCAGAGGCGATAATGACCTAGCTCGTTATCGGCGGAGTATTTATAGCCCTTCCCGAGACGCTTGGTGAGAAAGACAGGAGAAGAACGAAAAAAAGAAAAACAAATGCAACGCGTGGATATAGATTTTCAAATAGCAGTTAGCAATATCATGGAAGCTACATCAAGGTGTTGGTGAATGGGCGACTGAAATCGTCCAGGCTGTTTTTATGATGCGGCATTCGTAACTCCGCGACTACTCACGCTTGCCAGTGCGGAGAAGTGACGAGTGCGTCTTAACGACCATTGTGTCTTCGGTTTCCTTTATTTTACTTATTTTTAACTGACCAGAAAAGCCCCAGCTTTCGCGCTGTAACGCGGCGTTATAAAACAAAACAGCAGGCATGCTCAAGCTGACAGTGTTCTAGTTTGATCATACCACAACTGCAGATCCAGAAAATAAAACCAATAAACCAATACAGTTAAGTAAGAGCTCCCTTTATTTTGGTAGTATTGGCACACAGGTCAGACGCACAAGCGTTCTCTGTTTCACTTGTCATGAAAATCAAGAACTCTACAAGCACAAGTGGAATCTGAATGGGTTCCGCCGCTCGCGTATTGCTCCATCACTGGGCCATTTTTCGAATCGTGTTGTCAGAAATTGTTGCCCTCGTCAGTTCACGGAAGAGTTAACGCCAACAACGTACAGCAAACGAAAAGAAGTGGAACGAAAATTCGCCCACGTAAGCAATAATGCAGCCACAAAGTACGCAAGAACAGGTTCCAGAGTTCTGCCAAATATCGTGACATGCAATCGATACGTTAAAAAGCTTCAGCATGCATCAAAGCTCGGCAGATTCGATGTCGGTTAGGATGGCTTAAAATGAGACACGGGGCAAAACGCGACTGTTGACGCTGCATTCTGTCTGCCTTTTGTTTTTTTTCTCTCTATCAAATGTTGCAAAATGACTATGATGGTTATCGTGGCGACATGTTAAGGAAAACAAAAAAATCTATCGAAGTACAAGAGACTATCACTGAACCAATATACAGACAAGCTACAGAATGTGCACTGCGTTTGCGCGAATCGGAACACTTCATGCTACTAAAGAGTGCAGCAGCGGCTCCTAGACAACGGCGAGGGTGGAACATCACATATAGAGGTATAAATTCGTGCATCACGCACACCAAAGGGGGAGTGATGGTGCCGCGGTACAGGACGATGCCCTCATGACGTCCTGTTACCTGGGCCGTATAGGCAGTTTTTTTTTTTTTTTTTTGAGGGGGGGGGGGGGGGGGCGGCATCATATTGACTTGAAGTGGGAAATAGGCAGGCAGATGTCGAGTGTAATTTTGTGCTTCTTTGTCATACCAAAATGATTAGGGGGAAGGGGGGGGGGGGGCAGACATGGCCCTGGTGCGCCACTTCCTGGCTAGGCCAGTGCCTGTTACTGACGACAGCTGGCGATGGCAACTCTAAGCGTCAGAGATATGCAGGAAAACAGATCAACGATGGGCAGGTGAGCAGGATAGAATTTTTTTTTTTTTTGCGATTGAAACAAGCTCGTTGCAGAAACATTAAGCACCTAAATCACCAACGGGTAGAAGCCTTTTTTTGTAAGGTAAACAGATAAAAGTAAAGAAAAAGTTGGGAAAGTTAACCTTGAGGAAGTCTTCGGATGACTACCTTTTACTTGGCAAGGGGAAAGTAGAAAAAAAAATGAAGCAGGAAACGAGAGTCCAACAATATCCGCCGAGGTTGCACTATCCAAGTACCACATACCACGAAGAAGCAAGCAGTGGATGCTCTGTAGTGAAGCGCCAATGATACCCGGTAAGCTCGATCACAACAAAGTGGTTGGCGAAGGCTGTATCTATGCATTATTTATTGTGAGGTATAAAAAAAAAACTAATCCTCAGCCCGCACCATAAACATATAGCAGGCACTGCATCTATACGGCCGAAGTTGCTGTCAGAGAATATTTTGCTTTTCGCGGCACATAAAAATAAAGTCTGAATTTTGGCACAGCTGGTACGTGACGTCAAACTTCCACTGTATCGCATCCTGCACTCATTCCTTAGATACGCGTTATATAAGCGCTGTTTAGACAAATACGGCCAATCAAATCCTGCAGCCTAAGTGTGGTGTGTAAAGTCGCCTAACTTGTCTTTCGTGCACTTCATCTGTTTAACTGTTCCGTTCCTAGCTAGTCCAACGTAAGAAATTGTAGCATGCTATAGCACGCGTCCAATATACACAAACGGCTTCTGGTGCTTATATAGTTCACCAGTCAGTCTCCAAAGGAAGAAAGAGGTGATGCAGACACAATTGACGGAGGAGCCGAAAGCGATCCCGTTTGAGAAACAATGGCCTCCCACAATTCAGGTCAGCATAACGGCCAAGCGGCATCCGCAGTCACGCGGGGCACGACCCTTCACTCGGAGAGAGGGCAGGAGGGCTCGACACAGCTTTCCTCCCACGCTGTCGACACGGTACGCGCTAGTTGTGTCTACTACATGTCGGACAAGACCTTATTGACGACCGACGTTGATCTGGGGGTTATTGTAGTTGTTTTTGCTTTTACTCGTATACATCCGCGTGGACCCATGTCCGTCTTCTCGAGGTAGTGAGATCTGTCGGCGCACCACCAAACGGGAGCGTCGACGTCTTGGGCAGGGTCCAGGAAGTCATTGATGCCCTTACTTCACTCTCGTACAGCTGATCGATGGCACAATGGCCAGTGACAAGACTGTCGCAGTCGTGTCCTGCCCCACCGCGGTGGTATAGTGGCAAAGGTACCTAAGCTGCTGACCCGCAGGTCGCGGGTTCATATCCCGGCTGCGGCGGCTGCATTTCCGATGGAGGCAGAAATGCTGTAGGCCCGTCTGCTCAGATTTGGGTGCACGTTAAGAACCCCAGGAAGTCGAAATTTCTGGAGCCCTCCACTATGGCGTCTCTTATAATGATATGGTGCTTTTGAGACCTTTAACCCCACATATCCATCAATCGATCAATCAATCAATCAATCAATCAGTCGTTTCCTGCACGAGGTGCTGAAAAAAGGAAGCACCACTGTGCTCTCAGGCATCTATTAACCATCGTTTACGAAGCCAAGCGCGCGAATCACAGAATGTATTTCACGGTTGATAAGATGCCACAATAACCTGCTTCTAGTATCTCGTTCAATAACGCGACGCAACTTGAAAATACGTCACCAAAGAGTTCGGAGTTCTACTCGCGTCCTACGAAAGAAGTTATTCCAAACAGTGGTCAGTCGGAAATGGTGGTCACGATTTGCTCGTTTTGTTGGAAGCCAAAGAATACAAAGCGAAGAAGGTGAACCGAGGCGATGGTTGTACGTTAATTTAAGAGTGTGATGCGTGTTTTCAATTACCGCCTCATTTCGGCATTTACATTACTCTTTTTCTACGCGAAGCGTATTATAGTATACGACGGTGGTTGGCGCTAACATGTTACAAGGCTCCGTTATAATATCGCGATGTGCTGCGCAGACAATCAGTGGTGTCGCGCACCGGAGCCGGCACCTCCCTCGCACTCGGCCGCAGCCGCGCGCGACTCGCCGCCGCCGGTGTGCGCTTTCCAGAGGAGTGCCGTCATAGCCTTGGTAGACATATGGACGCCGACGCGCGCGCCTTCCCTGTGCAGTCGCCATCTGACACTGCACTTGAGTTGCTTGATAGCACCTCTGACTGGCGTTTGCCACTGTGGTATAGCCATGGAGAAGGAGAGTGCAAATGCTGCTCAACGGTGCAGTAGAGTGCGAAGCTTAACTCATCGGATCACGAAGTAGTTGCCCGGCAAAATAAATGTAGATGTGCCACATAATACGTATACCGTGTGTGTGTCATTGGAACAACTGTAAGCATGATAATCACCTAATCCTAGACACTCTGGAAAGCTAAGAATATATCAGCTGAAGCTTTGCTAACGCTACGTATATCCTGGCATAACTGAGCTAAGCCACTGCCATTTTTTATCATTTAATTTTTTGCACTGTTCTCGACTGTTCGGTCACGCACAAGATGATAATTTCTCGCTCCCAACAACGACGCCGACACCGATGCCAGAATTTCTGCGAAACGAGCTCTGCGTGGAATCCCGAGTGACCTCGAAGTGCGTGACTATTGGCCTATTCTCCGGCCGTACACGAAAACATTAGGGACCACTCGGAACTGGCATAAACAAGTCCGATGCCGTGACGGCCGTGGTTGTATCATTTTCGACGTCAATTCCTCCGCGATGATCGATTGCGCGTTCCCCAAAAGGCAACCGGTTCCCAGCCTGTCACAGCAAACGTGTACGCACCCACGCGATGGAGACAGTATGGCGTACACGGAAATCGTGATCGAGACATGCGGCAGCCTTACGGCCGTTAGTTTACGTCACCGTTGTTATGTGGTACATTTGTTTTTGTTTTCTTGTTCTTAACTTGCCACCGCTGATCGTAGTTCGGGGAATACGTCTGCGAATCTTTCCTTCCTCCATCCATTAACGAGAGTTCACTAGGGAACCAAGCGCCACAGAAACCCAAAGGCCACTGACGCATTCTTTTGCCTCATCTTTTATTCCTCTTGCAATCATGCATGCTGATGTGGTTCCGTGGCTACAGCTTGCGTAGCAGCACGTCTGCGTAGCAGTACGTGTGTTATCTTGTCTTTCATTTGGGGGTGGAGGGGTGGAGGGCGCCTAAGGTTAGTATTTTTGGAGAGATTCATCTTTAGCAGGTGATATATAACCAAGTGCTCGTCACAATAAAAAAAATGTCACCGCCTTTTTTTATTGGTGGAAAATTGGTGGAGTAAAGCGACGAAGAACGAGGTGGGGCGTGTATACATAAGCGAGACCGTAAAGCTCTAATCCAATCCAATCCAAGCCCGAATTTTATTTTCGAATTGCCCAAAGCCCAATACATAGCAATATAGCTTACAATACCTTAGAATATGTGGTGGAGGCTGCGTAGACAGGCAAACTAAATAACGCACGCCTACTTGTAAAAAAGTTCTCATAATTGAGCCTGAGTGTTTACTCTCGCATGTAGTATTGCAACCCGCGGGGCGTGCACTGAAGCGATGCAGAGAGGAAGCCATTTTGTGAACGCAATCAGTCATTTGTGCTTTCACGATACTGTAGCGATGTTTTCTTCTTGTTTCTTCCAAACTATAGGTATCTTTTTCTCAGGACACGCGAAACGAACTTATCAACATTTTTGTTCCTTATTTGGCGAAGTATGCGACAGGAGAGCATGACGTAATTTTTCAGCGGCCAGCATAACCAACTCCATGAATTTCTGTAAAGGGTATACATGAGTCTTCAATGACTTACATGCTTCCATATTCATATGGGCGAGAGCATGTAGGGGTTCATTCTTCGCTTTCGGTACTGGTATTGCAACTGTATTTTGTCGGATTCTATCTTTAGAATGTGAATAACCTGCACGTTTCGTACTTCAAGCATTTGTCTCTGCTGTCGAGTAACCTGGTTGCTTAAAGTACAGTGTGAATATTTGAATAGTTACAAATCTTTGTAACTCCACTCGCACTGGACGGATTCTTAAAATTTTGCGACGTTGAATTCGTGAGGCAATAAGCTCTTCTAGCGAATTCATTCCATAGTTACTTGAAAAAGTGTTTCACGGTCCCTTTAACGCATTTTGTTCGACAGGTGTCACGGCGAAAACGAGCCCATTCGGCTATAATAGCATGCGCTGGTTCAATCTACTGTGTGCGTGTTTGTGTACGCTCGTGTGTATGTAACAAACATATAAATAAGTGTGCACTTAGCGGTTGAAGGGTGCACTAGGGGCCGGAATTCGCTATCGCGTTCAACTCTTAAAGGCGAAGCTCTAGGGTCCCCCTATTTTTTTTTTTTTTTGCGTCATCTCGCGGCTACCGAAACAAGCAGTCATTGATGATATGGAACCCACTGGAAAGATTGCGACACCCTTCCCTTTCAAGGTGACTACAGGCTCCTTAGTAAAGAAAAACGAAAGGCAAAAAAAATGAAGAATAAAGCTTGACTACCCCACTTCAATGCAGACACATACACATGGCACGCATTCAACAAACAACACCCGCTGTTCAGAACACAAACGTTTCTGCAGGTATGGGCTCCCAAGCCTCGCAATTTATATCCCGCTTCCAAACATTGCAGTTGTTATTCCCAGAAGAGAAAATAACGTCATGCTCCCACGTTCCCGCGGCCATCTGCATGCGAGGCGAGTGATGAGGAAATTACCTCGGCAGACTCGCATGGGACGAGCGTTTTCATTGTTTCTTTATACAGCGCGATGAAATTGCCGGCAGACTCACGAGCTTCCCGCTGGCTTTCATAGAGACGCCACTACGCCAGTTCCCGGAAAGCAATAGTTAACTATACAATTATCCTGCTCTGGGCAAGTTTCCACGGTTCAATCTTGCAAGGAAAACATATTCCGAGAAGGCCTGCTGAAGCATCAGTTCGTTGTTCAACTCGTAGTTTTACGTGCATTTCAACTACCAGCAGTTAGCACATGTACATATCTGAAATAATCTTGTAGGCATCACAGCTTTCACTCCTCTCTACACTATTGTACACGCTAGTGTTAAATGCATTAGAATATCGGACGGCAGTGACAGTTTATCTAATACCCTATTATTGTGGTGCGAACATGTTTGGATAGTCTGGCAACAGCTGCGCAGCCGGTGGCGCCCGGAACGCAAAGTTGGGTGGAAGATTGTCGAAGAAAAAGATAACCAACGCCACATGCAGACGAAAAACTATATGTCTATTACAAACGTTGTTTTGCAGTTTTACAATTTTCAACAGGATGTTCAAACATCAATTGCAAAAACGTAGATATACCTTTCTTGAGTTTTGAAGGGAACCTTTATTAGCAGTGTTTCTTAACATACTTGACGTATTATTTCCTTTTCCAATGATACCAATTATTTTAGAGCGAAGGAGGAGAAAAGATACTTGGATTTGGTAAAATTGGGTTGGTGGTCTTTCCTGTCAAGAATGAATGAAAATTAAGACTAACCAGACTAACTGAGGTTTAATTCGTGACAATCAATGAATTAGGTTGTAAACAACGTTTCTTTTTACCACTCGAGGAATTTTTCGGATACTCCAAGAAAGCACAGCATCAGAGCGTCGATGTGGGTGTTCTGGTCTTTCATGGTTGTCTTATATGCTGTGCTATAAGTATGTTACTTCTTTGTCTACATTTGTTGTTAAAGCTCGAAGCCTATCCGCACTGAAGTGCTCCTGCACATATCAATAGGAAACGCCTATCACGTCCGAAAATCAAACTATAGGTATAATGCGCTAACAGAAACGTTCGGCTGCCAGGGACTATTTAACGTGTGCCTAAATGTAAACACGGGCCTCCAGTATTTCGTCCTTATCGTAGCGGCCGGGATTCAATCCCGCGGCCTTCAGGTCAGTAGTCGAGTGCCATAACCATTATAGACCACCGCGTCGGGAACTTAAGAGCAAGAAGGAAGAAAATGGCTAAGGTGTCTCTCGTTGTGGCTTATGGCAGAAGGATAATAACAAGCATTAGAAAGTACCATTACCCCGATGCTGAATGGAAACGTGCTGTACGCCAACGTGTCACTATGTATAAGATCGGACCACCCGTGCGTCACATAAGTTCGACAACCGCGGAGCAGCGGTGAGCTGCGCGAAGCGTTCCTTTTCATTTCGTGCACTCGGCTGACAGAAGCATAAAGTAACTTTCACGCCAACTCCTACTCGACCGACGCACGTACTTGTCGGCTGCGTCGTAACGTAGCGTGCAATGGTATACTATGCATGCAGTGTCGTGATACTACGCAACAGGTAAATAAAGACTATGATAAGAAAGTTTGATGAGCGCGTTTTGCATGCAATACGCGTACGAGATGAAAGAGGCAACTCCCTGGCGCACTCATCTTTCTCTTATTTTATTTTTATTTTTAATGAGATGTAGCGCATTCATCTAGCGTTTCCAACGTCACAGTTATGCGTGTAAAACGCCGACGTGCTCCTTCGCAAGAAACACTTATAGGCTTGTTGCAATTACAGGTTTACAGCTAAGCAACTCGCATTTTCCATAAATGTACGATCGTGTCGAGCACTCGGTGACGAGCGCCATGGTTTTGTAAAGTTGATTGAGAAATTTTTATAAGTGGCTTGCTCAACTCGGTCTATTTTAGGGGCGAAGCTTTATAGCGGCACCCATTTGCCCCTCGTAATCGTAATAGTAGTCGTAGTGTGCAACCAGTCTTACAGTTTGACCTCCAAGGTCGTGCCGGTGAGAGATTTCTTCTGTGCGTTGTTGAACAATAAGAAATTCGCAGCGTGCGCGTTAACTAAAAGTCGAATTCTCCTGTCTCTCATTCCTCCTTAGCAGCCATTGGCATGTACATTGAGCACTATCTGACAAGAAAGGGTTGCTACGTTATACTCGCTGGGCGTAACCTCCTTGGTTTTAGAAAGGTTTAGCGAGCGTTCGGCCGCAGTGCCATGAATGCAGTGAACTAGCATATGCCATGAACTCGAGGTGGTTAAAGGTGGGAAGTGGACCTGAAGCGCAAGCCGTAAGAAAGTGTGCGTGTGCCACCTCTCGTTTAGTCCTTAGAATGTCCACTGGATGGCGGTGCATATGCGGAATATATGAAAAGATGTGAGATGGTGGTACTTGGAGTGTCGAATAGATAGACGAACGGACACACAGACAGATGCATGGATGGACTCATGGATGGCTGCACCGACGGATGGACGCATGGACGGACGCAGGAGCGGATGCATGGACGAACGCAGGGACGGATGCACGGATGGACATGCGGACGCACGAACAGACGCACGCACGGATGGGCGGACGGACGCGCGGACGGTCACACAGACGGACACATAGACGGAAGGAAGCAAGAACGAATGGACGGACGGGTGCTTGGCCCCACTCTCCATCATTCACTCCATGGATATGCTGCCATTTTTTTAAGTGACCGTGTCTATGCACGATATTCAGATATTATCCCTAATCAGTTCTACGTGTCTGCAATAGTGTACATACTAGAAACTGACTTGTGCGCTGAGAAGAAATGGCCGTTCCGTGTATGTCAATGTTCTTGATTGAAACGCACAGATGCGTGCGTACTGTACGACCTGATATATCGGTAAAATAACGAGGTGCTCTCCATGCGGATATCGGTGCTGGACTTTCCTCGTAACTGTTCTGAACCGTTGTTGCCGGAAGGGTTTATTTCTGGCACTCACATACTTTATGTCGACACAAACATCGAATCATTTCGGGCACAGACGTTCTATTTTCTATATATATACGCCCGCGTACGACTTTCCTTCTGCGAATAAGTACTGTGCAACAACAAAAAAAAAAAAAAGCGCAGGCTCCGAGACCACATGTAAAGGCTGCCTATTACGATAAGGTCGTACCTTCTGTGCTATCCAGCTGCTAACTTGAGATGTATCTGAATATTTTCCCAGTGCATTACACGGCCCAGTTCTTTGGCAAGCTACATCACTATACGATACCACTAGATCACCGAGACGGACAATGTTCAAATAATTTGGCAACAGAAGTTGCATTGATTGATTGTTTGATATGTGGGTTTTAACGTCCCAAAGCCACCATATGATTATGAGAGACGCCGTGGTGGAGGGCTCCGGAAATTTCGACCACCTGCATGGGGTTCTTTAACGTGCACCCAAATCTGAGCACACGGGCCTACAACATTTCCGCCTCCATCGGAAATGCAGCCGGTATTCGAACCCGTGACCTGCGGGTCAGCAGCCGAGTACCTCAGCCACTAGACCACCGCGGCGGGGCGGCAACAGAAGTTAGAATACTATATATAACTTTGAAGCGGAAGTGAGCTGATTGCAGCCTGATGAGATAGCAATTCCAAGATGCCGTGATCAGGTTCTGCGTGTGCTGTACATGCACATAACGCAGCGTATGCACGGCTGTATCATTCGGCCATATACTCAACGCGTAATCGGCTCTTTTTTTTTCTTTCAGCGAGGTCTGCCAATACACACAATAGTATACGATAGCAGCTGTACTCTTGAAGGATCAGTTCATCTGATATTACAACTACCCAGTAGTGGCGGGCTCTGTTCTAATTGTTACACGTGACCACTACTGAATACGCCAGGACAAACCACTTAGATGGTCACCACATTCAAGACATTCTGTAGTTACGGAAGTTTTTACGTTGACGAACATGTTGATCAATGATGTCACGCATTACCACGGTAATCTCACTGACTACTGGAAATTATTTTGAATGTGTCCAAAATGATAAATTTTCCTGCACTATTGCAAAAATATTTCTAGAAAGCTTGAGTGTGCAAGATTTCAAAAATATAGCTCATGGGCAATGAAGATCGCTGGTTAATCTACAAACTAAATCAAACGCATGGGTCGAAGATAGTGAAGTCAAGCTTTGACAATAAATTGGCGTTATAAAGAATGAAAAGAAATCGACTACATTGACAAGAAATTATCAATATCCTAAGACATATGCGCATGGATTAGTTAGAGACGTTGATAATGAAAAGAAATCATGACCTGCAGCTTCAGAGTTTTTTTCAAGGTTCAATGTATGCACACTCAGGATGTAAATAGGTGTTTCTGGAACATTCCTCGCCCGCCGTGGCAGCTTGGTAACTATTGCGTTTTAACTCGAGGACGCAGCTTTGATTTCTAGCCGCGGGCGAAACACAGGCGAAATGCGACACAGGTGAAACAGGCGAAATGCGAAAACATCATTGTACTTATTACGCTAAATGACACCACGTGGTAAAACATAAACCCTGTATGGTATGTCCCCCCACTGTAGCGTGATAACAGTATTGATATGTGGTGTTTAGCGTCCCAAAACTACCATATGATTATGAGAGACGCCGTAGTGGAGGGCTGCAGAAATTTCAACCACCTGGGGTTCTTTAACGTGCACCCAAATCTGAGCACATGGGCCTACAACATTTCCGCCTCCATCATGATAATAATATCGAGGGTTCACACGACAGAAACTAAAAGTGTGGAACTCTCTTCAGGGTTCTCCTAAGCAGTTCGCCCCACGGGGAAGCGTATACATTCGGTGCCGAAGAGATGCGCCCTTGAGATGCGCAGCTTTCCTGTGCACAGGTAAGGCGGGTCAGAAAGCCCGGGATTTTCAGGCCTTGTGGGCATGATGGATGAGCTCTTGTAGCTGGGCAGAGGTCGGGCGTAGGTGTAAAAGGGCAGCCTGCAGGGGCTCTATACATGCGCCTCCAGTGAGTGGATGCGTCGCAACACTTCTCTGTTGTTTTTCTCCACCACGGCTTCCGTCTTGACCCAGCTGTGCTCACGACTCCGCTGACTCCGTAAATCAGCGCGCGTCGCTTCGTTGGCGCTGTGAAAGATGTGCGGCCTGGGCGCGCATGTGCCTGAAAGACTCTAAACGCACTTGTACGCTTTCACAACAGATGCTTCGTGTCGTGGAGATTGTAACTTGAAACGCCGTTGTCGAAGCAAAGGACCGTATAAATCATTTCGAGCCCTTTATTTCCAAATAACACGTATAAAGGCAAGAACTGCGACTAATTTACGACGACAACAATAATAGAAGGCTCACCGACGAAGAAGAGCGCGCGATATATCAACTCTCGAGCACATTATTTTGTTGCGTTGTTACATTCCAAAACCGCGATTAATTACGAGGGAAGGTGTAGTCGAGGGCTACGGAAGTTTTGACAGATTGATTTGTGGGGTTTAACGTCCCAAAACCACTATTTGATTATGAGAGACGCCGTAGTGGAGGGCTCCGGAAATTTTGACCACCTGGGGTTCTTTAACGTGCACCCAAATCTGAGTACACGGGCCTACAACATTTCCGCCTCCATCGGAAACGCAGCCGCCACAGCCGGGATTTGATCCCGCGACCTGCGGGTCAGCAGCCGAGTACCTTAGCCACTAAACCACCGTGGCGGGCCTACGGAAGTTTTGACCATCTGATTGATGTCTATCTGATTTATATTACTTTTCGCATATGTCTTCCCATTCCCTTTTCTGTTCGGTATTCTGTCTTGAGTGCTCTTTCAATGCTGGTATTTCGTGCCAACTCACCTAAGGCATCCTCATTAGCTGTAATTTTTGTTTCAATTTCAAAATAATGTCTATTTAGTTAGCACATTTATAACTTGAAACGGTCAGGACACTTGTGTCCCTTAGTTAAGACGCGCTGTCTACAGTATTCTGGCTTGTTAACATCCAAGTTTCTATATAAATACCTGCTAACACGAGCAACCAATCTGCGTAATCCCGTGAGGGTAATTAAACTCGATGCTTCAAGGCAACGCACTTGGCTGTGGAGTAATTACCAGCCAGCGCTTCCAAACACTGCGGGAATCGAAGGCAAGAAAAAAAAGGAAGAATCACAGTGGCGGGTTTCCTATACACCTTTTAGCTACATCGAAAAGTCGTGCCTCATTCGGAAGTGCTGTGCAAGTTTCACATTTGTCAACGTAATGCCAATTAGCCGAGATAACTTTAGAATTATTTTCTAATGATGTCGACGAGTTCTTGAAAGTCCAACTTGTTAGCCATAAAAGCCAAAAAAAAAAAAAACGCAAGGGGAAAACGTTCCACCACCACCTCACGCATTCGGTATTCGGCCTTCCAGCGCTGAGCGCACCGGCGGAGGTTTCCGACGGTGATTGATGACGGAAGAAGGCCACCCTTGTTTGGCGCAGCGACTTGAACGAGAAGTTGCCCAGTGTAATGTGTCTTCATTAACTTGCTTCGTGCACAAATTGCGACGAATGGGCCTTTGCCATGCATGCTTGATCTGAAAAACGTACATAGTGGCGTCAGCTGTTATCACGCGCGAATGTTTCTGTTTGAGTCGCTGATTAAAGTGTACAAGTGACGACGGTGACAAACGAATAGAGATCGAAATCGTGCCAAATAAGCGCGAAATAAAAGATTGAGCAACAGGGCAAAAGGTGATGATACAATTTCCATGTCGTTTTATGATGCCCATTTTTCGTAAATGTATGCTTTTTCAACACAACTTCGCGATATATTTAAATGTATAAGTGTACATCTTATCAACAAGCCGTTATACTACTTAGCGTTTTCTGTTCACTCTTTAATTAAAGGTAAGTCACCCTTCAGTATAAGCTAAAACATCTCAGATTCACGTCACTGCGACAGCATGTGTGTGCTCCATGCTGGACTTTTTTCTACATTCAACGGCCTTTAGCTACGAACGATGACTTTTAAATCGAAGCTTCGTTAACACTCTACTCACTCGTTCTCAGCACAACCATAGCTATTGGACGAAGTATTGGAATATCTTGTCAAATTCCTCCACTGCATTTCCTCGTAATAGGGTACGGTGCACAAAATGAAACACCTGGCAAAGCGCGACAATTTGACTTTGAACCAAATACAATGTCAGCCATACCTTAGTGTGCTTTAATGAACGTTACATTTGATCACTTATTTCAGGAAAAAGCGCTTGTTGAAAGCTACGCTGCTCGACGTCATGCGCTTAGCTATGAGCCATAGGTATCATTCATGACAGCATCATCACCACCTTAATTCACTAAACACCGATATTGGTGGATAGAGGTTGTGTTTAAAATGGGGCTGTGTTACAGTGCTTAATATCGAGCCTCAATTGACGTCGTAACGCTCTAAGGTGTGACGCATGCCTCCAAAGCAAAGCTGAACTTTGAACTTTATCGACGCCGTATTCGTCATGTACAGGGCGGGAGAACAGCGCCGTGCCTGGAAAATAAGTTAAGTGCTTCGTGTGCTCGCTGTGGTTGATAGACGGAGATATGGTGCAGAAAGCTATGGCACGCATGCACCGATAAGAACTTTCTGAAACCCTTCATTTAGTACCATGGTCAATACTGCTCGATCCGAGCTACAAAGGTCATTGTGTCTTCTCTTAGAGACGTTTAAACGAATACACAACTGTAGTGAGCGCTTTCGGCAAGTATAATCTGTTTTTTTATTCGTGTTATTTTTACGCTTTCGCATGCCATTACATAACATCTTTGATTGATTACCTATTTGTTGGAAGCGCAACAGACGCGATATAGTCTTTTCGAATTATTCGCACTTTTCAGCACCTGTAGGGGCGTGGAGAGCGTTTCAACATGGCGGGTCGAGAGGTGATAGATTGATTGATTGATGTGCTGGGTTTAACGTCCCAAAACCACCATATATTACGAGAGACGCCGTGGTGGAGGGCTCCGGACATTTCGACCACCTGGGTTCTTTATCGTGCACCCAAATCTGAGCACACGGGCCTACAACATTTCCGCCTCCATCGGAAATGCAGCCGGGATTCAATCCCGCGACCTGCGGGTCAGCAGCCGAGTACCTTAGCCACTAGACCACCGCGGCGGGGCGAGAAAGGTGATAGAGGCTACCTGAAAGCGTGCTCGTCTCGAGAGTCAGGCTGCTTTCGGGCCTGTGCTATCTCTAAGCGCTAAACACAGAGATGTATTGTCGAAGGAGAGGCAGTGTTTATCGCTGGTCACGTTTTGCAAATTCCGTACGATATGTGAGAATTTACAGCAAACAGCGGTAGCGCTGGTGTAAACAAAGCGCCACACGTGCGTTTATGGCGAGATGTATGTTTCCCCGCGCCGGCTTAGCTGCGAAACGATTGTTCAAAGTAGTCGAGTGGCACAGACGCAGTGAAACAAAGGTGATTTAGGAGATAGAAACACTACGCATGTGATTGCTTTAGCTCGTACCTCGTTTTTCGCCATGGCGCAGCACGACTACGATGCGCCCGCACCAACCTACCATCACCGTCTATCATCTTCCTAAACATTCCGCGCGGTGGCGCTAGCTGGTCTGAATAGTGCAAGGGGTCAAACCAAGAAAAAATCGGTTAAGAAGAAGGTGAAAAAACGGAGATCGACATGTGGAGAATCGACATGATTAAAAAGTCCGCGCTAAAGATCTATCAAACTTTCAAGCAGGAATTGCCAAGGAACATCTCTATGATAATACTAGGGGTAGTTCTCTACTGTTTGAGGCAAGGACGGGAGTACTGCGAACCAAGACATATCGAGCCAAATACGAAGAGTACACACGGTATGCATGCCTGTGGAGAGAAAGGAAGCTGCCGAACCCTGATAATGTTCTGTAAAGGACTTCACCCTACAGTTCAGGATGAGGCGCAGAGTCTTTCAAAGCACTGGGGTTTAGGGACAGCGAGGGCAAAATAGACTTTAAGCGGGTAGAATTAACTAGAAGGAGTTTATCTGATTGGTGGCTAAAGTCAAGGCACGAGTTAAAATTAAATCATTCACTGCAAAGTACCAGTCCTTAACCCCAGTATTTAAAGGGAAAAAATAAATCTAGTTTTTGGTTCACTAAGTATTACGGCTTGGTGGCGTTAGCCACCACCCCATCTAAAGGGTACAGCCACATCAATCCATCATCCATCCATCCATCCAGTGCTAGGGTCAAACCCCTTGACCCCTTGATCTGGAAAAATCAAGGGGTCAAACCAAAAGAGCTATCGGTTAAGAAGAAGGTGAAGAAAACGGAGACCGACATGTGGAGAATTGGCATGATTAAGAAGTCCGCTCTTGAGATCTATCAAACTTATAAGCAGGAAATCGCCAAGGAAAGTATCTATGATAATACTCGGCGTAGTTCTCTACTTTTTGACGCCAGGACGGGAGTATTGCGAACCAAGACATATCAGCCAATACGAAGGGTAGACACAGTATTCAGTGCGTATGGGGAGGAGGAGGAAACTGCCGAACACTTGATGTTCTGTAAAGGGCTTCGATCTATAGTTCAGGATGATGGCGCAGAGTCTTTCAAAGCACTGGGGTTTAGGGACAGCGAGGGCAAAAATAGACTTTATAGCGGGTAGAAATAACTAGAAGGAGGCTATCTGATTGGCTACTAAAATCAAGGCACGAGTGAAAATTAAATCCTTCACTGCAAAGTACCAGCCCTCAACTTCACTATTTAAATGAAAAAAAAAAGAGATAAACCTAGTTGTTGGTTTACTAAGTATTACGGCTAGATGGCGTCAGCAGCCGCCCGATCTAAACGGTACAGCCATATCAATCAATCCATCCATCCATTCAGTGCGAATATCTTTCGCTAAGTGACCATTGCAACAAAAGAAAGTCACGTAAAATACATAAGCTCGCGTCACACAATCGAAAGGTGGCACGCGCCTTTCATGCCGTAACGTCCATAGCACCTTAGTAACCTTCATCCACGTTCGCGTGCCGCAGTTGTGTTCATGCGTAACAAACGCGAGCCGACACCCGCTGTCCCGTTTCTTTTCTAGTTTCGTTTTATCTGCCGATAGGACGACTGTGTTTAACTATGCACGCCTATCGCGACGGACAACACGTGGCGTTCGTCTGCTGCGCATCGTGCGCGCATGCAAATGTGTGACGGACCTGCGGGCACGTGGAAGTAGTCATTTTCCCAGAAGAGAGCATTTCCTTCAAACAACGCAATGGGGCTCTTTCACAACGTCAGTGGTACGACGTGGTTGGTATGTCTGAATGCCTTGGAGTGCATCAACATCATTATGTCTGATCTTCATTCCTCCACCCTTATCAACTAGGCACCGCAGCATGTCATCATGGAGGCGTTTCCATAATCCTAAATAGCGAGGTCACAAGGGGTCTTCATGCACCCCATGTCTTTCCGCTCCCCCTTTGTGTGAAGACTCTGTTGGGTCACAAAGTGTGCATATTACTTCATCAGGCTGTTATGAGACCAAATTATCGGATTTTCTTTCACCGTCAGGGTTGCATAACTTGGTGTCCAAGATTAAACTGTGCATCGTTAGGAGATCTCGAAAATAAAGACCTTCATTGTGTCCATGGAACGCTGGAATTCATAATGAAATGAATTTCGCCTATTCGTATGTCATAACGCATTTGCAACGTTAACCGCCCGAACATTTGTGAAACAATGCACAATGCGTCTGTTTCTAAAGCGTAAAACGCTCCGTGCAATAAGTTGCACAAACCAAGAACCCATTGAAGAGTCATTTTGGCGTGAAAATGATGCACGGTAGAAGCATTAGCGATATGGAACGTTGGTTACGTACGGGAATGCGTGAGCCGAGCCAACTCTTCGGTACACCACGACCTCTGTGCACTATCGTCGCAAAATAATGGGTGACTAAGTTTTGCGCATGCCTTCAACGCAGTCCTTGGGAACGTTATTCGCTGTAACGCAGTCACGTAAGATTTATGTGTGCAAGAATTGTGTGCGAAATAAAATTATTATATAAATGTATGTCAATTTTCTAGAAGTTTTAGGGTGCAAACTGCTCAAAAATGTTGAGCAGAGGCAAAACTGTATTGCGTAGGGGCGTATCGATGTTGCCCCTCCCCCGCCTATCTCATTTTTTTTCAACCATTCTATACAGAACACAAATTTACACTCGGCCATACTTACCTGCCCAGACACCACGTCGAATCAAGGTCACCCCCCCCCCCCCCCTGCCCCTCGTCTAAAAAAATTGGGGGATCATTAAGCTCTGCCTTTCAGATCTGAACAAGATAGCGACGTCTTGTCCCTAGGGCGTACTTCAAGCACTTAGTGCATGAAATCTTTTCGAACTTGCTATGCACCACACTACGTGGCCTTGAGCTAATAGTTGGAGTGACCTGCGTGCCTATTGTAGTGGTGACCGGTTTCAAACCATGAATAATTGCGAAAATCGGGTGTTCTGACGCTCTAATACATGTACGCTTGTACCACGCATTATTACTGCAATATTATGTTTATTGTGAAGCGTGTACACAGGACGCGTGTGTTTGTAAAGCATGAAAGTTACTTTCACTACGTTTCGAGCAGATGAAGTTACTTTCACTATTTTCATAAACAGAGGCGGGGCTGTATGGTAGAGCATGCAAATGACCCGGGTTCAATTACTACTCGGACCTAGAATTTTAGGGGCGAAGCCCCTTAGGGTGTGGGTCTGCTCATCCTCTGATGGTGTATGTAGCCACCGGTGGCACATACCCGAAAGAGCGGCCCTTAGAATGTTCGCCGGATGGTGGCACTTAATATGATGAATACAGATGGCTGTACTTGGAGCGTACACTAAATAGACGGACGGATGGATGGAAGCACATACAAATAAACGGACGGATGGATGGACGCACACACAGATAGACAGAGGGACGGTCGCATGAACGGATGGGCAGACAGACGGAAGAATGGACCGACGGATGGATGGATGCACCAACGGTCACACGAATGGACGTACGCACGTACGGACGCATGGACAACGCATGGACGAACGAAATCAAGAACGAATGGGCGGACGAAAGCACGGACGGACTGACGAACGCTTCGCCCCACCAATCATCATTCACTTTGTGGATATGCTGTGATTTATTTAGTATTTATTCGATTTGCATCTTTCTCAACTTTTCGGTCACTCACAAGATCATTTCGCGCTCACAACCAACGACGCCGACGCTGACACCGGTAATTCTGCGAAACGAGCTCTATAACGCTATCAGGTTAAAATAATTATGTCTGCACCCTCGTAACGCATCCCCTTTACGTACGGCTGTGCCAATCTTCGTGAGACTGCATAGATGCTGCCATCGCCCTATGTCTTGCTGGCATTGCTAATGTTCCAGTGAGTCCTTATTTAAAGGCATCAGTACCAAAGCTTACGCAGGCACAAAGACAGTGTTGTACTTCCTGCAGGAATTGCCTTTTGGTCCCACACTGACCTGACACGCATGTCGTGAACCGAGGATATTTGAACTCGCGCCGCAACGTTTAACGTTTGAGCCACGGTGGTACAGGTAATTTGTGTGGATAAGCTAATTGGCGAAAGTGCGCTTCCCATTAGCGCGAGAGAGCGTGGAGATTGTATAATCGCATTTCCAGCTCGGTCATCGTGGCCGAGCGGACCGTTACGATCTCGGTTCGTAAGCGCGGGCTGACGTGTGTAACAGGTGCGCGGGTGTTACCTTACACTACGATTAGAGGAGCAGCCTCTGCTGACCTTTTCCGCGGTAGTCGTCCGACTATTGCATAGCACACTTGTGACGACACCGGATTGTCAGTACAATGTCCAGAGCGACAAGGAAAAAAAGTAATCGTTTGTCTCAAAACTACAGCACCGAATGTGATGAGTTTCTTGCATTCAAACAAAGAAAAGTTGAGACTATTTTTATTGGGTGGAAAGGGGGTGGGGATGCCTTCATAAGACCATTGATCATTCAGACCGTCTATTTGTTTTACGAAAATGAAGAAAAATAACGGTGTTAAAAAACAAAAGAAGGCCTTTTTATAAGAGCTTTGAGCGCGAAAGACGACGCAGGACAAACAGAGAGACGCACGCCACGAGCACCCCAATGAACTGGCCCACCTATACTAGCGATGTAAACTAGACAACCTAGCTATCTTGTTACAAGAAAACGGTCTATAAGCGTCAACTTGACATGTATATATAGCAGCGCCACATCACACAGCGAAGCTAACAAGTGCAGCAGAAGCTCTGCTTTGCGCGACTGAGTGCATGCCAACGTTGCAACTTCTTGGCACGCACGTACGGCGTCAGAGTACACGCCATTTGCACAAGCTATTCAAGGACAAGAAGCAGACTCGCGTCGTGCTTCGTTCCTTACGCTAGCATTGCGTCATCGCAGAAAAAAAAAGAAAAAAATGAATGACAGTGATCACAGAAACTAGGTAGGGAATTTATCCCTCATGACGTTGCCTTTGTTTCTATCTACAATTATGTTGCCGAAATTTTTGTTTTATACCGCTATTCACTCCCCAGGGTATTTATATACGCTTGATTTTTCATTTCTATAGCCACAGCGAGTTTCTGTATGCGGTGTGAAGCTAAAACGCAACATTTTCGATGCTCTGGAACATTGGCACTCTATTTTTTATTATTGAAATAAAAGATAAACGAAGCACCTAGTAATTACGAAATAAAAATATAAGAAGCGAAAATAATAGATTTACATATACACAGCACTACATCGGTGAGCCCGAAAGTTCTCGTTTGGGCAGAGCAAACCACATAGTCGCGACACACACTTTCAATCTAGTTCGCTCAATATTCATCCCAAATCTTGGTCTCTCAAAAAAGAAAAAAAGAAAAGAAAGGTTGGAGCATTTTTATCACATTGCGGTTTATCATAGATTGTCATGGGTCTAGTATTTTCTCCCACGACAACATTCGCTCCGAGTCTAGCGTGTGAAGTTCAGTTCGAGTATGATCAATGTCGTCCAAACCTAGAATGCCATCAGGCGATGAGCGTTAAAACGGCCGAGCTGGATCGTTTCGAAGTCAGTAAGGTATATAGTGTGCCTAACAATCTAAGCTGGTGAGTACCAACGTACCTTTCGTGAGTGTGACCGGATAGTGACACCTATATCCGAAAACAGTATGCGACACTGTCACCTGTTAGTATACAGCTGACTCGGACACTGGTCCGCGTGCTTCTATATTCTAAAAAGAGCAGTCCACCGTCACATGCCAGACAGTTACGTGTTCTGAGCGGTAGGGTCCCGCATGGCGTCACATTAGCGCCAAAATTTGAATGTACGGAAAGATTCTGTCTGGCATTGATCAGTATCGCTATTTTGCAGGGTTATCAAAGGTGGTAGTAATCTACGCCAGGCCCGTAGCCAGGGCGGAAGTGCTTAGCCCCCGCCCCCCACCCTGAAGTTCTGATGGATGGTGGTGTTTTACCGAAAATAAGTAATGGCCCCGCCTCGGTGTCTAGTGGGCTGAGGTACTTGGCTGCTGAGCCGACGGTCGCGGGTTCGAATCCCGGCTGCGGCGGTTGCATTTCCGATGGAGGTGGAAATGTTGTAGGCCCGTGTGCTCAGATTTGGGTGCGCGTCAAAGACCCCAGGAGGTCGAAATCTCTGGAGCCCTACACCACGGCGTCCTCTCATAGTGGTTTTGGGACGCTAAATCCCACATATCAATCAATCCATCAATTTAAATAATGAAATAGGTGTTCCCATTTAGTAGTCAAAGTCTTCAGCAAGTGCCCCCCCCCCCCCCCCCCCATAAAAGAATACTGCCGACGGGTCTGATCTATACCTAGAGTTGTTTCAGATTCCTACTGTTTGCCAGAACAAGAGCCGACAACGAAGTGCTGCGTTACCAGTAACGTCATACGTGACATTACTGCACAAGTCGCCTGTCTCTCGTGCATGTGAAGCTGACCAATAGTTCCGCTACCGCACTCTTTATGATAGAGGAAAGGCGTGTCGCACGTATATGTCTACATTTGCGAGCCGTCGGTCATGCCTTGGCTTGTGAGATGGCGCTAAATAACCACCGAAGCAAATATCTTGAATAGCTCAATTATAATGTAACTTTAACGACAAGTAAACGAACGGAAACGTCCCGTCAGTGTTCTTTACGCCCCTTTCAATGCGCCTGAAAGGGAAAGAAAAAAATAAAAAAGGATATGCTCATAAATCAAAAGCATATCAAATAAATGCAAGAACAACCACCATTCACCACCGGCCCTCTTTTCCTTCAGGCATGTCACGTGTAGCATACTTGCGTCGTCACGTGTCGCATACGTCATGTGCCCGATCGCGTGATGCGCACCTTAACTACGCCAGAGCGCGCATCGCGTAATCCTGCGCGTCACGCAATGAGCCACGTTCCGTTACTTTTGCCTCATTTGTAATCTGTTATCGTTCATGTTACGTCGTGGCCGTCGACGTCATCTGTGGGTTGATACGCTCCTAAGTCGACACACGTTAGCAGGCCGTTAAAAGTGTACAGTGTGCGTGCAGCTATGCGCTTATAGGACGAGGCGAGAGATTTACGAGAGCGCACACCACTTTTGTCGCGACGACAAAACGAAAAAAAAGTAAATAAAATGGGGAAACACGAACTTCAGCTGCAGTCGACGCCTTCCCGCAGAGCTATTGGCTATGGCGGTCACGTAATCGATTGGACGTGACCGTCGTCCGCCGCACTAAACCGAGAGTTCAAATGTCGCGCTCATTAAAACGCGTCGTATAAATCCTTTCGAGATAAGCGGAACCTCTTCATTGTGTCGGTGATTCAAATCAATGTACCACAGTTGCACAACGGGCCAAACAAATCTGCAATTGAAAGGCAAAGAAAAAAGCGCCGCACAAAAATAAGAAGTAGGTTCACGTGTCTCGTTCAAACGACTTCCTATACCTTGATGGCGATAAGAAGTTTGCACGAAACAGAAAATAATGATAAAGGAAAGAAATAAAAGGAAGATGAGGAAAAGGGGATTTAATGACCACCGATTCGATAAGCGTTGCTCCACTTAAAGTGCAGTGATAAATACGAGATGAAAGGGGAAGCAGAACACTCGCCTCAAGAACACGCTTGGCTCACGTGAACGGCGACGGATTGCGTTCAGTGGCCCTCCAATAGGTACGTGTTAGGATGAGTCATCAACGCGCTTGGCTGCGGTGACGTAGAAGTGATAAGCCAGAGATTACGCGAGACGTTTCGCAACACGATCGTCACTACGCGGCATTCGTGCCCGCACACACAGAATGGCACTCGCGAAGAAGTCTGTGCGCTCAAGATTTAGATGGCACCCGTGTTATCGAATTTGGTGTCACTCAATCCAGGCGCCAGTGTAAAGTGAGTTCCACTGAAGATATGACCTCACAGTTCATATCTCATACGTGCGGTTTGAATTCGACCAAAAGGGCTTTCATGTGTCGCCTATTTTGTGAGTAGGCCCCGAATTTTTGAGCGACTCTCAGTCCGTGGCCAATAAATAAATAAATAAATTAATAAATAAATAAATAAATAAATTCGGCTCAACGCATGTACCCTGAGAATCGATATTATGTGAAGCATGTGGTGGGAAGGTTACTATGCTGTATTTTTTTCATTTAGCAAAACATTATGAAACGACGCTAAAGATATGTAAAAACGTTGTACACACATACATATGTGTAACAGTCACATATGTTTTATATGGTCACTTGTTTAGAGTTGCGTAACAATGGGCACAGCAACAAGGGTATTAGCAACACCAGAAGCGGTAGGCTAATATGCACGCTTGTTCTCTCGAGGATGGTGGTCCTGCACACTGCTACAGATATCAACTTCAGTGGATGACGCTTATAACTACACTTAACGCGACTTGACGGCTGTACCACAGGAGTGCATATTTAATGTTTTATAAAATTGGATAGCCACATCGCAACAATTGATATTTCACGAACGCTACGCCTGCATAGGATCTGTATCCAAAGCAGTTCCGAGGTCTGACATGGCTCTGTGGTAGAATAATCGATTGCCACGCCCAATGATTGGGTTCGATTCCTGGTGTGACAATAAGATGATTCTTTGCAATTGTAGGGTCAACGCTGCCGATGTCGGTTTTTCTTGACGCTCTCGCATTTAAATTTCCGACGTCTGTTTTCGCCGTTCCTAGGTAAATATGAAGTGCAACACTTGTGGCGCATACGCACCCGTAATATACGGGTATGTCCCCATATCTGGCGGAATGTGACAACGTACGTGGTGGGATAGTGGCATCATTCATGTCATGACCAACGAGTTGTATTCTTCGAATTATATTACCCTCTCATAATAATTTTGGTTAACCCTAAGTTGACTTAGAAGTGTGGCAGCTTGGGCTAGTTGGTATGACATGACGATAGTTATAGCGCGAGAACAGAACGACGACACAGAGACAAGAAGGACACGAAGTATACGAGCGCTCGTGTCCTTCTTGTGTCTGTGTCGTCGTTCTGTTCTCGCGCTATAACTATCCCCAAGTTGACGGAGTGATCACGAGGGCTCCCAGACGAAGGCGTATTGATTCATTAAATAAATTTAGTATTAAGATTTCCTATTAAAAAATAAAGAAGCGCTTCTCTGGTTAAGTGCGCTGGAATTCACTTTTGTGTAGCTTTGTCACAGCTCACGTGTTCCGTTTAACTTTTGGAGCACTTGTACAAAACAGCTGTAGCCTCAGCAAGCTGAAGCACGCCGAAAGACCATCATGCCACGCATATTTAGGATAATTCGCGTACTATATATATCCTCCAAAAGAGATGCCAACTTCACACCGCTATAACTGTATTCCATATATTCCATAATAGACTGGGAAAAAGCTTTTTCTTTTTTTCTCAACTTCAGTGGTTCTATAGAGCAGTTGCTGCTAGTGGCCCCTATAGCACGACGCCAGAACCCCGCCCCCTTACCGTGCCCCTTCTTATTTCAAAGCCGACATGGCAGTTTTGACTTCATTTGGAGTTGACACTTGAACTTATGGTTGGAATTTGTAAGTTCGTGACATGCGGGATGAAAATGAACATGATTTCTATGTTTTCATTCCACTTTTCTTAGTTATTTTGTCAATTCTTCTAATTTTCTCTATAACTGTAAAGCACACCCCTCCCCCTCTCTCTGCATTGCCATGCGGGCCGTGCCAGGTCGGCTTCAGCAAAACTCGGCCGTCCAGCTTAAAATGTTGCCGACTATTGGTCTAGAGAATAAACTGTTGGACCAGTTTGTTTCTTACGTTCATTCAATAGCACTGAAAAGACAGGTACTGACGAAGAAAACATGACGCCCGTGCGTCTTGTCCTCTTCATCGGTCCCTGTCTTTTCAGCGCTATGGTATTAATGTTAGTTTACTCACAGATGAAAACAAACACGCGCATACAAATGTTTTGTACTTACATTCACACCTGTGCTTGCCCGTGTGGGTGCTCCCTCTCCCCCTTGAAGTACAAAACATTGCCTACGCTCATAATTAGTCTATTCATTTGACGTTTTACAACAATCTTTAAAGTATTTATGCCTAGTCACAAATTACGCAAAGAAAATATCCGCAAGAAAGCCAATCCTCAGTCATTGTGACCTAAGGAAATTGAAGTCGTTTGTCGTCTCCTCTCATTGGCTGGTCCAAGTTAACGTCACCATTGCACGACAGTAAGTCTAGCCAATTGGCAGGATTCATTGTGGAAGAACGTAAGACACGCACACACAAAGGGAAGAGAACATACCGAAAAACTAACCTGCTTGTGTTCTTGAACAAAAACCGCAAACGTGTTATGCAGGTGCTCCATTGCAATGCTCGCCGCCATGAGGACGTGCCATTCGCCACCGGGAATCAATTCTTTCTAGTCGCTCTTGGCCCAGAAAGGTCCCATAGCCACTGAGCGATCGAAATGCCGGCGTTTCCCTTCATCTCGAGTTCGTCGCTATATCACTACTCTGCACTAAGTGATTAAGATGTACCGCTTCCCTTCCAGATATTGTTGACATGCAGTCACTCTTTCTTGTTTGAGAGTGAAACCGGCGCAGCAAGGGCCTTATAGTGTCATCTTCATCGACATTTACTATCACTTTTCAGCTACGTCCCTCGCTACAGCTTCATTCTGTTCATACTCTCAAATGTGACGCGACGGAACTCCTCAGGTGAGGAGTGTCACGAGTTTTTGCGCTTTTAGAAAGCATATCACCTAATTGTACCTGCCGTTGCGTGCGCAAAGATAACGTCGGCGTGATACCGGTCCAAATGCGTGACATATGAACCCACTGGTGGCCCAATAAAGGGAAGAAAAAAGGAGCCAGACGGCGATATATAATTCCACACGAGTTGGAAGACGGCAAAATTACGCATGCTCTCGTGGCTTCCGAACTTACGCAGAAATCCTCCACCTCAGGTGATCACGGACGTTGACACGTAACGCTGTCTGTCGTCGCTTGGCGTATCAGCAGTCACAGAGGGCAAGAGAGCAATCGATAACATCGGTTCGTGCGATTCGTTATTAAGCTTCTCCAACTCACGAACGAACCAGGAGTGCTACGATGGCCTCGATTCATCTCTCGATTACCCCACCATCGTAGAAGGGCCAAGTTAGTATGCCTGATTTACGCACTAGAAGTGCATCACGCAGCGGCGTCCACTGCCCCGAGACCGATAAAAGTTTAGCCACATGTCTACAGTGTGCATCTATATAGCATTGTGGAAGGCGACGGAGCTCGGCAAGGCTCAGGGAAAGTGTTTCCTTTCTGGTATTTTTTTCTGGATATAACACATCAGCCGCTGTATGTTCGGTCTAGCGGGCGCACTGTGCTTCGAGTCATTAGATGGCACAGCGGCTGATAGACCCAGTGAAGCAGTGCTGGTGACTTGAAATTCATCTGATCCGCCATGGTGTAAGAAGCCTCCACAACGTATTCGCTCGTAATGGTGTGGGCTGCCTCTCTGAGCCGCTTAAAAAAAGCGGCGGAGCAAAATCTCCTTTATACTTCGCAGTAGTAAGGAGAGGGGGAGTGGCCTGCGCTAAACCTACACTCTTCCATGAGGAACCCTCCACATACACATGCTTCGCATTGATTTTGCTGACCTCCTGACGACATCGTTTGGGCGCTTGCACAGGAGGTTCTCTTTTAGAGTGACTTTCTAGGGAGGCTTTCTAGCCCCCCCCCCCCCCCATACATTGACATAATAGGGAGAAGGGCTCTACGACATAATTTCATCCACATTAAGGGCAACCCTACGCGTGGTTATGTCAGTAGGCATTATAGAGTTCTATCTGCCCTCGGAATACCATGGTGCCACTGCTCAAGACGATTATTGTTGGGCGGCACATTGAAATGATCGACACGCCCGCACAAGTATACTATAGCCAGAACGGCAGTTCGTTACAAAACACGTTCTACCCACTTGAAACACCTCTCAGCGATTCGATGCCACCTTCATCGATAGAAGAGCACAAAACTCGCGTGAACAAAAGAAACTGGCTTCAAATCACCGCACTTGCCTGCATAAAGACGTAGAATCAGCAGCTGGCGTGCTGCTGCCCCGCCGTGGTCGTTTAGTGGCTAAGATACTCGGCGGCTGACCGCAGGTCGTGGGATCGAGTCCCGGCTGCGGCGACTGCATTTTACATGGGGGCTAAAATGATGTGAGCAATGTGCTCAGACTTGGGTGCACGTTCAAGAACCTAGGGTGGTAGAGATTTCCGGCGCCCTCCACTACGGCGTCTCTCATAATCATATATGGTGGTTTTGGGACGTATAACCCCACATATCAATCAATCGCGAGCTGCTGCCGAGACTACTGACCCCACTTTTCGTAGCGCCATCTAAGAAGGCACCGACTAAGCTACAAGAAAGCTGATAACGGCGCGAACACCAACTAGACGCTCAGAGATTGCGCTTTTCAAGGCGTTGCGGGGAGAGTGTCATCGCCTGTCTATTTATACTCTTACACAGTGCTCCAGAGGGGAAAAAAATAGCTGTTGGTGTTCTTTGTTTTTTTTTTTTTCAGGCGATTGCCTCATGTCAGTGAGAGATTCTACATGCCGTAAACTAACCCTACCTTGGATCTGCTTCCCATCGTGGTCAAGCGCTACATTCTGTTGCAGTAGGCCATCTGCAGATGGAGACTATAACCGTCCTACGGAAGTCGCATTCATGCTCCTGTCGTCCTCTTTCGGGCCTGGCGGCCATCCATAAAGGCTCGAGTCAACCTGTTACCAGACCGATTAGTCTCTTTGATTCCTGCGCCTGGCTGATTAACTATCACTATCGCTTTGGAGTGGTGACAAGTGCTGAAAGCTAGAAGCGAAAAAAAAAAAACGAATGCCTGCGCCAAGACTGACCCGGAAGCAGATGCATGATGAAAACGTATGCGGAACTGTACTGCCCCTGAAAAGTGCCGACGCCTTTGCGCTCGATATTCTACTAGCGTTTAGCGAAAAGATAAGATCATATACTACGGGGTCACTTATATGGCGCCATAAATACTCACCATCCTCTTTTAAATTCGAATGGTGGAATATTCAGCTGTGTTTCTTGAAACATGTTGTGTATAAATGGCGTCGAAATGTAATACTCCCTATACTAACGATTGATAAAGTGCGAAGGAGAGCAGAAAAGGTAGGGCTCATGAGAGTTAGTAAGGCTGATGAGGCCGGTCGAGCAACGGCCTGCTAAATCAATGTTTGTTCTCGTCCATGCTGCAGGGTTTCTTTCGGATGCAGTATCCAGTCGCCCTGGTTGAGCGTAATAAATGGAGTTGAGCACGACAGCCAGTTGCCTTTTTTTCCCACGAAACACTGCGTGCACGGGTACAAAATATGGCGCATTGCTGCTTCATCAGCACAGCTGTCACAGACCATGTTATGCAGTTCGCGTTGTCAACGTTATAAATATAACTGCGGGGATTTTACGTGCTAGAACCACGATGTGGTTGTGACGCATGCCATATAGTGTGGGGCTGGATTAACTTTAACTACCTGTAGGTTCTTTAACCCACACCTGAAGGTAAGCATATGGGCGTTTGTTGCTTTCCGCCTACATCAATATTCGGCTGCCGTGGCCAAGACTCATTAATAGTTAAGCTGTATACCATGGCGAGTCGTTGCCGGCGTCGTAAGGAAATCAACAGACTTTGAAAAAAACTGGAACTAAATAGAAAATGAGCTTGTTAACTGCAATTAAACTTATTCTACGGCGCTAAGTATAGCCATTGTAAGATGTTGGAAGGAAGGAAGGTCGCTGCTGATGGCATCCCACCGCTGCCACCAGTTCTAAAGGTTGAAAGGAAGGAAGGTCGCTAGGAATGATGGCCTCCCTGATGTAGCCGGGTGGAGGAACTGAACGCTGACAAGAGGATACGGAAAACAAAACATGTTTATGGTACTATTTACACATATTTACAGAGAAGAAAGGTTAGTGGTTTCACAAACCACGAGCGTGGTGGTTGAACATTACATAGTTCAGAGCGACGTCCAGCACTCTGCGGCGTCGTTTTAGGCCCTGTCGGGCTCCTCCTTTCCGAGTGGAGCACCAATCACACACACACAACAGGTGAGGGGGACAAGCATGCACGGTCCTCATGAACACTGCACTGTGGTGGCGCCAGCAGGGCTCTTCCTCGTCGTGGGTGTGCCGTTAGTCGAGAGTACCCACGATCCTGGCCGCATACTTCAAAGGGTCCACCACACAGCTCGCCCAATTAGCGGGGCGATCTGTGGTGTCCGTCACGGTCTCTTTCAGGAAGACGCCGTCCCTGTTGCCCTCTTTCGTCGTGGCGACGCGGCGACACGACGTCTCCTCCTCAGGCCAGCAGGGACAATGCCTGGCGGGCATAGGCAGTCGGCCGGTCGGCTACTTGACTGAGGATTAAAGAAGCGCCGCTCCGCCGTCAGCTCTGTCGCTGGTCACGCCAGCTTTCCCGTTGCCCGATGAGTCGCCGAGTCCATTAGTCACCGCTTCTGCTTGAAGGGACGACAAAAGGGTCCGCATTTGAAGGACGGGAACTCGCCTTTGCTTGCTGCTTGGTCTGGATAATTGCTCAAATCTTCGGCAGCGACGGTCAGACTGGGCGCCGAAGGGATTTAGAACCTCTCCAGTGGATCGGCTTACGCACAAAGGCGTCTGCCCAGACGAATTTCCAGGCCAAACTTAACAGCTCCTCCGCCGCCCGGAAAATCTCGGCTGGCCAGCGCTCCCAACCGCTGGGCACGAAGAGAATGGTTGGTGACGAGGACGATGGCCTGGCTTTCTCCCTCCAGCTGCGAACTCGAAACCAACTCCCAAACCAGCTCACAATGATCGGCAACAGCAAGGCGAACCACACAACACGATACCATGCCGAAGTCAAGCACATTGGACTCGCCCAGGACCCTCCAGGCTTCTCAAGAAACGCAAACCAATTCTACTCTGAAATTTTGACAGAATTTGGTGCCGCCAAAGGTACAACAATCACGGACGTGGAGACGCTTACCAAAGATGTAACATATTGCCGTGTGAGAAAGCACACAAAGGCAAATACAATTTGGCCCCATATATCCGTAATTACACTCTTTTACAACTAGCTTTCTCCAACCATCCGCACTACTGAGTTGTAACTAACATCTGCTAATCTATCATTAACTTAATGAAACATCACTATCTACAATGGTTTTCGCACAAATGCAGCCTGAACCCAACTCAAGGTAACTGTGAGCATTATTCATTCTCTTAATTACACACTTAACGTAGTCGTGAGTGCCTACTTTGGGGACACCCTGACGCCAACGAAAACTCACTCACAACAGATCAAACTGCGTCTTATCAATCCTATAAGGGTATCTAATCTCAAAATTTGGTGAACGCAGTGCTTTCAGCTCAAGTGATCATATATGATCCCTAAGTGATCACAAAAACAACAAAACGAAGTAAACTTTGTGTGCTAACACGCTCATTTGCTGGATGTAGTTTCATGTCAGCCCATGTTTTTAAAGAACGCACATGACTTTGCTGTGCGCTCTAGCACGACATCATACTATCATCCAAAGAACGGTAGCATACTAACACACCCCTAATCGTAGGTCATATCACGATGACCTATGCCACCACTCATTCAAATTTAGCGGGCGTACCAAATCTGCATCCCATACCTACATGCTTTTAAAAAGTCTAGAAGGGAAGAACTGCTGCCACACGAACTAGCCGGGGAGATGACAAAGGAATATTACTTTAAAACCAAAAATAAGCAAAAAAAACATGCTTCCCAGTAAATTCCCGTGTCACCTTCTCCAGCTTACAGCCGTCCCACACCCTTCAGTCGTACACGCGGAGGTCGCGGTCTTGCCAGATTGCGAGGACGCCCGAGGCAACAACGTGCACGTGCTACAAGCTGAACAGCGCTGTCACGCCTCATTCGCGATTTCAGCCTGCACTTGTCAGTCTGGCGGAGGGGACCCCAGCAATGCGTGGGAAAGAGTGGCCATGCCCTCTTTGGGCTGGCTCCCGCAGGGTGCTTAACTATGGTGGCCCTTCTTCTAGGACATGTTCGACACTCTCGCCCACGCAAAGCCCTTGATCTCCACCGCGCATTCCGTCGCGAGGACTTGGGCCACGGCCTACCATTTTGCCACCTGTGCCTTACTGTACGCCATAAAGGTTTCTTCGCCGAACTGGCCGATGATCTACCCTGCTTTCTTTCGCCCGGCCCATTGTTACTCTTTTCTTGCTTTCGCTTAGTCGCACGCGTACGCTTCAATCTTTTTCGGCGACGTTTGCGACCGACCTTTCCTTCATCGTTTTGAAATCGGTCGCGGGTTGAGTCATCGGTGGTTTTACAGCTCAAGGGTGATTCTGCACCACCTGCCCTACTAATTAGGCACTTTGATTTCTTGGCTGTGTTGCCTTGTCGGGCCGGTTCACCTGTACTGAACCTGCATTCGCGCGCGCCCTGAAACGTGCATTTGATAGAACTGAAGTACCGACGACTTACACGGGAATGTATTCGCGAAGAACCCGCTTTCCTTTTTCTTGTCCGGTGGCTCGGACTCATGCAGGGCAACTTTGACGCCGATGCGAAACGCCTAATTTTGCCTGCTACGCTCAAATTTTGCGAGCTTTCTTCAACGCGCGTAGTGCCTTTTGTCTCGCTCGCGGCTCTTCGACGTCTCTTGCATCTGCGCCGCTTCCTGCGTCTCGTTTCCGATCCTCCCGATTGCATCTCACGCTCGGGAACCCTCTCACAGCTTTCGTCAGCCGTCTCAGTCGCGCAGTCTAAATGATTTTCGACCAAATCATCTTTATTCTCACCCTCAAGACTGGCGAACTGGTTAACACACTTAGGAACAATGCAGCTGCTTCCCTTCGAAAAATCTTGCTCGCATTCCCGAGAGCTGTCTGCAACTGCACTGATACCATTCTCTACTTTGGCTGCTTCTCCCGAGCTTTCTCCGGTGTTCTTGCCTACTTTGACCTCATTTGCAAGAGCCACCGTCGCGACAAACACAGTTGAGGTCTGTGCCAGATTGTCTACAGCTATTCTAGCTGTTTCGCTTACAATTAACTGGCACAGCACCTCGTCGCACTCCCTCTGGCCTTTGTCGGCCCCTCTAATTATAGCAGCATCTTCCGCAGCTCTCATATTCGGTTCATCTGCGAACCTGCTGCGCTCTTCACACGTGCTAGCCTTCTCTGAAGCTCTGGGCTGCACCTCACTTATTTGATCGTCGCACTTCTCGTGCGCTACACTTACGGATGGCTGAATTTTCCGTCTCATTGCCTCGTTTTTCTGTTCCAATTGTTCGAGCACCAAGGCGCGTGCTCGATCACGCTCTTTTCTATCCCTTATTTCATTTTCTTTTCTTTCTTTTTCCCGTTTTCGTTCCTCCAACCTTTTTAAAGCTTTTAACGCGTATCCAATATCCACCTCACTGGCGTTTTGCAAAATTAGCTCTAAAATTTCGAACCTGCTCATTCCTTCCTTAACCTTAATACCCAGGTCTTCACGAATGTACAAAAGACCATCTTTAAGCAGTGTCCTCACCTCCATGATTGCTGTTGTACTTTGGTTCTGCATTTCACACATAATTAGGTGATCCCTACAACTCAAAACTCACAAAAGGTAATCTCCCTAATTCACACACAATCCAGCTTCTAATCAACTCACACTCAAGAAATGAAGCCTGGAAAGTTATAGCAAAGACCAAGCACTCACCACAGCACAGCATCATGTCGGGAAGTCCATCTCACCGCTGCCAACCAGTTGTAAAGGTCGACGAAGGAAGGAAGGTCGCTGAAGATGGCAACCCACCGCTGCCATCAGTTGTTCAGGTCGGAAAGGAAGGACGCTTGAGGATACGAAAACGAAACATGGTTTATAGGACTATTTACACATATTTACAGAAAAAAAGGGATAGTGGTTTCACAACCCACGAGCGTGGTGGTTGAACATTACATAGTTCAGAGCGACGTCCAGCACTCTGCGGCATCGTTTTAAGCCCTGTCGGGCTCCTCTCCGAGTGGAGCACCAATCACACACACACAACAGATGAGGGGGACAAGCATGCACGGTCCACATGAACACTGCACTGTGGTGGCGCCAGCAGGGCTCTTCCTCGTCGTGGGTGTGCCGTTAGTCGAGAGTTCCCACGATCCTGACCGCATACTTCAAAGGGTCCACAGCACAGCTCGCCCAATTAGCGAGGCAATCTGCGGTGTCCCTCGCGGTCTCTTTCAGGAAGACGCCGTCCCTGTTGCCCTCTTTCGTCGTGGCGACGCGGCGACACGACGTCTCCTCCTCAGGCCAGCAGGGACAATGCCTGGCGGGCATAGGCAGTCGGCCGGTCGGCTACTTGACTGAGGATTAAAGAAGCGCCGCTCCGCCGTCAGCTCTGTCGCTGGTCACGCCAGCTTTCCCGTTGCCCGATGAGTCGCCGAGTCCATTAGTCACCGCTTCTGCTTGAAGGGACGACAAAAGGGTCCGCATTTGAAGGACGGGAACTCGCCTTTGCTTGCTGCTTGGTCTGGATAATTGCTCAAATCTTCGGCAGCGACGGTCAGACTGGGCGCCGAAGGGATTTAGAACCTCTCCAGTGGATCGGCTTACGCACAAAGGCGTCTGCCCAGACGAATTTCCAGGCCAAACTAAACACCATCCTTGTGGTTTGTGCTGCAGCGCATGGGCTGTTTCAGGCAAACACTACTATTCAGAGAGAGATAATAAAACATTTATTTGCGACCAAGGGAGGAATGTCGGTGAGTGAGATCCTTAGTCCGGGATCCAGTTGGCACGGGCCGCTGTCCTCGCTCGTCTCACGGACGCCTCTTGGATCTTCGGATCCGAGCTGGACAGAGCTGCCTCCCGCCCTACAGCGTTGTGTTGTGCTCTGGGTTGTATAGAGGTGGATTGTGTGGGCATTCCCATACCATGTGGTACAGCGTGGCTGTTTTATTGAAGCAGAGCCTGCACTGTGGTGCGTGTGTGTTGGGATCTACGTTGGATGTATGAACTGGGGTAAGACAAGACTATTCAAAGAATACGAGTGGAGGAAACGTAATGTATGGCCTTTATGTAAATAAAGTCAAGCGAGATGCGTTGGTTCTATGAATTCTGCCCGAAGCATATCGGGATAGTAATGCAGTTTTTCGGCGTTCTTGACAAAGAACGCTTCGATGTCAGCGCAGTCACGAATGCGTCATCACTGCCGTCTGATCTGTAGCATGTGCTCGACGTGTGTTATGTATATCCGCTGAAATCTGTGAAATCCCACCATTCTTGTGCTTTATACATTTTCGCAGAGCAAGAAAGAGTATAACTGGAGAGTAGTGGTCAGCTCTGCTATGCGTTAGACTTCCTATGGTATTATCATAAAGGAAGTTTGGTATTTGGAGGGCTGCAATTATGTTCCACCTTGAAGCGAGCTTTGGAGGGGCGATAGGGGGGGGGGGGGCGTCATAAATTGGTGGACATGGAACGAACAAGCACGCCCACAAGTTGACAGTTTAGGCGCGTTGAATCGGTTTGTGGAATTCGATGCGGTTTGCTGGGAGTGAATTAAAGGCAACGTGGACAGCCGCACAATTGTGTCGACTCTTGAATTCGATGTATAAAGTACAAGTGAGCTGATGGTAACATGACATTCGTTATCCCATCGCTTATAACGGCGCCGTTTTCAGACAGTACACGGACAAACACATCGTTTCGCTTAGAGAAGCACACAGCTGATCATCACAAGCTCTAATCTACTCCACTGTCCACTAAGTCTTGTAAGTAGACTTTCCTTATGTTTTAAATTTCTTGTTTTATTCAGCGCACATCCACCATGTCAAAGCCGGCTATGCCGGTAGCATTTCTCCGAAAGCTGCGATGATGTGTCCCGATTGCACGGGTATGTACTTCAAGGAATTACCGTTACGCTGTTTGTGACAACGAATCCACGTGTGTGTCGCCGTTATGTCAACTTCTTTGACGCGTACTGCGTAAATGCTATGCGCAATTGCAATCGAACTAACCGCGAGACATCCGAGCAGGATACGAGCGTCCGCACAGCTGTACATGCACTACATTTTTTCCCCCACAGCTGCGCACCGTATTGAAACGCGTTCGGAATCGAGTGGTTATAAGCCAAGGCATCTCAAGGCACACAGGCGAACCAGTTGGACGCCTTGCATGGCGCGGATCCCGCGCCGACATTCCTGTGAATCTCTCTACAAACGGCGCGCGCGGGCAACTCTCACTTGACGATGTCACATATGCTGCGGGGTATATTTCATCACCGAGTTCCCAGAAAAGCGGGCAAAAAGAGGAAGTGCCGAGAGCTTAGGCGGCGTGCCCCTCTGCAATCGCCACCGGCGCGCTGGCCGAGCTATACAAAAATAGCCGGGAAAATTTCGATCGTTCATGCACGTTGAAAAGACGCCCTGCATGAATATGCAGGCAGCAGTATTTGCCGATGCTACGCGAACGAAATAAATGATGTGGTATTCGGCCTCCTTTCGATTCGGCTACTGATATTAAAGAAACGTTTTCGTGACCAGTTACGGCAATGTTAATATCCTGATATTGACAACTGGACTTGATGCATGTCGGTTTCATTCGAGGGTAACCGGCTTGAAAGCTGGGTGGAAATACTGAAGTGCCCTGTGGAGTTACAAACATTTGGCGCTGATATTCCGGGACAGCATAAGCCGAAATTGATAAAGGGCCGAATACATGCAGGTTTATCATTGAGAGGGTGTCTGAAACGTTGTTCGAGGAGAAAAAAAAGAAACTGTCAAATTTGAATTGAAATTCTTCCAGTATAAGTTGCTGTGATGTATGTGCGCAGAGGAGTGCGCGCTGAGGAAGAAGAGGGGAGCTGCCACTCGGCGTCTACCTTTTGTCGTGTAAAAGCGTGACAAGTAGAGACCATGTCTTCATTCAACGGGACCTGTCCCTATTACTCTTCAACGTACCTGCTATACGTTTATGGTGCGTGCCGAGGATTATGTTTTTTAACCTCACAATAAAGAATGTTCAACATACCACGCAGTTTGACAGCCATGTAGATTGTTGGCTATTCAAACGAACCTGTCTCAATCAGACCTTAGTTTGCTACGTTTTTGACCCTGCAGGCTGTTGACTATTCAACTGGACCTGTCTCAATCACTGCTTAATTCACAAAGTTTCGTACCATGCATGTTGTCGACTAGTCAACCGAACCTGTCTTAATCACTGTTGAACGTGCAAGATTTCGACAATGCAGGTCGTTTGTTAACCACAATGGCGGCCGAACAGATGCGATGCAGCCTTTGAAGAATGCTTTACATCACATTTTTACCTCCGGAAAGCTAACGACCAATGGCACACTTTTGTGAAGAGCACGTCATTGTGAAATGTTCCTTTTCGCATCCATTCCAAAGCTTATTCTCTTTCGTACTTTACCCAAAAATAAAAGGGGGGGGGGGGGGTGCAGTGAAACATCATAGGTGTCACCCGGAGCTTAAAACGAGATTTTGCAGAGAAACGAACCCCTGAAGGTAAGTATTTATTTTGGTCGCAGTCTATATACACTCGAAGCTCATGCACCATCACTTCAAAGTAAACAGACAGGTCGTCAGAACGCACGCACTTAAAAGAAAATTGCACCGACATAGAGACGATTGAGCTGTCCGCGCTGGTTTGCGTGGAAGTAAATTACAGCCACATTGTCACAAATCCGAGTTGAAAGCTGCCTTCAGCCTCACGGGTTCTGGCAAGTTCTCCGATGGAGCGAAAAGAAGGGCAAGCTAGTGGGGGGGAAAACAGTAAAAAGGTCTTCATTGACGGGGTGGCCTCTGGCGTGTGATAGAAGGAAGAAAATATTTAATGAAGAGACGGTTAGAAGCAGGGTGGTAATGGCGGTCGGGACAGGATTCCGGCCACCGGTTGACCAGGATGACCCTGCTCGCACGGCTTCCACCAACAGGCAGGCCTGGCAGTCGATCAGTTTGCCATTCTTCTGCGCTTTGAGTGTGTGTTGATCGCTGTCGCTTAGGTTAGAGGCCGGCAAATGATTGGTGGGAGAAGCCGGCAGGAACAAAGGGAGGGCGAGAGGGCGAAAATAAGCAGAGAACAAGAATAGGAGGAAGGTTTTCTCGGTGTCTTGGCCACGAGCACGCCCCCCCCTCAAGGTCGGTGTGGGAAGAAGCGACGATCGAAAGGCTCTCTTCTCCTCTCTCCCCTCACTGTCTTCTCCGCGGTGGTGGTTGCTTAATTTCGCTTAATCTTCGCCGAGACGTCGGCGATTGCAGTCGAAGGGCAGCAAGAAGGGACGTCTCGGCTTTCCATCAACGACCTTTTCTTCTCGCCGTGGCCACGGCTTCTGCTTGCCGGTAACGGCGGTTAAATAAGCGGGCAGCCGTGGCAGGATTACTGAGCTTTCTCTCGCGGCCTATGCTGATGATGCGCCACTGCGCAACAGATTATGCGAGCCTCTCGTTATGAAGGGCAAAACAAACGCAGTGTTTTTTTTTCTGTCTCTGCAGCTCGTCCTTCTGAAATGGCGCGTGAAAACAGTCTGGCATATAGAGGAACTAATTGGCTCTACATCGCTGAGGCATCTAACGTTGTAACTATATATATATATATATATATATATATATATATATATATATATATATATATATATATATATATATATATATATATGAGATCTAACAGACAATAATGCCAAGGCAGGTATAGGAAAAGTTATTAGGCCAAATGTAATGTAAATGAGAAGAAAAGTCTGATGAAGATCGGTCTCCGATTGAAACGTCACCAATAAACAGTTTTTAGAGACGTATAGTTATTTTTCCTATATATATATATATATATATATATATATATATATATATATATATATATATATATATATATATATATATATAATAGGCACATGTCTCGATTCTCGCTTCGCTCGATCATGAAAAGGTCAGTTCGTATACTTAAAATTCGTATTAAAGGCGTGTGATTTATTACAAAGCCACGTCACCTACATGTTGCAGGCATCTATGCACAACAATGTAAGCACAACACGCTGCGTGCTGGCGTATATTATCATGTCACCACCTTTCGCCTTCATTTATTTGTTATCTCTTCTCGCCACGTAGAATGCGTGGGTCAACATCTCGAACACGCTCTGGTCGCCGATACCTTCGAGCGCTGAAGCACACACACAAAAAAAGGAAGGCACTATGAAAAAGGCGTCCCGTGGTTATAACCCTAACTTCCCCGCTTTCGTAAAACACACTCACGCGTGCGCTTACACACGCAAACACGCACACTGTGACACACATACACAAATATCGCAGGCCGACTTAACGATGAAAATTCAAATAAATGGCCACAGAAATGTTAAGAACGAAAATAATACAGGGGTCAGCAGTGTGCTGCAGAAACCTGTCATCATCTGAGTATCCTCCGAGTATCCGATTCTCAACAACCGAGTTGATCGGTTTCTCCGAGATACAGTCGAAACTGTGCTCCTGCAACACCATTACACCGAATGGAGTTCTCTGTGGCCAAATGAGCGCAGCATCTGTTCCTGGAAACGACCGGTGTCTAGAGTAGCGAAGGGTTTGCGAGGACCATGTCTGGACCTGTATTATACGACCGCAGTCAGTGATCCCTCCTTATTGAAATTGGAGCCAGTGAAGTCGTCGCACTACGCTATGTGTTTTTCTCCCCGCAAAGCAAGCGTGATTCGATGTAATAGGGGTACATACACACCCGCACATTTTATTCATATCTATTCTTCTATAATACGTCAGGATGGGGGAGAGTGGATCTCTCGACTGCTTCTGTTTCCTTCATGCCTGCGTGTCGTGTCGAGTGCCACATACACTCCATTGATTTATACCAACAGGGAAAGTAGAATAAATTCGGCAGATCACACGTTCCTTGGGGATCCATGGACTGTGCTTACGCAAGCTGACTGTGTCGTAACTTTTTTATTGCGCTAAAGATATGTACAAATGCACGCACAGGCATACGTTAACAGGGAAGGGGGGTACTTCTTTTTAAAATGGTAATTTTTCGCTCTCTATGGCATGGCGGGAAAAATTCGCGGGGGGGGGTGGGGGCTTGGTGTGTTATCCCCTGCCTACACCCCTGGTTCAGGCCACAGGCAAACGTCTCAACGAGCTTTGACCTGTGTAACGTTCGTATACTCACGATGCCACCAGGAGTCGACAACAACACGACTCCCTTTAACAGCAGCGAAATCGCGGTTTTTTCTCAGCGGAGGGCATTCAAGGGTACGCGAGTTCGTTTCACTTAGGTACATGTAAATATTTATCCCATATCTTGAAATAGAGAGATTTTGCTCACTACTAAAGCACAGGAAAGTTGTTCATTCGTCTTCCCAGCACGACAACCGACTGAAACGACCTCATTTCTGCCATTGTCGACATAACATGCTCATCACCATTTGCGCAACACGTAACTGACCATCTTCAACCTAATAGGCACTGAGTATTTTTTGTTAAATGTTATTACGTGTATGTTCATGCCTGTTTGCTTGTATTATGAAGAAATATATACACTTGTATAGGTTACTTTATTTGTTAAAATGACATTGTTAATCGCATCCATTATGTAACCCCTCCCCTCTGAGAGTTTTTAAGGAAAATAATAAACTGATTGATTGGCAAATGATTACGCTTTGTCTTGACTTTTACAATGTACAATATTATGACCGTTTCGGGCGCATAATTTTGCGACCTCAGTTTCTCTATACACAAAGTGGCGTGCATAATGGCCTCGAGTATGACAGCACTGCCCGCGCCTGGTTTACGGGCCTCTTCATAAGCGCTCTTGTAAATTCGGCAATGAAACTCAAATAATGACAATGAGAAGTGGTCCGCGCTATCTTTAAGTCAACATCTCCCTCTACGTCAACTATGAGCACCTCCCTCCAAAAAAAAAAAAGAACGCAAACAAACAGCTCAGTCATTTCATTTACCTAATTTCAGTCTTAGTTTCGTTGTTTCAAATGGGTCCAACATTAAAACCTCGAATTCGGTTATGTTTCGCTAAAGTAAATATTGCATGTATTTTCCTATATATATCGCTTAAACACTGCGCATAGCATCGCAATTGTTGAAGCGCTATTGGTGTATAATGCAGGAGTGACCATACAAAAGATCACAGGCCAGTTCATTCGGCGAAGGAAAGCTTTGGAGGAACGCTATTTGTCTTGTAAGTGTACGTACCTGCGCATCTCACTTTGTAGCCAGGAGTTGCACGAAATACCTGTAGAACTAACTGTAGAACATAACTGACAGCAACTTTTCGTGCTGTACGAGTTCGCACCCGTGTGATGCGGCGTACACCATGCAGTGAGTGCAGACTTCACACATTTCAGCATCGCAAGCAACATCGGCGCCCACTTCCTCTTCAGCTGGTTTAGCGTTGGTGGATCCGTCGGTTTCCGGTGCGATGATGGTTAATTGGCGTGAACTTCGTATTTCATACACTGTTAATTATGAACGCAAAACGCTAATGTCCGAAGATGTACCACATATGCATTATATTTTCTATGGTGCTTTGCGAGGAAAACTGTATTCTGTTCGACTTGGAAGGACTTCGCAAAACTTGTGTGGGGGTGTTTGTGTCCGCAACTAAAGCGAACGTCGCATGCGACTCGTGCAAGTCTCCACGCATGAAAGTCCCGATTTTGCGGGTCGAGCTCTGAGACGTTCATCGCTTAGCCAATTCATTAACAGGACTCGAGGAAATAGCCCTAGAGTGTCTCAACAAGCATGTCATACCTTGAATAAAGGTTAGTAAATCCTAAATATACCAGTTAAATCATCACACATTTGATCGTACCCTCCTCAGGGCTGAAAAATACTATCGTGGTATCATGGCTTATGCAGTATCAGACTTATGGTAATCAGAAGCATACATATACTAACTTCCATAGGACTCAGAAGCTGAAAGTAAAATATATGTTCAATCCGAATAAAGGATAACGTGAATCTAAAATGATTAGAGTGGAAGAGAAAGAGAGCACGAGATGTCGAATATGATGCATTGTATATTTCTTTTACTGCGCAACGGCCAAGGCAATGACACGAAGGCAGTCGTTTCCTTACGTGTAATTTATTATACGAAGAAATCGTAATGAGGAACGCCGTTGTAGGGAGCTCCCCAAAATTCTGACCCCTTGGACGTTCTTCAACGCGCACGTAAATTTAAATACGAGGGTTTCCAGCATCTCGCCAGAATCTAGATGCGGCCGGGATTCAATCCCTCGACCTTCGGGTCAGCAGTGGAGCAACATAACTATACAAAAAGACCATGGCGTGGTCTTGCCAGTAGGTATAGTCGGAAGTATACGCTGACTAGTCTCGAAGAATGCAAGGGGCTCCTCGCCAGCTTTCATTTACAAACGGTCGGTAAAAGGTCGCAATGCGTAGTTACGCTATCAAAACGTGTGTCGTACACCTTCAACACAGAGTAAACGACTCCAAAAGGACCCGTCAGCGAGGTTGAAGATCCTTCTTTCTTCAGGAACCACCATCGACCAAAACGGTCGCAATACCACGAGTATGCACGTATGTACTACGTGCCCCTATCCGAAGCTGCGGTCATTGAACAAGAGGCCGCTGACCGCTCGGATCACCGTAACCGATCAGGTCTGCCGCGGGTCGGCCGTTCCTTCTTGCTACGAACGCGATTACGCCGCTGCTTTTGCTGTGCGCGCGCTGCTTCGGCGGCGATTCGGCGAGTGGAGGCGCCGCGCGGATCTCATTGCTTCCGACGCGCTTCTGCGGTTATCAGCGTCGCAATCGCATTGGACGTGGGAGTACGTTCGTCAAATGCTTCGTCGCGAGTAATTAACCGGACACTTGTGACGCAAGAAATTGTTAAAGACGAAAACGCGTGTTTCTGACAATAGGCTGACGTGAATAAAATCGCCAATCAGATCTTCTTAGGCGCGATAGGAATAAAAGAAAAACGGCACAGGGATTATCCAAGTGTGGTTACATACATACTACTAGAAGGCAGACAATCTTCCTGTTGTTGCGCGTATTGGAACAGCGTGAAATACGAACCACAAAGAAAGAGTTGACAACACGAGCGCTGAACAACACAAACAAGCAGCCCAATTGCAGTTTATTGTGGCAGTCATTTGTGAGCCTAGCTGCGTCATTAAACGTGGCAAATTGTAATACAAGCTATGCCCTCGTGTAAACACGTCGCAATAATAACTGCGCAACTTGCTGCGTGAGCCGGTCACGCTGTTTGCAGAAAGATCTGGTACGCGCCACTTCTCGTGTAAACACCCCTTCCTTCCCCTATTTCTCTCGAGCATGGCTGCCAGCCACAAGACACCAATTATTTGAGTACCAGTTGCTGCCGTAACGGCTGTTTCGTGGCTACCAAGACGTTTCCTTGGCTTTCTGTGAGACCACCACCGTAAATATACTGTTGGTTACACATTGATGGGCGCCGACCGAGGTGAAAAATATTGAATTTCCCCCCTCAATTGTGAACAAGGCTCTCATGTGGAAGCCGAAACGTCTGTAAATATTTTCCCTCTTGTCGGCGTGCAAGAATGTTTTGAGCGATGTTTCATCCCGACCAGACGATACTTGGCCAGATTCTCGACTTCATCAAGATGCTGTTCTCGAATGCTCACGATTTCCGTAAACTATTATTCAACACCCTATTCCCTTCAGTCGAGCATTTTCTATAAGTGAGGAAGAGAAGTGCAGACATGTTAACAAGGGCGAGTCCAGTTTACTACGCTGTGGGATAGCGATAGCACAGCAAAATGAGAAGCGGAGACACGTTATATATTGTATGCGCGATCGAATGAACGTGAGAAAAAAGAACGGTCGTCTGGACTGGTGCGCGTCAGGAACCACAGAAACATAACGAAAGCTCTCGTGCGTGTCAATGGATGTCATGAGATTGAGCTAATACAAACCGATGGTCAGACGTGAGTGGTTCGGACGTCTCAATCGAAGTGCTAACTAATCCGTCTCTGTATTGGCCACTTTGCGTGTACTCCGACGCAATGTTTCCATTCTGCTAGACGTTATGGTAATAGTTAACTTCATATCACATTGTAGTTGCCATGAAATTGTCTTCAATAAAACTAAAATAACAGAACACGAAACGATGTTTTTCGGTGCCAACATAGTCACTCCAAGTTCAAGTCTCGATCGCTTCAACCAGCAAAGTTTCATGCTACATAAATGTATGCAACACAGTATTTTGCATACATTTACGTATGGAACATACCGGACCAGATGGATGCGTTTTTCATGATTTAATTTTTAAACTGTCGCGCTTCCAGTTACCCCATTTCACGTACGCATTCACCTGTGTCATTCATTTCTTTCCTTCGAGTTTTCGTTGTTTCCGGTTCATTCTTCGATGGCGGGCTTCTTTGTGAGAGAGAAAGGCGATCGACGTGTCTCTCTAGCGTGACCCGAATTTTTTTCCCCTTTTGTCCGCCGTCCTTTTCCTAACTTTTCGAGTTCACTTCGACGACGCCGGCTGCCAGCGGTCTCCGACTGTCGTGTGACATTTCGTCGCTCCCTGTTCTGTGCAGTGGCATGAGAACCAAAGAAATTGCTGTTGTTCTATCGTTGCTAGTGATTCACAGTGTAGCGGGTGATCCCCGTGGGTAGGGTGGCTAGAAATTCTAGCCACCCTACCGTGGGCACAGATTATTTTTATGCACTACACGTGAGCAACAAGTGGCCCGGCTGTTGTTCAGAGCGCAACTGTTAGGCCCCCGTTACGGCGCTGAGGGGCGTCACTGTTGGCGTAAGCGATAAAGCGAACAAAGGCGAAAGAGAGCGAACGCGAGAAAGAGAGCGAACGCATATCACAAGCCACTGTAGCCTTTAACCTAGCTTTCCATCAAGCACGCTGGCTCCTCAGTCGGAGCTCGTGCGCTTGCAGGGCTGTCACGTGCACTGCGGCTGCTCCGCTTGTCCGGACGGGTCTGTCAGCGTTTCCCTTGATTAGCCACGTCTGCGGTGCACAGTGTGGTACGGTTAACATTCGATTGATGATTCATATGTAGGGTTTAACGTCTCAAAACCGCCATATGATTACGAGAGACGCCGCAGGTTAAGGGCTCCGGAAATTTCGACCACCTGGGGTTCTTTAACGTGCACCCAAATCTGAACACACGGGCCTACAACATTTCCGCCTCCGTCGGAAATGCAGCCGCCGCAGCCGGGATTGTGATCCCGCAACCTGCGGGTCAGCAGCCGAATACCTTAGCCACTAGACCACCGCGGCGGGGCACGGTTACCATTCGAGAAGTGGCAGTTTCTGTGGCAATATGCAATGGAAGTTACATTGCTACAACTGCTCACAGCCGAAACGTCAAACACAGTTGGAGTTGGCCCGACACAAAGCTAAGCTAGGAATTCGCATTAGGGAGCATCGTAATGGTCTCTGGCTTATTTCACTGGTGGCGCGTTGCACGTAACGGCTTCCAACTGCCTAATAGCCAAGCTGTTACGTATAACATTGTAGCAACACCAAAAGAAAGTGCGGCAGGATGTGAGGGAAAACTGCTTCAAGTAGAAATAAATGTTTTTTTTTAAATATATCGTTTTGCAACACTCGTTTAGCATTGGTATATTCGAAAAAATAGTCTGTCTCGCGGACACGCGGGTTCGAATCCCGGCTGCGGCGGCTGCATTTCCGATGGAGGCGGAAATGTTGCAGGCCCGTCTGCTCAGATTTGGGTGCACGTTAAGAACCCCAGGTGGTCGAAATTTCCGGAGCCCTCCACTACGGCGTCTCTCATAATCATATGAGTTTCTGGGACGTTAAACCCCACATATCAATCAATCAAGTCTCGCGGACAATTCTAAACTCGCTGGCGTTTCCTCTACAACTTTCTTGTTGGTGTTGTGCATCACTGCACCGAGCTAGGCTGAATAAGCGCGTTTTGCCCGATGAACCCAGCACGCAGTTCACAAACCATGCGCGGCAACTTCTCAGCGCGCTGCATTTATATTGCTTTTATTTCTCTCCGCATAATCAATTGTATCGCTTTCTTCTTCCCTCTCGCACCGACGAAACTGCGGCGTTAGTCCTTGAGCTCTCCTGTGGCACGTGACCCTTTCTACCAGGCTTCGTTCGCTCTGCCGCTTTTCTGTCTCATTCAATTAGGGAGCGGGCGGCTGAGATGCGTATCGGCACACGCGGTCTGCGCCGGTCGTAACTGACTGGCGGGGCTCGCTTTGCGCTTTATTGTGTGTGTCAGTCCTTCAGGTGTGTAACAACAAAGAGAGCGAAGGCGGCACAGTCAACTCTCCTGCCGTACACACCTACGGGGAAATCTGCCTCCGCTCTCGTTTTGCGACCATGCGTACTCGCATACGGATACAATGGAGGGGCCTATTGATGGCCACGCCTTCGTTTGAATGCAAAACAGTTCAGCGTCCCTTCGTATACCTGGTTTCTCTGGGGCTGCGCTGTCTTCCTGGAATTTTACTCTTTAGCTATCCTCTCTCAAACTTCCTTAGAGATTTGTGCCTCTTTTAAAGGCGATAGTCTTTCTTGGGGACCTTGGACGCAAAAATTTTGGTCTGTCTGTCTGTACATTTGTCTGTTTGTGCACTGTTAACGGCACCGGGTACCATTAATAGCCGGCCCCATCCACAGCACCCACCAATGTTGCTCAAGATTTAGCGTTCATACTTGTGGACTTTTCAATTAATAAACAACTATTGCGCAAGTCTGGGGCACCATAACAACACGTATATATTCTGCATTTGCATCTTTTACTGGAAAAGGCATACATAAGTAATTTTAAGGACCGTAGTGCTTATAACGCTGCGCTGACCATGCAACGCTTGCACGAAAAGGTGTTTTCCAACGCTTTGCTAAGACACAATGGTGGTGGCAACTACCCCTCGCCTTGCGTTCTACACCTTGTCACCTGTGAGACGGACGCGCACACCCGTCTGAGAACCACGCGCATCGTTTTCCAAGAAAACTGCCAGATGGCGCTCATGTCTCACGTGTGACGTGACTTGATGCGGTCGTCCGCCTCCGCTGCACGCTCGAGGCATTCTAACGCAGCGCCTCCAGAATACCATTAATCAATTTTCTTGCGCAGAATATCAAATAACTTGTTCACTCTCTCCACACGCAAGACTATATCGTCTTTCGATGACATTGCAGATTTTTTTCTCGTTTTTCAAGTTCCGGCAATAGTGCATTTTAGGCTGGTCTGTTCCTGAGATCCTATCGCAGGTTCTGAAATCAGTTTTTTTTTTTCGGTTTTTCCTTCAGGTTACCCTTATTAAGAGCGAGCTTTTTAAAGCTTCTCGTTGCGCCGGGTGGTGTAAACAGGACTTATCATTATCACGAGCCAGTGCACGCTAGCTTCACTCTCTTCTGCTTCACTCCCACAATAAGTACGTCAATTTTATCGGCGTGGAATGCGAAAGCTATGATTGGGTAGTCTGTTACGCAACCTGAATTACGTAAGGTCACGTTAAAACTAGTAACGACACTGTAATCGCGGTAGCATTATGCAACAAAAATGGTCATAGCTAGATAGATTCTATAGTGAAATATAGATAACTCCACGTAATAATTATAGTCCCCGTGACTACAGAATAACGCTACTAATCGTGCGACTAAATACTAGGTTACATCACGCATCGTCTAGACACGTGAGTAAAATCACAACATCGCGTAGCAGGTAGTCGCGTAACATGTGTAGCAAAGTCAATCCGTAGTTACTACTTCTAGCAAAGGCTTAGCATCACAAGCAAAAGCGTGGCATTACCAGGGTAGCTCGGTTGAACAATAGCTCAGCTGATTGTTCCGGCAATGCGCAGCTAGTGCAAGCTGTTAACATTTTTTTTTTGATGCGCAAACGTCTTATTTATACGCGCATTTACTATTTGTTTGACAAAAAACGCCTGGAGAGAACAATTAGCGTGATTCCGCAACTACGTGAAAGGCTTCCCGCGGAGACGGTGTCGTCGAGGCACACGGTAACTATCGTGATCGAGGAAGAGTGTGGGCTACCTACAAACTCACAGGTCACGTGATGGTGCCCAAACAACAATGAGGTACGGGGCTCTTGGATGATGCATTCTCGCTTAAAATATTGCAGCGCTACTTTTGACAAGGACATGGGGAGGAGTGCATGACAGGACGGACGACCATCACGTGATGGTGGTCACGTGCAAATACGCTTCCAATCTAACATCTTCACAATGTGACATCTATTTCCTCAATGGCTTGCAGCTAGATAGATATGTGGGGTTTATCGTCCAAAACCACCATATGATTATGAGAGACGCCGTAGTGGAGGGCTCCGGAAATTTCGAACCACCTGGAGTTCTTCAACGTGCGCCCAAATTTAAGCACACGGGCCTACAACACTTCCGCCTCCATCGGAAATGCAGCCGCCGCAGCCGGGATTCGATGCCGCGACCCTGCGGGTCAGCAGCCGAGTACCTTAGCCACTAGACCACCGCGGCGGGGCAGTGTCTTGCAGCTAGCATTTCATGCTTCCTACACTGAGCGCTGTTTTCTTTACTTTCATTTGCCGTGAAATTCAACGTCTACCAACCATGCACGATTTATAAGCATTGCATGGGCCCTAAAGGTCACATCTTTTTTCGCCAAGTCCGCAGGTAAAAAACATTGTTTTGAGGATCTCATGTGGTGCTCTTGCGTTAGTACGACGCAGTGAGGCTCGTGCTCGAACAAGAGAGGAAGGAGACGCACGGATGTTAACCAGTCAAGACCGATATACTACCATACACCGGAGAAAAGTACGGGGGAGTTGTAAAGATGCATAAGAGCGAGATGGGGGAGAAAGCATGCACGCACAAAATCACACGCCTCACCTTAATGATAACACGATTAGCATATAGCCGCCGGTGCAAATCTGAGCCACTTCAACACCGTGAGCACTGAAATTTTTAATTTGCTTGGAGTACAGGTGGTCGAGCGACTTGGCATGGAATCATCATGAAAGAATGTAAGGCACGTTTAGACTGACACAAAGTTATCCGGTGCTGCCCAGTTATGTTGTCTGGTGTCCATGTCTTCATGCCTTAACTTTTCATTTTTCATCATGAATCTACTTTACTAGCGCCTGTCATAAATACCTGCTAATTAACTGCACGGTAAAAACATTTTGGTGATTTAAGCATTTCGTTAGGCACCGAGCTATGATATGACTGAACTGGTATGCGGCATGAGTCGCATGTCTCAATGAAGCAATAACACTGTGGCTCCTTCACAAATTGCGTGATATCCACACCCCCTAACAATTAGATATTCTCCATTATTTCTTTGAGGTCTTCCGTTTATTTTACTTTTACTTTTTCCCTGGCACAAGGTTGTCCATGACAGACAGTCAGGTTAAGATCGGTGTTTTTTTTTTCTTTTCTGCGTCGTGCTTAGAAACTGTCAAGGTTTCCGCCCCCGCAAAAAGTCAGTCTAAAAGACGTTATCAGTAATTTTCTGTTCTTTTACATTGCGTTCTCTTCACGGTGACATTTTGGATTCCGATCAGCTCGAAATGGCTTTGCTATGTAAATAGGCTGGTAGCGTTTTTGCCTGTCTGCACTTGCACTCAGGAAAGCAGGGAAACTTGGCCCTCAAGGCACCAGTTGCGTAAAGCGACCGAGCGACAAAGCACTTTACGACAGGCCTCCTCGGAAGGTTAGCCAACCTCGTAACTGATGAGGAATTCTTTGAGTAAAATAAAGGCATTTTGCTCCATCGACATCGCTCTCTCTTGCTATCTAACCGATGCATGTGTGGGACACATTGAATAAATAATGCTTCCAGAGAGTCGCGAGTAGAGCCAAGCTTCCACTTTGCAGGCAGATAATGCCACTATGGCAGTCCATTGCTTTGTGGGAAATGATATTGTTGCTTAAAATCGATAACAGCGTCGGTCGATAGATCATTCGGCGAGGTATATACTTTCTTTAGAAAACAGTCTATAAGAAAGGAGTACAAAAAGGCATTATTGTCAACCTTCGAGTGATGCATTGTCTTCAAAAAGACGCCAGGTCTGCGTGGAATGCGCAGCACAGTCATAGCGAAAGGAGAAAGAGCGGGCTTTCAGAGTCTTTTTTAAACACTCAGTGGGTAGCTATACTACAACTACGGTTGCTGGTACCCACTAAGCCATTAATAATCATAATTTATGCGCAGTAAGCCGGCATTCCCTATTGCTATCCGTCGTCATTCTCGATAGAAGCAGGGTATCCGCTAAACACTTGCAAAGGATTTCGTGCCCATTGTTCATCAGTGGCTAACGACGATGAGTAATAATGCCTGAAATGATTAGGTGCCACAGTGAATAGGTGATCAAGAACAAGTTGTTGTAAAGGGTTAGAGCATCGATGGCCCACGTGTTTACGCTATTCGCATTTGTGTGACGCCTGTTGTTCCTTTGCTGCTCTAAAGCTCGTTATGAATCATATTAACGCGATTCCTTTCCCGACATCAAGCATGCCTATAGGACCCTGTAGTCTACCGTGGGGCGTCTGTCAAACAACGTATTGACACACTAAGTACGGTCCGAACTCATTGATTCAAGAAGACCCCAATTAAACTCGTCATTGTCATAGTGTTGTTTACGACTATCAAGCGTTCATGCTGTACGCTAAGCAGACTTCTTTACATATAGAAAAGTTTGGTTAGTTTGCACTATAGCTGTGCAAGACTGAGCCTTTGGCAGAGCTCGTTCGGTCTGCTTCTGAGTGAATTTGAGCTCGTTGTCAGTTTGATGGTAATAATTTGGTATACTCAGTATCTCTTAACTGGTATTGTTTTTAACTAACATGGCCTCAGCTAGATCAGGCTTCACTGCAGGTCCTTAGTTTGCATTTTCCTAATAAGCATGGTTTTTTACATGATCCCAATAGAGTTTATCTGATTTAGCAAATTCTTAATTAACTCAGTTTTTAGTAGCGTCATATTACTTAGTAAATTCCTAATTGGATCGCTTTTACTTGACATGCTAAGTAAGCACAGTCTTCGAAATGTGTGACTTACTTAGCTCGTTCTTGGCATCAACCGACTTAATTAGCTTGAACAAACTGTCTTGACTTCATTAGCTCGGTCTACCACCTGTCTGATAAGCCAATCTGCCAGGCACACGCACTCGGGGAGTGAACGGGCGAAGAAGAAGAGGACGAACAAATTGCGGGCTGGACGATCAACGCGCTGGGGGCAAAGGCCGGCCATGGCGATTATACGCACGGCCATTGTGATTATCTCCGGTAACACGTTGTTGCAACGTTCCCAGGCGATGCCATATGGGAGGCCAGGGTACTAATTATTCTGAATAACACTTAGCACGGGCATCCAAGAAATACCTAAAGTAATTTAATATATTTTCATTTTGTTGCTTCAAATAAAACACGGGTGTAGAGAACCCTTAGAAAGTGACGTAGTACTTGGTAGTAACTGATTTTATAACTGGTACCGCTACCTTAAGACAACAATTTTGGTTTCGGTATCGAGAGCGTAGCTTCTTAGTGGCGTGTCAAGAGGGGTCTGACGTCACGGGAACATTGCCACTCGCTACATACTAGCAACACCCGCCGGATTGCTGTCAGTCACACGTTGTTATCGCAAACACGATGAGTGAATTACAGTCCAGATACTCTGACGGCGATTTCTGCGATTTAAGCTGCACGCGGGAAGAAAATGTCTGAAGCCCCGTGAACTGTGTTGCCTTTTCTTGATGATGTTCATTGCGGTGGGACTGGCTTGGCAATGCTGGGCGACGAACTTTAAAGCCAAAGTAAAATATTTTCTTCGTGTTGTCTGTCTCCGGTGTGTGGAGATCCTTAATAGTGCAGACCATGGAAACAAAAGGTGTTCCTTTTGGATGCCTCAAAATCATGCTAGTACTCTTTTAATGCTTGGAGATGAACTTGTGCAGCCCGTACCTCTAAAATATTACTATAACAATTTCGGACATTTTTTTTTCGCGTGGTGCAGTTCTGCAACGCGTGACTGCCAAATGAAACGCTAAAGTATTGAAAGAATATGCCGTTAACTTGAGGACACTACAGTCAGCACTCAACTTCTTAAACCCCTCATGATGTGACGCTACGTTCTACCGCAATTAACCAAACGACCGCTGTGCGAGCTGCGAGCTGAGGGCTACATTTGACCTTTTCGTATTTACAAAGGCATACTCCTTTCGCAGAGGAATGGCGGATAGCTCCCGATGTGAATCGTGTGACACTGACGAGACAATAGAACATCTACTGTGTTCATGTGAACGTTTTTCGAGCAAACGCAACTTGCTACGCGAAACGTTAGAGACACTAGACAGTAGACCTTTTTCCGAAGAGAAGATCCTTGGTTCATGGCCGTACGCGTCGCAGGCCAGCAAAGCGACGCGGGCATTGCTAAGTTTTCTAAAGACGACCGGACTACGCGACCGCTTATGAGCGTGCAATGGACAAGGTCACATCTACACACACGTTGCCCTTCACTTCTCTCTCTCTTCTCCTTTAATCCCTCCACTCCTTCCCCCAGTGCAGGGTAGCAAACCGGACGGGCGCCTGGTTGACCTCCCTGCCTTTCATTTCTTCCGTTCCTCCTCCTCCTCCATCGTATAAATTAGTTTTTTGAAAAAGGGTTGTCGCTTGAGCTCAGAAATAACCCGACTTTCGGCAAACGCGGAGCATCCTGCATAGCACCCCTGATCATGATTTTATTTATACTATTTTCAAGCACTGTAATCGTAGCTGCCCACTTCGTTCGACCCTGCGAGGTGAGCTCGACGAACGACGAGTGTGGCATACAGCGTTTCGAGGTACAAGCACTGGAATGTGCGTTTCGCTCAAAAAATATTAATAAGCAATATTTTCATAATTCCCAGATCTAAAAATGTGGGTGGATATAGCTAGCCCCATTCAACACAGATTTTTTTACACGCAGTTACACAATTACTAAGATAATACGCCTAATTTTGGTGCGAAACAGCATTTTAGGTCATTTTTTTTCCAACTAGGGCTCTAGAAACATGAAAAAGAGTGGAGGAAAGAGACACCCATCATGATTTCTTTTGCAAGGTTAAGTTGGCCCGATAGTAATGCATCGCTTGTTTTTAAACGTGATTAGTCTAAAAAAGATTGTGTGCAAGCAAACGCGCGTGTGTGTGCGTGTGTGTGTGTGTGTGTGTGTGTGTGTGTGTGTGTGTGTGTGTGTGTGTGTGTGTGTGTGTGTGCGTGTGCGTGTGCGTGTGCGTGTGCGTGTGTGTGTGTGTGTGTGTGTGTGTGTTATAGCGGTAGCACACCGCTAATAAGATAATACAACAGTTGACAAATGTCTCAGCTGCAGTTTTGTCAACCAGATTTTTTATGGAGTGTACAGTTTACGAAAGTTCATAATAATGAAAAAAAACAAGCTAGGGGAAATGAATGCTAGGTCTGCATTTATATCTCCTCGTCCATTCTATCACAGCTTAAGTCAACAATTATCTCTCCAGCTGATGCAGAACGTCTAACTATGCACCTAACTATACCCAAAGCAACATATGTTTGAAATTTTGTTTGCCTGAGCTCTATTGCCCTCTGCTGTACGGTTCCTATGGGATATAACATCCGTGCCATATGTCTGCGGAGCGCGATTCAACGAAGGATGAGTCAGTATAGTCAGCAGACATGAAGTTTGCGCGTGCTGACACACATTAATAAAGCGCGGTTAGCGCCGCACGAGTGTCTGGCGAAGCCTGAGTTTGCACTCGCAATATTGGCTCAAGGACAGTTTCGCATTGCACACCCGCAGCGAGTCGTCTGAACACACACGTAGACAAAGAGTGCGGCTGTCCGCGTTTCACATCGAGCCGCAGCGCATTGCACAGAGGCTGATATGAATCAGTCTCATTAAGCAACCGTCGCAGCATTAGCTCGGAGTTGTGGTCCCATTTCTCATTCGCTACCACCTAGCCATGTGTGTGTTGGGGGGGGGGGGGGTAATTAGGTAAAAGGGGAAGGGTGGGTGCATAGAAGAACCCCATAGTGTACAAAGATAAGCACGCGATGAATTCGTATTGTATAGAGCGTACGAACCAGTGGTAGTGTACGACTATGCCAATTGAAGTTGGCACTGTCATTTGATGGTTACTGTCCATGCTAGCAGGCTAGTTTGATGGGGTATCGGCAGCTGTGACGCAAGAACTATTCGTATCTGGTACTTTTCACACGCCTTCATGATTGATTGATTGATTGATTTGTGGGGTTTAACGTCCCAAAACCACTATATGATTATGAGAGACGCCGTAGTGGAGGGCTCCGGAAATTTCACGACTTCATGCTCATCAAGTTTTAAGCAATAAGAGAACCGAAACACAGGAAGTTCCGAATAGTAGAGCCGGCTTCTATATGCGTCGCTTTATTGTTTGTACGTGCGTATATGCAACGGGAAAACACCGACGACTATGTGCAATGATTTTAAGGTCTGTCTAGGGGCAGTGACTTGGACCTGGTATATTCATACATGTGTACACCAGTAGAGGCTGGTGCCAATGCGTGACGCTGGCTACTGCTGTCATCTTGCATTACAGTTGTCGTCGCAAAGTATAGAATAAACACAAATGTATATTAAGGCACATAGTAGAGCACTCACCGCGACTCACGCACTAAGTCTCAGTTTTGCAGTACAAAAAAGTGTCCACTCAATGCAAACGTTTCCGAAACACACTGGTGTTCACATGAATTAAATGTCCGCACGCAACGTAAAAACTCGCTAAGATGTATATAGGAGCCGGTCATAGGTCAGTTGTCAATGAATTCTCTCTTAAATGCCATACTCTAACTTCAACTGATATTTTTGCACAAAAAAATTCTGGCTGAAATCTAAATTACAACAAACTATAGTTTCGTTCGTGTGTAGTCATGACTGTGGTGTTCGTTGAACAGCCTTTCTCACTATACAGTGACTATACTGTATGGTTCTTGTGCCTTTTCGCTAAAAGTTCTAACGCAGTGTATATAACGGTGAATGCAAAATATCTGTCCTAAGGAATATTGAAATCGCTCCCCTTTTCTCCCTACCTTGATTTGCTTTGTTTTGTTTTTTTATTGTGCGCAGCAGTCACCAGCGTTTCTTTTACGGCCCTGATTATACAAGTGTAAACGCCACCGAACGAGAACTGCTCTCCTATCAGAACACTTGTTTCGCACATTGCCACTGAGTTCAGCGGCCGGCATATAGTTTGCGTCGCGTTACACAAAGGCCTATTCAGTCTGATAACCACGGCGCGGGGCCGGCGGGGCTGGCGGGGCTGGCGTGCCGAAGCTAGGAACACCGCCTTCAGTGCTTGCAAGCTGGACACTGCGCTTGCATGCACACCTTACCTTACGACAACTTAGTGCTATCTATGCCAGTGAATTCAATTGCTCCGAAAGTACACCGTTTTCTTTGTAGGAGATGCATTCGATCGTGCGCTGCCGCTCCTCTCCGCTCGACGGTCAAGAGCGACCGCATGTATGCTGGCTTCAGTTTTATTTTATCGAAAGGATCCTGTAATCAAAGGCTGAAACGGCATTGCTGGATGACCGGCCGCTCTGCGCGAGGGTATCGTTACGTTAAGAGAACGGGCCAAATTTAGGTCATTTGATCCTAAAAGAAGTCTCTATTTCTTATGGAGCCACACTTAGACTCTTATGTGAATTTATCCCTGGGCGGATAGTTTCAAGTGAACCTCATCTTTCTTCATTTCTACCTTTCGTTGAGCGCATTGCTATAGAAACCCTTTAACATCTCTTGCCAGTGTGGGCGATAGGAAACGAGAAAATCTAGTATGAAATCTCACAACGTGTAATACCTTCATCTGGGGCATCAGCTCACATTTATAATGTCATAATATTAACCCCCGTTTTTCCTATGTTGTAATTAGATAAATATCGGCGATTACCTGCTTTAAACAGGAGGAGCGTCGCTTAATTCTTTTGCTTGGGAAAATCAAAATAACAGACAGCTAGGATATAGTTGCTGAGTTATCTCCATTTACACCCATTCACGCACGATCTGAGGACTCGTAAGAGCAGGCACAAACCGATTGTTATAGTGATTATAACAGCAAAAACGACCGTAGCGTGTGACGACGAACTAAAACATTGATCAGTTTACTAGCTCGACATTTTATGTAACTCATTTTGAAGCATTTGAACCAACTTACTGGTTCAAAACAGCGCTTTCCCTCACCTCGACAAATGGCGCGTCGTATGGGCTCACGTTCATGAATATACTGCGCTGTAAGTCCTAGACACAACAAAAATCAGCTAAATAATATTGAGCATTTACTTAGCGCTGCAGACATGCCAAGGCTAAACTTGCACTGTATATACTGAATGAAAGCTGTTCGAATTCGGCTCTAGATAATTTTATATGTGTCCTTATATAGTTAACATCTCCTCCTGCATATTGCTGATTCGGCAGTTAGTGCGAAAGAAAAAGCTAGAGAACCACTCGCGCAAACGATCACGTGTTATCATCTGTTTATCATCGGCTTAAATATTCCACTCATTACTGGATAACATATATAGCAGTTGGCACACCTCGACGAGCATCTGATGGTTTTATCCTGTTGTGTCGATGACGCAAGCGCGGTATTTTTATAACGCATCCTCTGGACTTCAGCCACAAGTTCGCTATCTGAATATCTTTGGCGAGAGGTAAAAGTAAGTACTTAACAGCCCTTAACCGACTGGAGCCGCGATGAAGCGCCTCGTATGAATATCGAAGCGTAGGTTGCAAATATCATACACAGGTGTCGCAAGATCAGCCGTTCACCTGCAGAAGGACACGAGTGCTTTTGGGCAATTAGGGGGATCCGCAGTAATTAGTCTGCAGGCACGCACTATTAACTAATGCACCTACACTGCGTTAAGCGATAAGCGCGGTATCATTAATCACTCCTCCCTGTTCACGCCGCTTGCATCACCGGCGTGTTGGCCGTGCACGCAGACACTACGTACACAAGCGCGCAAGCGAATTAAGCAGCCTGAGCGTGGCTATGTCCCAACATGCGCGCCAAGTCAGCTAATCTCCCAAATGGCACGTGTCGTATGGTCGCAGCCAAGGTTAAAATGCCGCTGTACACACAGAAAAAGGAGGTTATGTATCGCTGTACCTATTTGTGTACCCTAACTAGTTCAGTGCGAAGATGGATACCCTTGACATCTGAAGGTGCGCGGTAATGGACAAAAATAAATAAAGAAATAAATAAAACAGGTAGGTCAGGTATACAGTGCGCAATACGACTCTATACGCATGCATGATATGTCATATTGCGGAGCCTTCCTGATTCCTTGAGGTGTATATAGCATGGGAACGTGACTGCGCTGGCTGTCTCTCCAGCCTGCATCCCTTGCAAAAACAAAAATCAACGTTCTACTTGACAGGATGTACCACCATCTCCTTAAGGAAGCCGAAATTTGTAATAGGACCCTGAGTCGCAAAGCCATTCTTGGCCCAAGCTTATCTGAAAGTGCTATGTTTTTGTAAGTCAAAAGTGTAAATAGAAACTACAAAATGTAAAAATTATGAAGTAACAGTGAAGTATGCAACCTAAAATAAAATAAAATATTGAAATGTAAATGAAATTTAGGAAACTACAAACTTATAAAATTTTAAACAGAGAACTATTATTAATAGACATCTCTGCACTGAGGTATTTCTGCTTTGAACCTCATTAGATGTGGTTTTACAGCGAAATCTGTTATGAGATCACTGGGGTGACGCGCAGTTGTCCGCCGCCGCCGCCGGTGTCCGTAACATCATCGTGCGAAATTAGAAAAAAAAAGCTAGCCCCAATGACACACTGGGGCTCGAACCCGGGTCCACTAGGTGCCAGCCCAGTATTCTACCACTGATTAATGCCGGTGCTTGTAACTTGTTTTCCAACTTACCTTAGGCAGGCTTGATGTCGGGAAAGCAATCGCGTTAATACGACTTACGAAGCATTTTAAAACAGCGAAAGAATAACCAGTCGTACACAATGCGATTAGCGTAAGGAGTGGGCCATCCAATGCTCCAATCCATCACAAAAGATTGTTCTTGTTCCCCTAATAACTGTGGCGCAGACCCACTTCAGCAATAATTCCTTATCATCATCAGCCACTGCATGAATACTTGGCACGAAATTCCTTGCTAGTGTTCAGCAGATACCACGCTTCTCAGAAGAATCATGAAAAATAGCATAGCAAACGCCAGTCTACTACCCAAATAAATTTAATAATAATGACCTAGGGCGTATCAAGCAAATGTGCTTGCAGTAGTTACCAAATGAGTGTTTAGAAAAAGCTTTGAAAGGCCGCTCTTCTAGCTTTCGTTGTGACTGTGCTGCGCCTTCCGCGTAGGCCTGGTGTTTTTATTTCTTGACCCTGTTCTACAGTATACAAGTATAAGTATATATGGGGGAGGGGGTATATTACGTTTTTTGCAGACTTTCGTCAATTCGGGCGGTGCCTCTTTGTGTGCACGTGACAGATGATGCGGCCCAATGTATCAAATAAACTTAAGTGCATGCACATGAAAAATGTTTTTGCAAACAGCACAAAATGAGACACACCGAACTTCGAAACTTATGAGAATGTTGAATCATTTAAGAAACTACATAAAGAAGCACGCTACAATTGTTTTTCTGCTTGAAGATTATGAGGGCTATCCTCTTCGCCGGCACTGAGAAGTACAGAACGACAGGATCAAATATTTATATGGAAGCGAAATGCGCGCACCGCTCGGACGCTATACAAAAGCCCGAAAATGGATTTCTAGCAATATAAACGTAGCCGCAGTCACCAAACGCAAACAGCGCTTTTGTGACCCGCGCGTATATATACATTCGCATTAATCCTCGGCATTTTCCACGTGCACCCAAGGCTTTTTTTTTCTGCGCGCAGAGATTCCAAAAGGTGGTGCGCAAAAGCTTTCATTCAGTATACACTTTGTAACACTGCCTCAATGAGTGACTTGGAGGGAACGCTTTCACATGCAGTATATTTTTTGCCACTAATGTCGGGCGCTATTGTCGCTGTTATTGCTGCAATGCATTCGGTGCACAGTAATACAGCCGTATCTATAACTAACAACGTACGACAAGCGTGTTTTGGTTTCTCAAACCAAAACACCCTCGTGATAATTGTAGGGTGTTATATACCGTATGGTGTTAATTATAAAGGCAGAAAACACCTGTAAGGGTGCAAACTGGTTTTCTGTGGTGGCCGCAATGACACCATCTAAGTTTCGCTGTGGGAAAGAAAAAAAAAACAGCCAGTCTTATCACTTATAGTATACAGCTAAAATTAAGGTGACAACGCAGGAATAAACGACGTCTACTCTCGTATTATGCGCACCATTGCTATACGCATACCGCACGTGAGGTTTACGTGTGCATCATCTGTTAAAGAGGCCCCGCATTATCTCTTTGAGGAGAATTAATTTCACTCAAACACGCCTGCCAACATGCGAAGGAAATCAAAGTACGTGCGGTTAGAGTGGGGATGTAATGCGAATCGCAACAATGATTCGAAGTGTAACGTGTGGGATAGAGTCAAAGTTGTGACGCACTCGATATACATACACTAAGTCTTGTGCACGAGGATGCGGCAATGTCACTCTTTCCTGCTTTGGAATAACTTCTTGTCAGCTTTCTGATCGGGAGCACGAACACGCATCTCGAAACCGTATACCTTCTCCAACAGAAGCCATTCGAGATTTCTTTTTTAGGACAACAGCATGCGTGTTTTTATTCTTGTGTGATCTCTTTCCCTAACTTAAGTAGCCTGAATGTAGGAACACCAGAATATATCGATGAAGAAAACGAGTTTGATCAACTTTGTAAAAACTTCTCTGTTCGTTTGGAAGAGGCCTCGATAATGAAGGAAGCATGTAGACTATATTGTGACGCCACGTTAATCGGAATTACTGACAGTGCGGCGTGCGATGTTTGCGGCACCAACGAAAATATCGAACACCTGCTGTGCCATTGTCCTCGATTTGCCTGAGATAGACAAGTACTTGCCAACGCAATGCGGCGAGTGAATGATCGGGCTCTTTCTGTGCAGGTGCTATTACAGCAACGTCCACATGCCTCGACAGTTCACAAGGCAGTGAAAGCCCTGCTGTGTTTCCTGAGAAAGACAGGCTTGTGTGAACGCCTCTGACATGCGGTAGAGTTCTACACGCTGCAGTGAAATTACTGTCTCATCCACCACCTTTTTTTTTCTTTTCCTCTCTTTCCCCTATTCTCGTCTTTCTTGTCCCCCTACCTAATCCCCGTGTAGGGTAACCAACCGGAGGTCTTTCTGGTTAACCTCCTTGCCTTCTCCCTTTTGTTGCTTCCTCTTTCCTCCTCCTCCACGTTAGCGGAAGGCATCACCCCACTTCGACGTGTGCCATAACAGCAGTCCATCGCAGCCGCTCTGATTGACGTGGAGCTTGTTCGAACATTCTGCATGTTTTTGTTTGCGGCCATTTCTCGTGGCACCGGTGTCTTACATGTCTCACTCCCGCGCCGTATACTGCATACAATGCGCTGTGCCTGTTTGTCTGCGCGCGTCCCCAGCGTTGCGCGCCAACGATTGACACGGTCACGTAAGGTCATTTAAGGTGGGCTTCACGAGTGCGTTAAGGCTTTAAGGGGGCCTTTCTTTACGCTACCCTTTTTATAGTCGTATATGTAGCATTCTTTATCAACAAGCAGCTTCTTGTACCTGAGTTGATAAGCAGGTGATTGCGGCAAAGATTTGGCGAAACCAACAAGTTTATTTCTAACCTGTCGTGTTGCCGGGGAAAAATCTTCGATCACGGAAATTTAAATGGCTTTCGACTTTAGGTCACCACGCGACAACCAGACAGAGTTCTTAGCCTTAAAGGAACAGAATTTCGAAATCACAGGACGGCAACTTGGGCGGTGAAAATCTACCTATGCGATGGACACGCTCATCAAGGTCAGGTGTAATTTCGCGGCCAAGGGCTGAAGAGAGCACAGTGTTTTTTTCCCTCTGTGTCCAGCCATGATTCGTTTTCACAGGTAATACCCTGATAACTAAATATATTTCGCCGGGCTCTGTCTTCCAAGTCGTCAAGACGAGACTGGGTACTGTCTAGATGATTCGCTAATTGGTCAACGGTGCTCTCAACAGCCGCAGCCCTTCTTCAAGGTTATTAATGATAGCATGTTCGCTTCCAGGCCCTCAAGACGTTTTGTAAGTATTACCGATCGAGCTTTACCTCAATACTCTGTTGACAAGCCTTGATATCCTTAACATTAACCTTTAATTCAACCTGCTCTTGAGCAAGGTCAGATGTCTGAGTGCTAATTTTTCCGAGCATCTCAGTAATAGTGGTTAACAGGTCTGTCTCGTTCTCAGCGTTTCAACAAATGTTCTCGGGATCTGGGATACATTCAACATCGCCCGATAGAAGCAGCAGAAGCGTTTCAGCACATTCGTGCATAATTGCACAAAACGTTTGCGAGCTCTAAAAACAGGAGAGAAACATCGATTACTGCTCTTTTTTGGCATACAGCGGACAATGACCACAAACCTGTAGGCTGAAGACTAGATAAGAGCCATTCCGCTGTGTGCGCTGCTTTCGTGCTCACTGAAGGCGAAGGTGTCCCGAGGGTTTGCTTAAGTCCACGGCTGCGTTGCTCTCGTTTGACCATGGCGCTGGCACGTCCGCGAAGAGCGCACTGTACCAGACAGGGGTAAGTCCGAAATAACCATCGACGTAAATCGCCAGGATAAGCCACACATTCAGTGTCGTAGTATAGGTGTCGTTCCGGACTGGATTCGCAAATTGAAGGATGATAGCAGCACAACGCCAACATCAGCAAAGCATGGCGGACGAAGAAAAGTGCGGTTTCTGCGTGTCCGTGGAGGCCCACGAACAAGTCACGCACTTCCGAGGTCGAAATATAACTATGTTTGTAAACGGCGTGTCGCTACGACTTCATTGACTGTGAAGCCCGCTCCCGCTAGGGTTTCGCAAATGCTTCTGAGCGTTTCTCCGCGGGGTGGGCCACCTCTATAGTGCTTCGCTATCAACCACGAGCACATGCATGGTTCGACTACCGCGTTCCGTCGGTCATGATAAATAGATAAATAAATAAATTGGTACTGCCGAGATATGGTTTTTTTTCCTCTGTCATAAGTCTAAAAAGTTATTCGATGTGTTTCTCGAACACCCTTATAATATACGAAAACAGAGCTTGCGGCAAAAGGATGATAAAAACATTTCTTAAAACACAAACTATCATGGTGGTGGCGTTCAAATCTCCGACAGTTATAATAAATATGGGTTTTTATTTATTCTGCCTTGAATAATCACCACAGTGGACACGATACTTCAAAAGCTCGCCGAACACCAAACCTATCAGCCTAACTTCTTCGTTTTAAACCAGTTGAGTTGCACAATCTCCCAATGGGCGTAAAGCATTGCATAAAACTTAAATGTACGCTGCCGACATCGGCATTACAGCTAATCTTTTCTCGTCAGTTACTCCACCACACAGACCTTGTGAGGCTCGAGCTAGTCGCTATTCCCGCAAGACCAGTGCCTGCAGGAAGACGGCAAATTTGTTCTATCAGGAATACAGCGAATACTCGACTCTTCAGCAAGCAGCTGTTCCGATATACAAAGCATCGTATTCTTGGCGAAGCGGTCACCCAGATACACATTGGCGTATACAGCCAGGTGGCGGCGGAGAGGGGGACATAGACTTTAAACGGGTAAAAATAACCAGGAGTAGGATAACCAATTGGTGGCTACAATCAAGGCGCAAGTGAAATTCAATCCTTAAACACACAGTAATAGTACTTAACTTTACGGCTAGGTAGCGTGAGCAGCCGTCCTATCTAAAGCGCAAAGCCGGATCCATCCATCCATCCCATCCATCAATCCATCCATCCATCCATCCATCCATCCATCCATCCATCCATCCATCCATCCATCCGTCCGTCTGTCCATCTATTTGAATGTTTTCATTTTTCAATGTGTACGCATGAACGCATACAAGCGCACGCACAAGCCATGTAAAATACAATTAAATCTCACCCCCCAACTTACCCCCCCCCCCCCATAGAAAGAACGCTTTTGGCTAAAGTTCTGACAGGTACGACGAAGGTGAGGCGACCACAGGCAATCAAGCGTGAAGGAACAAGACTTCCTTCGTTCATTCACACGCGGTTATAATGTTCCTCGATAAAACCGCAATCACGTTTTCCCAATTGAGAGATGGTTGCACGGTATACAAGGAAATAAATAAAATGCAGCGGGACCTACGATGTAGTTTACGTGCAAGTAAAGCGACTATAGTTCTGATTGAAAATAACATTATGCTTCACACGCCAAAGTCCTTCTTAGCAACACACAACCAGAGGCGGAAGTTTATTGTCTATTCAATGTAATTGCGGCTGCAATAGCGTAGTGCGGCACTCACACTCCTCGCATAGGTAGTCAGGCATTCGCATCTGACCACTTCCCACTTTGCGAGCCATCATATCCGTCAGAGCCAGTTAGGCCCAACGAGCAATTATCGGTTTATACACGCAGCCCACTGCTAACTGCGGCACCGATCAGGCGGCCATGACGAAGCGGCTGGTATATACGCTGTGCGCATGTAGGCATTCGTTGTGCATTTGCGCCCGCCTCGCCTCGCTATACTCCCATCTGTAGGGAACCAATGGACGGCGAAGTAGCGAAAATTGAAAGCGAAGAAATAATTACTTTTTTTGTAACTATTCGTTTCGCTGCACAATTGATTGCAAATGGCGGCCAAAGTAGCTGTATTTTTATTCTTCATCTATTCGAAAGGGACAAGAGAAAGATAGTGGGGCATAGCGAAGAACTTTTCTCAAATGAGAAACCTACACACAAGCTTCCCTTTACAGTACGTTGGACAATTAAGTTTACAAAATGGGAAATGAAAAAAAGTTTTATAGTTTCCCGAGAAACACTGTCATGCAGGCCCAATTAGCAAGCTTCAGTTTTGTGGTAATTTTTCTAACAGACATTTTTTCATGTTACGTCCCCACCGAATGTACATACGTAATGTGCACAAGGCCGTCATGTTAGCTCTTGTACAAGGCACCGGGGTTCATACGCGAGTTCTGCGATTGAGCTTGGATTGGCTTGGATGCACCGGTGTATAGCTGTCTTTCTCCATCAACGTTTCTCTCCGTGCTTCTGTTGTTTTTGGAAATAGCCGGCTCGCCACACATGCGTACGTCATTTGTGACCACTTTTTACAGCAGAATAGTCATGATCGAGGTGTTTGTCTTTCACAGATAAAAATTATTGTCATAACAAAACAGTGCACGTTCTTTTTGTCCTCTTCTTTCTCTTCTGCTTCGCCCCCCAAACACGTGTGCCGTGTTGTGCGGCCTAACTCAAATCGCAAAAACTCCGATGTGTCACAGATTGAGTAATGAGAGAAAATGACAGTGAAACAAACATTCTTGACGGAAGAAACTTCTTGGAGAAGCATGATTCGAACCTACGTACCCACGATCCGAAGACGAGCACCGTAGGCACTCGTCTATGCTGGCACATTAGCATAGCATAATAACATACCTCGTGTTTTAGGTCCCTAAACCGCAGCATGATTATGAGAGACGCCGTAGTGGAGGGCTCTAGAAATGTTCACCACTTGAGGTTCTTCAACGTGGCGTTGACATCACACAGTACTCGGTACTCTACCATTTCACCTCCATTGAAATTCGAACGCCACGGCCGGGATGGAAGCTGTGATCTTCGGATCAGCAGCCGCGCACTGCCGCCACTGTTCCACCGAGTGCAGACGCTAGCAGAGCATAGCACAGTTTCTTATAGTGTAGTATTTCAAGAGAAAGAATCGACATTCGGACAAGAGTGAAGTGGTTATGCGTGATTGAAATGGGCAGTGCGTAAAACGAGAACTGTGTGTAGCTTAGAAGTGTTGCAGCGTGGGCTAGTTGGTATGGTATGACGATAGTTATAGCACGAGAACAAAACGATGACACAGAAACAAGAAGAAGTGTCCTTCGTGTCCTTCTTGTTTCTGTGTCGTCGTTTTCTTCTCGCGCTATAACTATCGTCTGTGTGTAGCGTTATACTTATTGTCTCCTCGTTTTTGTTGTTTTTTTTTGCTGCAAATTTAAATGATATTTAGCCATGGGGCGCGAAAGACAATTGAGAGGTGGGAGGGTAGATATGATGGAAAGGAGGAGGGAGAGAGTAAAGCGTAGCATATAACGAGAGAATCGACGAAACAGAGATAAAAGGCGATAGAAAGAGGAAGCCAAAAATAGAGAAGGAGAGGAAGGAAAGAAAGAACAAAACAGAGAGATGGAAAAAAATATGAATTAACAGAAACAAAAAAAGAATCAAGAGAGCAGGCATTGCATTGAATAGCACAGTTCGCGGTAAGGGTGAAAAAGATGGAAGCGAAAAGGTAAAAGCCTTACCAAGCCTGCCTGATCAGCAGAGTAACCACCAGCCCTTCTGTGACCCAGCCATGCGCGACTTGTTGCAAGCTGTGACAACTCTTACTTTGAGGGGGGAATGGTGGACTCAGCGTACCAAAGCAATACGTTAATGTTAGCTGTGATTTCTCAGGCTTAATTCATTGTCTGTTTTGTAGAGTGGTCACTGAAAAAGTAGGGCTTCTTCCTCTGTAATACAATGATATTCATGCACAACAGCCGACTGATAACGGTGCACCGATTTCACTGAAGCATATGTTGCATGGTAAAAGCTACTTCGCTTAGCAGGCACTTGTGTCGAACGCTCTATAACGGTTACTGTGCTTCCCGCGGTTAGGCACCTACTTCTCGGCACTGAACATTCAGTCATCGGCTGCGAAGCGCGCTATATTACGCAGTTTTGTGGCCGCGCTTCACAAGTGTTGCCCCTGCAAGTACGAAAGCGTTTTACAGAGATTGTCGGTAGCCACGCAAAAAGATGCATTGGCCGTGAAGGATTGACGCAGCTCGCCGACACAACCATCGTCCACTTCGCCCGCCAAACACGAGGCGCGCTCTCGCAGAATGGAGCGTGCGTGCGCAAGGCGGTTTTAAAAACACGTTCGGCTCGGGCACGCAGGTCGCGTGCGTGGCAAGGAGCTAGCCGTATTCAGGAAGAAGACCATCGGCGGAAAGGCAGGATACGTTGGACACGTCTAGTGGCCGAGGACTAAGCGATCTGAGGCACGGGAACCTCGCACGCGACGTTGCGAACAACACACCGAGACGTCGACGTCTTTCACCCGCTTGCAGAGCAATGCCTCGCCGCAAATGTTTCGCTTCCGTGTATATATATATATATATATATATATATATATATATATATATATATATAGATATATATATATATATATATATATATACATCCTATATATATATATATATATGAGGTATAACAGACAGTAATGCCAAGGAATGTACAGGGGAAGTTATGATGATGATGATGAGTAGTTTTTAGTGGCGCAAGGGCCAATTGATGGCCAAAGAGCGCCATTTCAATTAACTACAGATATGAACAATGATATGGTGCGTGGCTGTAAAGGGGCCTTAAAATTCCTCGCTCTAACGCGGGTTAAAACATGAAAGTAATAAAATCATGACAGTGGCGTGACATATGTGTGGTGATAGCTGATGGCAAAATGTCATGATAATAAAACCATGATGAGATATAGTCACCGCAGCCACGACCACTCTATAGAGGTCGTGCTACGGATGACCTCGAAATATTGGGTGAAAGTTTTGCACTTCTTTTAAAAATGTAAAAAGTGTTTGCAGTTTAAAAAGCGGATCCCTACCGATGAGCATCCCAGGGTGTAGAGGGAGCTGCTGTCGGTAGGGCAGTAAAAAGAGCTTTTTTCTTAGAGCATCTAGCTCATTGCACTGGACGAGAATGTGGAGAACCGTAAGGGGCTCTCCACATCTCTCACAATATGGTGGATCACCGGTAGACAGAAGAAATGAATGTGTAGAATGTGTGTGTCCAGTCCTAAGCCTTGTTAGTATTACTTCCGTGTGTCGTGATTTTGATAGTGGCGGCCAATAACCTAGTTGCGGCTTAATAGCATGGAGTTTATTATCTGTTTGTTTATCCCACATGCTCTGCCAATACCCCCTGAGCTTTCGTTTTATAAAAGGTTTTAAGTCAAGTGCAGGGACTGGTGTTGGTGCATTGGCAGTAGTGACATTGGCGCAAGCAGCCAGATTGTCGGCCAAAACGTTCCCTTGTATTTCACGGTGCCCTGGGACCCAGCAGACAACGACATGCTGTTTTGATGTGTAAAGTGTGCACAGAAGTGAGTAAAGTGACACCAGCACTGGGTTCTTGTGTTTTTTAGGAGTTTTCAGGGCTTTGACCACACTTAGAGAATCTGTGTATATTACCGCCTTTTGTAATTTTACCTGTTTAATGTGTTTTACGACCGCCAGTATTGCGTAAGCTTCTCCTGTGAAATGCTTGCATTAGGATGAAGAACGCCGGCCTCAGAAAAGGATTGGCCTATTGCTGCATATGACACAGAAGTGTTTGACTTTGACGCATCAGTAAAGAACTCAGGGCATGTGTATTTATGTTGTAGCTCTAAAAAGTATGTATGTATGTGTGCAAGTGGTGCGTGCTTTGTGACATCAACAAAAGAAACATCACAGTCTATAAGCTGCCACTGCCACGGTGGCAGATATGTTGCAGGAGCCATCAAACTGGGTTCAAGAAGAGGCACACCTGTTCCTTCGGCCAGGCTCCTTACACGCAGCGCGTAGGGCTGCCTAAACGAAGGTCGGTTCTCGAACAAGCCAGAACAAGACAAATCATTAATTGTGAAATGGGAAGGATGTTTCTTGTCTGCCTTCACCTTCAAAAAGTACAAAAAGGACAGGGAACATCTTTGTAGGTGGAGCGACCATTCATTCGAATCCACGTACAGGCTCTCCACAGGGCTGGTGCGGAAAGCACCCGTAGAGAGGCGAATACCTAGATGGTGGACAGGGTCAAGAATTTTCAAGGCCGATGGTGTTGCCGACTGATAGATTATAGCACCGTAATCTAGGCATGTGCGTACGAGGCTTTTATATAAGTTAATTAAACATTTTTTGTCACTACCCCATGTAGTGTGTGACAACACTTTCAAAATGTTCATTGTTTTTAAGCACCTGTCCCTTAAATACTTGATGTGTGGGATGAAACTTAGCTTAGTGTCTAATATGAGACCGAGAAACTTGTGCTCGGTCTTCACTGACAGAGGTTGACCATGCAGGTCAATGTCGGGGTCAGGATGGAGGCCCCTCTTTCGGCTGAACAAGACACAAGTACTCTTTTGCGCGTTGAGTATAAAACCATTCTCGTTTGCCCATTGAGATACCTTGTTCAACCCTAGTTGAACTTGACGTTGGCACATTGAGATGTTGCAAGATTTGTAACCAATCTGCACATCATCGACATATATGCAGTAAAAAATATTTCGTGGGAGAGACAGGTGCAAGGAATTCATTTTAACTACGAAAAGTGTACAGCTCAATACACCTCCTTGTGGCACTCCTGTTTCTTGGACAAATACTCGAGATAAGACAGTGCCAACTTGGACACGGAATGTACGGTTGGACAGGTAGCTTTCGATAACTGTCAGCATTCTACCCCGCACACCTAAATGTGACAGGTCTCGCAATATGCCGAAGCGCCATGCAGTGTCATATGCCTTTTCCATATCGAGAAACACAGAAAGAAAAAATTGCTTATGAACAAAAGCGTCGCGAATTTGTGCCTCGATACGGACAAGGTGGTCAGTGGTGGACCGAGCCTCTCGAAACCCACACTGGTATGGGTCAAGTAGGCCACTAATTTCAAGGAAGTACATCAGGCGCCTGTTAATCATTTTTTCAAAGACTTTGCAAATACAGCTGGTTAATGCTATTGGCCTGTAGCTGGAAACTGAGGCCGGGTCCTTGCCTTGTTTTAGAATTGGGATAATAATAGCTTCCTTCCAGGCTGAGGGTAGCTCGCCAGAAGACCATATCGCATTATAGAGAGAGAGGAGAGCTTTCTGGGTTTCAGTGGGCAGGTGTTTCAACATTTCATATGCCACACGGTCCGGGCCTGGGGCAGATTTATTGCAACAGGCAAGTGAGGCCTGCAGTTCAGCGAAACAGAAAGGTTCGTTGTATGCCTCATGTGTTCTGGGCTTGCGCTCTAATCTCTGTTTTTCTATTCCGGTTTTGTATCGTCGGAACGCTTCGCTATAGTGTGTTGAGCTGGAGACCTGTTCAAAGTGCGCTCCGAGAGTGTTTGCCTGGTCTTCCAAACTCTCCCCTTGTGTGTTCACTAGAGGAAGCGAATGTGCTTCTCGTCCTGCCACCTTACTAACCATGCTCCAGACTCTCGACTCATCTGTGTATGAGTTAATGCCCGATACGAATTTGTGCCAACTTTCTCTTCTCGCCTGTCGGCGCGTCCTCCTTGCTTGTGACTTGACGTTCCTAAAGTTTACAAGATTCTCGGCTGTGGGCGAGTCTCTAAGCAACCTCCATGCCTTATTTTGTTTTTTTCGAGCTTCACGGCACTCATTATTCCACCATGGGACTCGTCGTTTGCTTGACGGTCCACATGTTTGGGGAATACATTTTGCTGCTGCATCAACCAAGAAAGCTGTAAAGTAGCATACAGCATCCTGTATACTCAATGCCGCCATGTCACTCCAAGATAATAAAGTCATTTTTTGAAACTTTCCCCAATCAGCTTTATCGGTGAGCCATTTGGGAACTTGTGCAGGACATGTATTTGTTATTGATGAGCTGATAACGATAGGAAAATGATCACTACCATATGGATCATTGATAACTTCCCATTTAAGTAGAGGCAGGAGTGATGGGGATATTATGCTGAGGTCTATTGCTGAGTACGTATTGTTAGCGATGTTGTAGTATGTTGGCTCTTTCCGATTCAGCAGGCACGCACCGGAAGAAAAAAGTAGCTGTTCAATCAGGCGACCTCGAGCATCGCAGCGAGAGTCACCCCATAGATTGCTATGTGCATTGAAATCTCCAAGGAGGATATAAGGTTCTGGAAGTTCCTCTATGAGGGACTCGAATTCATGCTTTTCAAGACGGTGTTGTGGAGGTATGTAGAGAGAGCAGATGGTGACGAGCTTATTCAAAAGAACTGCTCGAACAGCCACCGCCTCAAGGGATGTTTGTAGTGGTAGGTGTGTGCATGCAATCCCTTGATTGACTATAATGGCAACACCACCGGATGGCAAAATGGCATGATTCCGGTCTTTCCGAAAGATAACATAATGACGTAAAAAGTTGGTGTGTTTAGGTTTCAGGTGTGTCTCTTGTACGCACAGCACCTTAGGTGTATGTTTGTGTAAAAGTTCATGGATATCGTCGAGGTTTCTCAACAGTCCTCTGACGTTCCACTGTAGAAGTTGTGTCATTTTAATGTAGTGTGGTGCTGTGTGTACAGAGGTGTTGCGTTAGTTTACAGGGCCTTTTGAGGGCCCTGTGATTCGATGTTTTTCTTTTTTGGCGCGCTCCAAGGAGTTGCGCCTATCCTTCGGCGTCTGAGGCGCCGGAGGAGTGGGACTTGTATCCATCACCTCTTGTGAGGTGGTGGATGGTGCTTGCTGGGCAGGCACATTCACTGAACTTTTGGACCTAACTGCACCTGCAGTGGTCCCAGGTTCGGCAGACACCGGGGTCTGCCGGCCCTGTTTGTCAAGTGGCGGAGCAGTACAGGCTGCTCCGGCCGGGGGCGCTGGCGGCACGACCGCGGCCACACACTGTGCGACATTCGCGGGTGCCGAGGCATGTGGCGCGGCGCCCCGGCGCGTCACATCTGCAAAGGAGGGATAAGATGGGTTGTGTATTGCGAAACGTTGGCGTGCTTCTTGGAATGTGAGATTGAATTTAACCTTGAGTTCTACTATTTGCTTTTCTTTTTCCATGCGGGGCATGATCGTGAGTAGGCAGCGTGATCTCCTTCACAGTTCGAACAATGAGTTGTTTCTGAGGTGCAGTTGTCCGATATGTGTTGAATGGATGCGCACTTTGCGCAAGTGGCACGCCCTCTGCAACTCTGCGATCCATGACCGAAACGTTGGCACTTGAAACATCGACGAGGGTTGGGAATGTATGGTCTTACACGAAGCTTACAATAGCCGGTTTCGATTGATTCTGGTAGGTCACTTGTTCCGAAGGTAATTATTACGTGTTTTGTAGGAATCAGTTTGTTGTTGCGCCTTATTGTTATTCGTTGGACTTTGACCACGTTCTGGTCCTGCCAACCTTCGAGCAGCTCACTTTCAGAAAGCTCAGTAAGATCATCATCAGAAATTACGCCACGGACAGTGTTCATAGACCTGTGTGGGCCCACCGAAACAGGGGTTTCCCCAAAGGCTACAAGCTCAGACAGCTTTTCATACTGAGCTTTGTCACGAACCTCCAAAAGAAGATCGCCACTTCCCATCTTTGTCACTTTATAACCTGGGCCTATTGCTTCTGTGAGAGTTTTGGAAACGAGGAAAGGTGAAATGGCTCGGACTGTCTTGTTTTCGTTTTGACTGTGGATTACATGGTACTTTGGGAATGTCGGCTTTGGTGTGTTAAGCAGGAAAGTATCATCGGTGCGCCACCTTTTTAGGGAGCGATCAGGAAGGAGGGGAAAAGCTTTTGCCATAAAAATGCTATAAAGTTCGGCGGCGATGGTGGCCACCCACCACCGAGCCCAACAAGGGGACGCTACAAGGTTGACTAGTAAACACTTGGAGACGCCAGCCATGCATCGCCGCTATAACCGAATATAACTACCCAAGGTTGGGTAACTACACAGGGTTAACCCTCGCCGCCAGGAAATTCGGAAGTAAACGGAAAAGAGAAGATGACAGGACAGATAAAAGAGAGAGATAAAGACGAAGATGTAGGAAGAGAGTGATAGGAAAAGGCGACTGCCGATTTCCCCTGGGTGGGTCAGCCCAGGGGTGCCGTCTACGTGAAGCCAGGGCCAAAGGGGTGTGTTGCCACCGCTGGGGGGCCTTAAAGGTCCAATCACCCAGCATTAGCTCAACCCCCAGGATCCCCTTTTCCTCGGACACGGCAAAGCCACGCACGGCTAGGCGTGGGAGGGAGTAGAAACTCCCCCGTTAGCTCGGGTCCGTGGTGTCGCTACACACCAAACGCCTGGTTTCACAGGCGCCCCTGCGGGGAGGGGAAGTTATTAAAGCCAATGGAATGTAAATAAGAAGAAAGAAAAGTGGATGAAAAAATTACCAGCTGTGAGCAGGCAGCATCGAACGCGTTATTCTAAGGTCGTTGGTTCGTTTCGTGCTCACAGCTGGTAATTTTTCATCCACTTTTCTTTCTTCTTTCTTCTTATTTACATTCCATTGGTTCGAATAACTTCCCCTGTACATTCCTTGGCATTACTGTCTGTTATATCTCATATTGTGTTAAACCACGGAAATACGAGCCCTTAGGTATACACTTCTCTCCCTTATTATATATATAGTATATATATATATATATATATATAGATATATATATATATATATATATATATATATATATATATATATATATGTGTGTGTGCGCGTGTGCGCGTGTGCGCGCGTGCGCGTGTGCGCGCGTGTGCGCGTGCGCGTGCGCGTGCGCGTGCGCGTGCGTGTGTGTGTGTGTGTGTGTGTGTGTGTGTGTGTGTGTGTGTGTGTGTGTGTGTGTGTGTGTGTGTGTGTGTGTGTGTGTGTGTGTCATCTCTTAGGTCTTCAGATGGTCACCACCTCCAAAACTATGGCCTTGAGTCCTCAATATGTAGCACTATTTCAGACAAAATCATATTTCATAATGCAGTCAGCACCTCTTGTCGTCACGATTGAGCCCCTCTTTGTGCAGTAACAACCGCAGCACCTCTCTCTCTCTCTGTTTTTTTTTTGCGCTTTTTATTAGCGCAGTTTGGGTCTGGTGACCTATATTACTGTTCGCCTGAAATCTGCATATGCGCTCAGTTTCGCCTCCTTTGCGTTCCCATTTGGTAAAGTGCACTGCTCATTCAACGATAATCCATCACTGCTAACACGTAGCGGCAGAGCTACCATCTCATCATCAGACAACTTTCAACTTGACTGCTCTTTTCCTCTTGCAGGCGCCCACCGTTGAGCGATGGCAGCATTGTGGCTGTGCGGCGGGATTGTTGGTTATCCGTAGTTCGTTAGGCATAGGACATCCAGGACGGGACAGAGAAAAAGACACATAACATGGTGTGTTTGTGTTATGTGTCTTCTTCTCTGTCCCGTCCTGGATGCGCTATATTTCGCATACTAAGAATCATGGCACCGAGTCCTCACGATAGGAGGTACCTATTGTCTTAGAAACCACTATATCCAATTCTGTTTATTCTATGTTATTTGGAAATTCTAGTGGTCGATTACGGTGATGACGGACGTGTAGCTTCAGGCCAACCACAACAGTCTTTATTATTGCTGTGGATCATTTCTGTCGGGTGCGAGGCGAGCCCCCCGCTCCCCTCGGGCCTATGGAGCAGAAAATGTATGCCTACATACATCAAGTGTGATTTTCGACCGCTTGCTTAACACCAAGCTGTTATTCCGAAACCTCCCACAACGAAGCTTGTAGCATATCTGTTATAATGCTTAGCACGAGTCGCTGAACTGCGCTAATCCACACCGTGTTCACCGGATGATCTTCGACACTGCGGTAGAAAGCACGAATGCAGCACCTATAGGTACGTTTATATTCCCCAATTAAATTTAGTTGAGAGTCAGCGCCTGGGCAGTGCTTGTTACCTTTTTGTCCTCACGCCATGTACGTATATATATAGCATCAACCAAGAATGAATGCATTCCCAGCTAATCCAAGTTCCCGTTCTTATGATGTCTTACTTCGAAAGAAGGGTGGTATACATTTGTTGTAAGCGACCTATGGGGCGCGGGAAGGACGAAACACAAAGACAGTATAGGATAGGTAACTGTGATGAAGAAAACGAGCATGGCGACAAAGACGGGAGAAAACGCATGCAGCCTCCGCCTTTCTCACCGTCTTTCGTTTCGCGCAGTATTCCTAAAGCATAAATCACCACTTTGTCGAATCGTCTTCATTGAAGAGGCTATCGCACAACATCACCTCTAACTTTGCTGCGCTACGATACCGTCATCGTGGTGTCTTTGTTTTGCAACGATTATAAACTAATATATTTTCTGTAAAAAAGGAACAATAGGATTGATTGATTCATAAATTGATTGGTTGATTGATTGATTGATTGATTAATTAATTTATTTATTGATTGATATGTAGGGTTTAACGTCCCGAAACCACCCTATGATTATGAGAGAGGCCGTAGTGGAGGGCTCCGGAAATTTCGACCACCTGGGGTTCTCAAGAAACAATAGAGAACACTAACAAGCAACTGGAGGCTGACAGAAACTGTTCTGGAGGCTCTTCATCACTGTACACACCTATAACGCAGCAAGTGAGTCTCAGATATCCTGCCTGTTTAATAAGCGGGGATTAAAGTCATTCTTTAAAACAGGGCGTGCAAGCATGCACAGAAGAAAAAAGCCAAGACACTACAAACTCCACTGTGTTCATGTTTCTGCCTTTCAAAGTGAACACTTACCAAACCACTCAGCTCTCTGTTATCCTAAGGTTTACAGCTGGTCGAAAAGAGATGTCGAGAAACACGCCTTATGGTAGAGGCGTTGGTTGTATACGTCAAGCCCGCTGTCCATGCTTTTGTTCACAGTTTTGCATCACTTTCACCAACACACCTTGCGTGTGATACGATTAGGTGCTGTATTGCTTCTATGCCGAAGGCCTCTTTCCGAACTCTCTCTGTTGAGAAGGCGTGCAGGAAGCGCCCAAGCTTTTTTGTGAGCCCAACCCCACTGATCACGTATTTGCTGCCGGCTCCGTGTGCCTCATTTACTTTCGATTACACCCGCCGGCACCCATAATATCGATTATAATTGTTATCGTTAAGGGACTCACTATACAACAGCGATTGCGTGCTTGTGGGCGTATTATAAGCAGTGGAAATGAATGGTGCAGAGGAGGAAAACTGTTGGCCTCCTTGAAATTCATGGCATTTTCTTTGAGGGCGCCGTCAAGCTGTCGGAAACCAGGACGAATAGTGTAGATGCGTACGCATGAATGCTGAATTCAAAGTGCATTTACGTTTTCGCGTCAGCGCCCCTACTCGTTTACGTATATACGTTGCACCTTGTCGCTTACTTAAACACATAGGACCACATCATTGGAGATAGGTGGCTATATAGAAGAAAAACGTCTGTTTATCCTGCTGCATGACTTGTTGCGGTATTGCCACACGTGCTTCTCTTTCCGTTTATGTAACCACCCCATTACGCGCGTAGCCAGTGCCCACTCCCTTGCGCAAACCAAGCCCGAATGTCAGTGAACTTTCCCGATTATCTAAAAAAAAAACCTTCTGATTACCTTGAGCGCACAGCGTGAACAGTAGATTTCATTCTGGAACTATGCGCCGCTGCAAATGATAAGGCTGTAATCTTTGATGCCGCACGTTTAATGCCGACGTGCCTTACCGCTGATCCGATTATTCGCCGACCGACCCGACAACGCGGTGTGCAACGACTGTGCCGCCGATGAGACTATTGAACATCTATAATATCGATTATCATTGTTATCGTTGAGGGACTCACTATACAACAGCGATTGCGTGCAAACGAGAGGCTTCACCTCTGCACTGTTCTACATGAACTGAACGAAAGTGACTTCGCTGCCGAAAAAGTACTGGGATCACGGGGCTGCCCACCACGTACAGTTACGAAACGCAACGAACGTGCTGTGAATTTTATCGAAAAAGTCGGCAGATCCCACGTACCTGGGAAGCGACGTTATGCGAAGCGCGCGGAGGGAAGGTGACCATGTTGCAATTTTTTTATTGAGCAACATGTCATGAAATGACGCTAAATATATATACAAATTTTCCACGCACAGACATATGTTGAAGAGTTGCAGATGTTCAGATAACCAGTTGTTTGCAGTTTCGCAACGATGCCAACTGAAACATGCGTATTAGCAACACCAGAAGCTGATATGAAGCGCTCATGCTCGCGAGGATGCTGGCCCTGGACACTGCTACGTAAATCAACTTCTGCGCATGGAAACTAACCACAACCGATGTTAACCTTGAGTGACGGCTGTATCATAGGAGCACATGTAATGTTCATAAAGTTGGGTAGGCAGCACTGCAACCACTATTGAAGTTTCATCAAGATTGGCGTCTGTTTGAAAAGTAGTTACGATACCTGGCCTAGTTCTGCGGTAAAATAATTCGTTGCCGCGCAGAATGCTCGGGTTAGATTCCAGCTGGGACCCCTGACATTTATTCTTTGCATTCGTCAGGTCGACGCTAACGATGTCGGGTATTTCTTACTGCTCGCGCGTTAAAATTGCCCACGTGTGTTCTCGTTATTCCTGGGTAGATAATAAGTGTCAATCACCAGTGGCGCATACCCACATACCAGTGGCACATACCCGCCCGCGGGTATGTGCCACTGTTTGGCGGGAAGTGTTTGACGACGTACGCCTAGGGATTGTGACATTATTCATGTCTTGACGAGCACGTCATATTAGTCAAACCATCTTACCCTCCCATGCTGATTTTGGTACACGCCAAGTTAAGGGGGTGACCATGAGAGCACCCAAACGTAAACGGATAGATAGATAGATAGATAGATAGATAGATAGATAGATAGATAGATAGATAGATAGATAGATAGATAGATAGATAGATAGATAGATAGATAGATAGATAGATAGATAGATAGATAGATAGATAGATAGATAGATAGATAGATAGATAGATAGATAGATAGATAGATAGATAGATAGATAGATAGATAGATAGATAGATAGATAGATAGATAGATAGATAGATAGATAGATAGATAGATAGATAGATAGATAGATAGATAGATAGATAGATAGATAGATAGATAGATAGATAGATAGATAGATAGATAGATAGATAGATAGATAGATAGATAGATAGATAGATAGATAGATAGATAGATAGATAGATAGATAGATAGATAGATAGATAGATAGATAGATAGATAGATAGATAGATAGATAGATAGATAGATAGATAGATAGATAGATAGATATGCTCAAAGTCGCTGAATTTCACTAAGAAATGGTTCGCATTCAAAACAACATTTATTGTTTAATTATTAGTTAACTATTTTGTCCTAATTCCAGCCATACTTTCACAATACTGCCCCCTATCTCTCAAATCAGCCCAGCCGCGCTGGTCTAGTGGCTAAGGTACTCGGCTGTTGACCCGGAGGTCGCAGGATCGAACCCGGCTGCGGCGGCTGCATTTTCGATGGAGGCGAAAGTTCTGTAGGCCGTGTGCTCAGATTTGGGTGCACGTTAAACAACCCCAGGTGGCCGAAACAATCTCCGGAGCTCTTCATTACGGCGTCTCTCATAATCATACGGTGGTTTTAGGACGTTAAACTTCACATATAAATCGATCAATACATCAATCAAGGGCACTGGTCTGATACGTAGTTTGTGGCGTCAAACGCGACGCTGTTACGCCTTGGCACAACAAATCACTCTTTTTCTCTACAAATTTCCTACCCCTTCTCAAATGCAGGATTGCCCACCGGATTCAGCCCTGGTTAGCCTCCCTATCTTTCATCTATTCTTACTCTCTCTTTCTCTCTCTCTATCTATCTCTATCTATCTCTCTCTCTATCTATCTCTCTCTCTCGCTGACTGAAAATTTCGGAAATATTGTCACACTGAGTGTGTTTCTTCTTTTGGGCACAAGTTCAGGGGAGGGGGGGGAGATTTTTTTTTAAATTGGAGACAGGGAAAAAATGGTTTGTGGCCTGCTGGAGTTCTTGCTTCACCACCAGAACCACTTGACAATAAATCTCACTAAAACAACAGAGTTTCTTAGTTTATTTATTTTGTACGAAAATGAATCTCATATCTCAAGTAATCTAAATGACTGTATTCGCTTTGTGGGCTATTTCAGGGACTTCCATTCAAGCGATATATTTAATTCGTTTGTTCCTGCGTGTATACGCGTGTTCTAGTGCGTGTGCATTCTGGAGTTGACAGCCCTGCTGCAACTCAATCTTGTAACATTGGATGTAATTTGAAGCACCACGTCAAATCGTACCTACCGAGAAGCTTACTGCCTGATTGATTTTTTTCTTCTCATGTTTCCTATATTCAGAAAGCAAGAACAAACACTATGAGCAAGAATGAGAAAATAGCTGAATCGGCCAAATTCTTAAATTTAATTTCGTGTCTTCTAGCTTAAATCACAAGAAACTTTATGGTATGTAAAGAAGTCTGTGACAATATACGTAACTAGCAACACTTTGAACAAAAATCCTAGACATTGGCCAATCTACAACAACAACAAGAAAAGGCTTCATGAAATGGCGAATCGTATGAGGAATTACAGTGTATGTCCTGGGATTATTTTATGATGACCATTTGTTTCCTGTTTTCTTTTTCTTTTTCTGGCGACCAAAATGAAGAGATATAGCGAGATTAGAGACATATTCCAAAAAAATATCAGGGAGATCAATGGGCTTTCATTAGGAGTTGGCTAAGCTTCTCCGCCAAGTCGCAAGTGTTCTGAATTTTTGATGAGATTATCGTATATAGAGAAAAAAATAGATAAAAGGGGAGGATGGAAAATATTGTTCGTTCAAAACGTGGGGCTTTTTTTGAATAGCTTAAGTTTTGATAGTGTCTGTCGCCGTTCGCCTATCCTGATACGCCGTGTTTAACAGCAGTATACGGCTCTAACTGCTCCACGTGGCCCAAAGCTCTTGCTCGCTTTCCCTTGTCCTGCGTTCATGCTTTCCCACATGAATTCGGACCACATGCGGAGTGGGCTACCCGAGCTCGTCCTCGATTAGAACTGCATGCAGTGGGAAGCGCCGAAGATAATCGGCAGCCGTGGAGGTTACAGGGAGCGCAGGAGAGGTCACGCAGGCTGGCCCGAAGCCGCCGCTGCCAGCGCGTTGTACTCGCACAATCGTATAATGACGTTGCGCTACTAGGCCGCTTACAAGAAACGCACGCTCTATTTAGGTACGCAGTGAATCCGCGCTTTGTGAATGCTCTTAAGTTGCGTTAACGTAACTGAATAGAGTGCGCACAGTAACTGGATTCTAGTGTATCTCCCGCTAATGCACTGTACCGGCAAGGTGGCATCGTAGGTGAAGACCCTGTGCATTACTTATTGGCCTCGGCCGCAACATGCCCTGGAATGGCTCCACGATATCTTAGTACGGCGATCGCCAACGTGCGCTGTTGGCATTAAATTTTCAAGGAGTCGGAATTCGCCTGATGTGCTCTATTTCTCCTATATACACGGTGTCCCAGAGACGGCTCTTTAATCAACTATCAAGAAATATTTTAACAACATGTCCTCCATAGAAAGAGTTCGTTTTTTGGAGTGTGTTTATCGTATCACTGGTACGTCGCAATAACGCAATAACATATTCACGTACTCCAAGGGTGGGTTCTTAACCCCAGTAGGTAGGACATGCTCTCTCAGTTTCAGCTCGGGGCCCCAGTTTCGAAACCCAGCTCCGCGAGAAAAACTTGCTTTATTTCCCACGTTCTTTCACTGGGCGCATGTTCACCCAATATAGCGTTTCGTCGTTACCGGCTGGGTTTCGCTCTCTTCGTCGTAAAAATCCCGTGGCAATGTAACTCTAACGGGCAAGGTTAATATGTGCACCGTGAAAGCCGCCCCGCGAATGCATTTAGCCACCGGTAATAAGAAGCTCGCGATTTGCTGCGTGCTGCACCGGCAAACACCAGTGCCCGACAGTTAGTGTGGCATGTTTGCTTTACAGCGACTGTGCGTATAAAGCGAAGTGGCTGCAATAACGGACTTCCCGCACATCACGGGAATGAAAGAGAGAGCGCGGCCAGCACCTCCCGCTGTATTCAAAGCTGCGAGAAGGAAATCGTATAGGGGGCCATCTCTACACGCGCGCATTCATTAGCAGTGAGTCGTGAGCCCGCTGACCATCAAATTGGCCGCGTTCGCGATTCGGAAGCACCGACCATGCCACTCGATTCTCGGCACAACATCGGCGGGCATCGTGTTTTCGATCGAGCTTCCCTTAAAAGTTGGCCCTGATTGCTGATGCGAGTCATGATGTCCTATATACAGCACTCACAAACAAATTCCAGACGTGATGGAAGCCTGACCGGTTGGTTGCCTAGCAGCATTTGTATTGTCGTCACGTAATAGCGAAGCTCTCCTTAGTCAAGGTGTTCATGTCCGCGATCCGTGATAACGCTGTATGGAGGGCATCATGAACGGGTATGTACCACAGAAGAGGCGCATATACCTCTGCACACCACTGGTCCACTAAATATTTAAGGCATCACCTAGCCCAACAAACTGACATTTATCACAGAATCCTATGCTTCCCATCGGAAAAATATGAACATCATAAACTCGCGTGCGCCACCGGAACGGGGTAAATACCACTACAAATATCTCCCACTAAAATGGAAGGCGACAGGAAGTCCAACAAATGGCATGTGCTTTAACATTCACACCACTGTCCCACAATGTTTCGTGGTTATAAAGGGTGGTGGCTGTGCTACCACTTCACAGCTTAATAAAGTGTGTTTATTAAAGGGCAGTGATACAACAACTCTGAAAAACTTGCACAAATAGAAGTGCCATAGCCTGATGAAAGGAACTCCACAAACTTTGCTGATTCATCGGTGTCCGCAAAGCGGAGTTGATTGAAGTTTCCCACGACCCCTGCAGAACGAAGGTCCCTCCCAGTGAGATCCTAGCATCGTTGGGCTGTCGTTGGTCTTACGTAGATAATAGGTTTTACCACACTTTGAGAGCGAACAATCAAACACTCGTACAATGTATACCGTATTTATAACGAAACTGCGTTTGGTCTGCCCACTTTTGCTAACATTACTATGCGCATCAGTGACTAATAAAGTTCCAAACAAGAAATAATAGAAGAATAAAAAAGTTACCAAATAAAATCAGCTGGAACGTTTTATATTAATTACCTATTCTACGTGCATACAGATCGCTTATTGGCACGTTAATGCTGACGCAAATACTTTGTGCAAATTTCTCATAGCTTAAAACGTAACTGATTTAAGGTGCGGCAGCTTCTGGATGCAATACTTTTATCAATTTAGAACGTTAAAAAACCAAAAATTAGAACATTACTGGCACTTCGTCAACATAAAAATCAGCGACATGAAGTTGCCCATGCAGGTAACATAGCCTAATAAAGAGCACAGGAGGATAACTCAAACATATAAAAGCGCACGAACGGATACTCGTTATAAATGGCAGAATTATGATTACTTCCATTTCGTTTCACGTTGAACGTTTCGTTTGAGTTCAAGGCGACAGTGGAACACGTTAAGTTTTCCATTACGCCTACGCAATCGATCACAGATGCCAGCAGCTTTCAAGTAGAGTGGCAATGATCATGTCACTGCAAGCCTGTAGGCACAGAGCCATAATTTGAGAAAGTGTTACTCGAAAAACGTTTCATTTTCATGATACAGTCATAGAGAGACTACCAAAACTAGCACCACCAGCACGACTACCTCGCAGCGACTCTCCATAAGAGTTATCGTATATTTATATGCACGTTAAAGAACCCCAGCTGGTCGAAATTTCCAGAGCCCTCCACTACGGCGTCTCTAATAATCATACGGTGGTTTTGGGACGTTCAACCTCACAAATCAATCAATAAAAGTTATCGCAATCCAGATGACTGATTGAAATGCACGGTGCAAAATCATATCATAGCAGGGTGTTTTCACATTCTAGACACCGTCATCACAGCCACTCTGCAGAGTGTTGCAAAAGCTGAAAGGCCGATGATCCCGCGCCGCTGAAGTCTACGCTATCTCATGTATAAATCCGCCGCTACGAAGAATTCGCCCTTGGTTTCCATGAGTGCATCGCGTGCACAAAGTAGCAGAAGCCTTAAGGCAGTGATGGTGGGGGCCGTTATGATTTTGCTACAGGGTGCATTACAAAACCTTAGGCAATCTCTGTTTACACAGTGAGTCTGCACTCGTTGCAGGCATGAAGGCCGTATAAGCGCTTCAAGGCTGCTCCCCAAAGGTCGCTCAGCTTATCAGGCAAACAACGGCTCAACAGACGGAAATGGAAGAGACCCGATCATCTGCAGGGGCATCCTGGCATTTCAGTCAACATCGTGGCGAAGACATTGAACCACTGATATCATAGGTTGAAGATACAAGTGTAAACATTCGAAGGCACTATACTTGCGTCACGAACGCATCTTTCTTGTTTGCAAGTCGTGCATAGCGCCGATGCTGAAAGTTGTGCGATTGTGGTTTCATCCATAAGTAACAGTGCGAAGCGATCGTCAAGTTTGTGCAATTCACTGCGATAGACGATAAAATAAAACGGCCAACGCCAGCGGCAATCTATAGTCATCAATGACTCAACGCTCTCGCAAACTAGAATGATACTCCATAAAGAACTAATTTGATGCGTCCCAATCAAGGCGTAAATGTTTCATATTTTATATCACCCTGTTCATCGTGATTCCAGTGAATCATTGGGATCACGATGTCTACCCTTCGACTATCATTGAGTTTCACTACACTACTGGATCTAGGGCCCCTTTATTATCTAGCATGCTAGTAAAGGCAAAACAAATTTCTCTGTGGCTTTGTTAAGTGAGTGACAGTTTTTAGTCATTTTTCAAGTTCCTCGCCTAGCCATCGGCCTTTTATTTGGCCACTCTGAAAGTAGATTTGCCTGCGCACCTTCCAGGCATGTCACCACCATCGACGGCCACCTTTAGGTAACTGAACAGTGAGCTCAGCGAAGCCAACATTGAGTGAGTCCACTGAACTGTCGAATAGTTGCGATTGCGGCAATGACTTCACCCCAGTTTAAAGTTGTAAGCCAAATGAAGTTCGCTGATTATTCACCGCCTTCAACCGCATCTACTGTGAGGCACACTGTGACTTCGAATGCCAGTGCTGCCATTAGACAACATGAGACACCTGAATCGGCAGGCTATCTCAAAAAAAAAAAAAAAACACGAGTCTTTGGCGTCAAACAAAATAAAGAATGCACGTGTCAACCCACGCAAGAATATATTGACCAGCGATCTCTGCTATCTCTGACGTGCGTTATAGACCTCGACTGTATCAAGATAAAAGCTCTTATTCCTCTGGTGGTTGGTGCATGATACTGAAATTTTCGATCCTTTTTCCGACCTTCCTATATTGAACAGTGCAATGAGGAACCACACCAACATCGTGCAATTAACTATCACTCTTGGTCGCGTTGCGTGAAAATTATTTTCAGAGCCGACACTTTGACACGGGAAGATAAAACATTTTCGACACGCGATTTCACCTACACTACCACAATGCCCCAAGTTTCAGAAGATGTGTCATGTGAACGGGGTTTAAACGTGGTGGTTTGCCCCCAATGTGCAGAGCATCACAATGCAGATTCCTGCCACGCAAGTGTATACCCTGAAATGCCTCTAATGCCATGAATTGCATGGACACTCGTGAAGACACTTTCCGTGCAGTAAAGAAAGAACGGAACATAATAAAATAGATGGTAATCAATAGTTCAACCTACAATGAAGCTGCTGATATTGTCAGAGATAGACAATGACGTTCCCGATGGAGGTCAAGGAATACTTCCACCCAATCTGGACTTTCACCGCTGTGTCATAATCCAGCGGGCCACCAGACCTCTCCCAACAGTGTTATGACAACAGATAACGGGAGACGCTACCCAACCAAACAATAATGTCGGATTAGACTAATAAGACACATCAGTGATATCGATTAAAATAGAAAGTGATTTCAGTGGATATTTGCTTCCACCGAGCGCCTATTAGCCATTGATGAGCAGCCACTCAATGAGCAGCCACTCATTGTTCTGGTGCAGTATTGCGGAATGGGCGCCTCAATTCCATTCGATTCCATTTCGAGGGATTAGAAATTACCGCGATTCTATTTCTTCCGATTCCTCGGAATGAAAAATATCAGCCCATTCCCACTCCAGAACGACCTGGCAGATAAGGTTCATTCCTGTAATTCCGCAATGTAGGAGACGCATCTTGATAGTTTCATAGAGGTAAGAATGAACGGCTCTATAAAGATGGTGTCACAAGATGCATTAGGAACTGCAAAAGTACGCAAAACACGCGACCAAGATCGAGGGTTTTGGCTCGGTGTCATATCTCGTGCAGTAAAACGACGCACCCTGCTAATTCCCATAGGAGGAGTTCTCCCGCTACATGAAGTATTTTTATGATGAGCATTTTGAACGAATTTGTTGTAATATTGTTTGAGCTTAAATATTATATTGCTAAAATTGCGACAGAGCGTATATTTATGCTAACAAAAGTAGCATTCAAGAATACTAAGCTGTTTTGTCACGCTTATGGAGCGGTCGTGAATATGGAGAAAAACCAATATTTACTAAAATTTCGTTAATGAGCTACGAAACCCTCAAGATCTGCTGGTGTTAGTAGAAACGGTGCACCACCGCTCGGGCACCTTGTGCCTTTGCATCAATTATGGAACACTGAACCGCACTGCTCGTCAGCATTCACATTGTTAGTCGTGCCCCGCAAGCATCGGTGACGCAAGGAGAATTTTCTGTGTTCGCCTGTGCGCAGCTATGCAAGGTCTTCTTTGTCGCAAAGGTTATGTACGTGTATCAGGTACTAAACTGCTCGTGACAAAAAGATCAGGCAGTGCATACAGTATTCGCCACTTTCGTGTAGGAAAATAGGAGGAAAAGAATGGCAGGGAGGTTAACCAGCCTATAGGCAGCCGGTTTGCTACCCTTCGCATGAAAGGAGGATGAGGGAGATGAAGGATAGAGAGTAGGAGTATCAATGGGGACCAACGTGCGGGGATAATTTGTTTGTCCCTTCAGTATACGTTGGGATAATGCATTTGCTTGCACACTAACTTATGCCTCGATTTCTCTTTTACAAATTGGCAGATCGCTCACACTTTTGTATGCCACCAACCCTTGGCTTTCGCTAACTAAAGGTGAACCTAGAGAATGCGCTGGGGGCCTTCGATAGAACGTGTACTAAGGCCTGCAGAATCATTTGAGCATGGTATTGCAGTAGTAGTTATTAAAGGTGTAGCAAAATACGTTTCTCCCCAATGTCCTTTTTGTTTGGCGATGCGAACACGGATGTGTGCCGAGTGACAGAAACGAAATGAAGTTGCAAAAGAAAAAAAACATACCGATAATAATGAAATGGTCCCACCCCAAAGCAGGGAGAGTGTGGGCTGACCACCTCTCAGCTTGAGACTTAGAAACGTCTGATATTCTGTGCTTGATCGCCTGGAGGCCTGGTCTTCTGAACACGTTCGACAATTGGTCGTAGTCCTTTGGTCACCAGGCTTACGTCATAAAAAGTGCTTAAGCGTCCTCGTAATTTTTAAATGAAGGTCACAGGCAGTACAAGGTGAAAAGGGCTTTCTTTTTATTTTGTTCATCAAAATTCATCAAAATGCGCATCGCAATTTTGAGAAGAGTTTTTCAAATTTGCGATCAAGTCACCGACGGCGGCGTAATGCAAGGAAGTGAAAGGTATAGATACAACAGGCGGGTAGAGTGCCGCAAAGTGGAAACAAATAATCAGGCTGCCCCAGTTCCGCTCAACCGTGGTTATGCGAAGAATGTAAAGACAAACTTCGGAGGAACACAGTTATAGTAGGCGCGCTGCTTACATATACATGGGCTGTGCTTGTAATCAACCAATCGATTTTAAAAATGATGCTTTATTATTCAATTCGAGGGTCTGATTTACTAATATTTGATTAACCAAGTTTGAAGAACAGCACGTAGACAAAAACGTGCTTTATTTTCGAAAAAAATTCGGCAGATCCCAGTTACCAGGGAATCTACGTTATGCGAAGCGTTCGCAGACAATGTGACCGTATTGCAATTTCTTTTATTGAGCGACACGTCATGAAATGACGCTAGATATACGTACAAATGCTGCACGCACAGACATAAGTTGAAGAGTTGCAGATGTTTATATAACCAGTTGTTTGCACTAGCGCAACGATGCCAACTGGAACATGCGTATTAGCAACATCAGAAGCTGATATGAAGTGCTGATGCTCGCGAGGATACTGGCCCTTGACACTCCTACATAAATGAACTTCAGCGCATGACAACTAGCACAATTGACGGTAACCCGACGTGACGGCTGTATCAAAGGAGTCCATATGTAATGTTTATAAAACTGGGTAGGCAGCACTGCAACCACTATTGACGTTTCACAAAGGTTACCATCTATTTAAAAAGTAGTTCCGAGACCTGGCGTAGCTCTGTGGTAAAATGCTTCATCGCCGCGCAGAATGCTTGGGTTCAATTCCAGCTGGTACCCAGACATTTATTCTTTGCATTCGTCCGGTTGACTCTGCCGATGTCGGGTATTTCTTAACGCTCGCGCGTTAAAAAGGCCCATGTGTGTTTTTTGTCATTTCTGGGTAGATACTAAGTGTCAATCACCTGTGGCACATACCAGCATACCAGCGGCACATACCCACCCATGGGTATCTGCCACTGTCTGGCGCGAAGTGTTTGATAACGTACGTGACGGGATTGTGTCATTATTAATGTCTTGACCAGCGCGTCATATTCGTCAAACCATCTTACCCTCCCATGCTAATTTTGGTTCACACCAAGTTAAGGGGGTGACCACGAGAGCACCCAAACGTAAACGGCTAGATATATATATATATATATATATATATATATATATATATATATATATATATATATATATATATATATATATAGATAGATAGATAGATAGATAGATAGATAGATAGATAGATACTCTTAAAGTCAGCGAAGTTCGCTGAGAAATGGTTTGCATTTAAAAGACGTAATTATATTCCTAGTTCATTCTGGACAAAATGTGCTTCATTCCACTCCCATTTCACCCCTCTAAGCACTGTCCCCATTCCATTCCGGGGACGCAAAAATGTAGAGTGATTCCGGAATCATTCCCATTCCGGAGTGGCTCCACAACACTGCTCTGGTGGCAGTGATGGTGGTTGAGGCTCTTACAGTGAAAGCTGTAATGAGATACCCACAACAAGAGCCAACTTAGGCGCCGTAATTAACGCGGCCACACAACGGTGGTGCCTGTAACCGCTACGCTATTGTGGGGAAACAAAAACAACATTTAATTAGAACGATTTTTAAGAATGGTTGGGCATTGACCCGGGACCTCTGCGTGGCCATCGAGTATTCACAAAGCCACGGTGGTTCTCGAAACTCCTGTACTAAAACACACTATGTAGGTGTCATGTCAGGCTAGAAACCGTGTAACATAGATAATATAGCATTGTAATAGAATAAAATAGCAACCTGGTGTCACAAAAGGCGAATTTCGCAACGAGGTGTCATTGAATGATTTCAATCCATTATAAAAGACAGCCATAATTCTTTACCGTCATCAGCCACAGGTACGCATAATGTCTTGCATGTGCGTACAGGGTGCACATAATGTGTACAGCCACGGCCACGTCTGTGTTGAGCGCGCGAGAAGCCGGTTTTCGCTCCGCGGGGCGAAACCTCGAGGTAGTTTTGGACTCTTAAGTGACGTATCAGAAGCATGTGTGGCGTAGCTATCAGGCTGACCAAATCAGAGCCCGAAACTTCCTTGAGATTTCGCCCCACCGAGCGAAAACCGGCTTCTCGCGTGCTCTACACAGACGGGGCCGCGGCTGTACACAATATGTCTTGTATATATGTAACGAACAGTGGCATATTGGGTGCTTCCCTGTACTTCCCGAAAGTCATGGCAATTTATGCAGTAGTGGAAACATCTTCGCGAAACAGCCCGATAAACCAGGAGACTGAAAGAAACACAGAGGAAAGAGCGCTATCTGGATGTATGTGAGCTTGTATTAGTTACCCCAAGTTGGTCTACAACGGGCTCTGGAAACGAGCGGCTCTTCCGGGTTTTGCTGTGAACGTGCTGCGCGTTCAGCGCAAGCCTGGTATTTTTCTTTTTTTTTTTTTTGCAAACCACGTTCTGTCTATGTCCGCTCTAGACTAGTGTTTTGATTTCAATCATTTTTTTTTTCATTTTTCACGGAAGAGATTTCACTCTATAAGCCAGAAAACCACACGTGCATGTGTAAACACCCTTGAACAACGCCAATAAGCAGTATGGCGAGGCCAGAAACCTCAGGCGAAACTAATGGTGAACCATATACATGAGCTGTGCCACTTGGGCGAAAGAATAACAGTGTTCCAATATTCATATTTAAAAAAGTGGTTTTTACTTGCCTTGCTGACCTACGATGACTGCTTGGTTCCGTGTTACACAGCGGAAATAGAAAGCGAGAGGAAAAAAGAAAAATAATTGAGCTGAGGTCATAGGCCGTCTCGTTGGTAATGAAAAGTTAAAAACGAGAAAAGAGGATGCAGGAAAAAAAAACACTGAAGTGCGCGAACAAAAGGAGATATCTGCAAATGCGCCCGTATGCGATGTCCAATAATTCCGTATGTTTCCGTAAGAATCTAGCGGAAATATATGGAAAATACATAGGAAACATATGTATTCTTTATGGAAACATATGGAAATATTGGACTCGCATACGGAACGTTTCAGTAGGGTGATGCGAAGTTTATAAATTGAAACCATGCCTGCAACATTTAGTTCACTTAACACAATCCGTAGCCATGTTAAGACGTATAGCAGGAGAGTACAGTGATGTACAAATAGAATGCTTGGAAGAAAAAAATGAAAACGTCTAAAGCATTTTGATGTATGGTTAGCTTTATAGCCTGCAGAAAGTTAGGATTCAATTCAATACGGCTCCATCAAGTGTAAGGCCCACGGGACCCACTTTTTATAAACTCAAAAATACGTGAATTGAGCTGTTCAAAAGAGAACAAGCGCGTATTCGGGAGAGTTTTCTGTCAACGCAATTAAGCGCGGCGCGTACGTGGAGACGGCCACGAAGTCAGAGTCAATTTTGTGAAGTGCATGCATCTTTGACAATAAACAATATGATATTGCGTGTTCATCTTCCGCCTGGAAAAAGTTCATTACATCTGGCGTTTTGTGGTGTGCCCGCTAGAATGATACTACGAATCACAAGAATGGAGAACTGGCTTTACTGTGAATCGAATGCGTGATAAGACAGCCGACGCCCAATTTCGCTGGTAGCCATTTCGCGCCGACTTTTATTAGACGCGAAGCAGCAAGGAGTATAGTGTCTTTTGCAGAGCTCATGGAAGTGTGGGCGTTCCCTATGGATATTTTAGACGTCGCTTGTATGTTACAATTGTGTAATCATAGCAAACAGCCTGAAGACTGCTCTGTCCGTTCAGCCATGTTTCTCTTTACAGGACAACACTATATTTTGGTCCACAAATGGGCTATCGCTATTAGTAAACGGCGAGCGCACGAGCATTCTCGATCGACGACCAACGCGATACCTTGAGCACCTCACAAACTGTCTGGGAAGGGTGGGGGGGGGGGGGGGAGGGGGAATACATGTGAAAGTGATTCGGACGTAACGGCAAGTAGTGACGACGACATCGTCTTCGCTGAAAATAGGCTTCCACATTACGGACACTGCAAGGATTCTGGTCCTGGTGTATGTGCTTCAGAGAACATAGCACACAGTGGAATACATAGAAGACGATGCCGAAAGAAGTTCTCGATGCCGTGATGATGTCCACCACGAGAACCTGTAGATATAGACGTAACCGTAAAGGAGCTCAGAGTCTGAAGAAGTGCGGAGGTCTACCGATTCTGTAGCACGAAACTCTATGGTTGATATCTTTTTCGGGAATGTATAAGTGGTGCGTGCTGGGCATCAGCCTTACGCGCGATTCGTCCAGAGTCAATAAAACTTGCAACCGGGATGCAAAAGGTATAGTCTCTTATGCGATTCTTAAAAGAGAAAAGAAGGTAAACGTGAGCCCCGTAACTGTCTGCATCATAGTGCGACACCTCAAACAGTAGCTGACGAGGGATGGGGGTAACGAGGGATTAAAAGGGTAGGATTAAAAGGTATAAATATAGAAAGAGGGGGAAGGAGAGAGCGTGGCGCAGGGACAGTAAGAAACGGAAATAAGTAGAAGATATAAAAGATGGACACGGTCGCAAGGTATAGGCTCGCGACTCGCTACAGCACTGTTCGCAAGTGTTTCTCGATGAAGACGTCTTTAAAGAACGGCTGTAGTATGCGCGTGGTATTCACGTCCGGTGCGTCGAGTTCCGCGAGGGCGGACGCTTGGAGGGAACGGCGCCCGCTTACTCCCACTTGTGGCGCCAGTGTACATGGTTGCTCGCGTAGTTCCCTTTCTTGTGGCCTGCTGTTGCGGACAGTTTCGGCGGCGTCGCTGCAGACGTCTGGTATGTGGGTCAACGACAGCCAGCGCGAGGAGGCGCTGCCTCTCTTACCAACGCGCGTATAGCTGCCACTGCGAGAGGTGCCCGCGCGCATTCGAAACGTAACTGCACGAGCAGAGACGACTCACGCGGTCATTAGCGCTGTCTGCTCGCCCGCCTGCACGCAGACGACCGGAAGATTACATAAATAGAGGCGCCCCACCCACGCCGGCCTGTGTCGGGAGCTGTCGAAAAGAAAGTCGGGTGGCGCGTAGCGTTAGTACACAAACTTCGCTTACAAGTGCGCGCGCGATTTCTTCTGTGTCTGGCGCCTAAAACGCCCACCGAAAGCGTCGCGCCAAGTCTCTTGTACGTGCCACTCGTCCGCTTTTCCACTAGCCACACACCGGCCCTCCTCTGCTCGCTAAATTCGACTCAATCGCTACTCGTTCAAAGAAAAGACTGTAGGTAGTTCTAGAGCATTACCACCATTACCACCTGTAAGAGCGACAACTATAGTAATCATTATTATTATTATTATTATTATTATTATTATTATTATTATTATTATTATTATTATTATTATTATTATTATTATTATTATTATTTAGTGCATACGTAACTATAGGGCCAAGCCTACCGAAACCATGTCAATCGTCACTTTTTATAACGTTCAGTTTGCAATAATAGCATGGCTCCGGCGGCTTCCTACGCTACCTTAATAAAATTCTGATTCATATAATGGTTTACGGGTGTCTGTTCCTAAGAAAGTGTTCAAATGTACGAAGATAATTACCTACAGATCCTGTTTGTGTAGCGTAGGCTACATTGGCCGTGGTTGAACAGTGAATTACCGAGAGCCGTGCTGCGCAAGCCCTAGGAACAGTGACGTCACATGGCCTACAGCCGGCGCACCGGAGAAGGCCTGGAAACTCCTTGAGTGGCGTGTCGCTAGTGTGGGGGCGCTTGACTCGCGTGAGCTCACTCATTCGCTAGTCCATCCGTCCGTCCGTCCGTCCGTCCACTTGTCCGTCTGTCTATCTGTTCGTCCATCTGTTGCTCACGCTACGTATATTCTGGCATATCCGAGCTAAGCCACTGCTATTTTTTTTTTTTTCAATTAAAAGACTGGGCAGAGAGAGAGGGAGAGAAATATCCAGAACAAGAATAGAAGAAACGCAGAGACCTGGGCTGAGCCCGGTAGGCTACACTGCACTGGAGTAGGGGGAGGGGTCAAGGAAAGTTAAAAGAGGAACAGAGAAAAGTCGCTGAATCCGCCGACGTAACAGTTCCGCGTAACAATACCACGAACGGTGAATCAATCCTGTATGCTTCCGAAAACGCAGTAGCGCTCTCATTGCCTTCTAGAACAGCGATGGGTTAATATCTTATCGAGTGAAAGCGCTGCCGCTCAGGTGATCTAAAACAGTGCGGAGGTGAAGCCTCTCGTTTGAGTCATTCGGGCAATAACACAAAAGGCACTCAGACAGAGCAGGTTGTTTACTGACCGAATGAAACTTGCATATTTCGGCATGTGTTAGGAAAGGACACACACACAAAAATGGGTCTTCTGTCTTTGTGCCGTCCTCGCACTCTTCACTGTAAGCAGGATCCGTTTCCAGCAACTGCACAGCGTAGTTCCCTCAGATATTTCAGTGTATGTACAAGAGCATTCATAGACGTGCGCAGGGTTCTCCATCATGTGGGAGGGGGTGGGGGTCAAAGTTATTATAGGCATCTTTTATATATGCAGCATTTAGGCACTCACAGAACCACTTTGGGACGTGCCTAGTGGAGTAAGAATGAAACGGCTAGGAAATGCGGCTTCTTGTCGATCGCCTTGGTGAGGAGGAAGCTCCTTCCGCCGGCGCAACGTCCGAAGGCTGTCACGTGACTCTGTCTCGGTGTGCCTGCCTCGCAGGAATGTTTCATCGTGTTGTCGCCTACGCCTTGTCCCACTAGAAGTACAGTTGTCACGACTGAGGGGAGCATCAGGAAATAGCATTCACTGTTGCTGCCGGCGCACCGGTGTGTGCGTGCAACGGTCGTACGGATGTACAGCCTTCCTCCTTTCGCTCGCTGACGCCGCTGTGTCAGGGCGTACGTAGTTTGACGAACGGCTTGATGGGGCGTACATAAGCAGCGTACGTTTACGCACAGTCTTGTAGGAAATGACTGCCACTTCGAAGCTGAATGAGCTTATTCAAGCCGTGAGGAATGTCCCACTCGTTGCCGCGCGCTATTGATAGCTCGCAGTGACTCTAGGTGTCCAAACTTGATTTCGGAATCACACGTCTATGCTCGCGATGCTCATGCGCAATCACGCTACATGTACAATTACAACTCACTCTTGAAAAAAAAAGTTGCTCATTGAACGCATTCTGTGGCGAGGCCCTACGTTGCAGGACTGCTGAAAAGAAGCCTGGTGAACCACTGCTATCAACGACCCGTCCTACAACGTCCAGCTCCTGGCTATCCGGAAGGCCCTTGAGGCTCGGCCTCCCTGTCCCGACATGGATCTAGTCAGGAGTTGGATGTGTACGCATCTCATTCTCTTCCTTCCAGACCAAATAAATGTTTTTTTTTTCTCTTTCTCTCTCTGCCTATTACATTCACACTCACCTTTTCATTTTATCAATCTTTCGTACTTACAAGGCGTGAAAATAACATTTAAAAGAAAATGTTATTTATCGCAGCTTTATCTAACATGGATATCCTTATTAGCCAGTTCTGCTTATAACTATACTGCTAGCCAAATAGTGATTGCATTATTTTGGGCATATGTCTTTTCGTACGTTAGATGGTAATTTCATGAGCATGTGTTTTGGCAAGTCTATAAACATATTTTTGTTTTAGAATTTTTTTCGCGCGAATATATGACATACTTAAACATTGAACGCGTTCGATAATCCTTACTTCATCATTAGAACAGGCCTTATCTTTTTTTGCGAACATGTTGCATTATTGAAATTTGCATGATTTCTTTCAATCTATTCAACATAACCTCCATATAACAAAACAGATTTTTTCTTATTTGTGGATCAGCTTTTGAACTAACTGAAGGGTTCAAAAGATCAGGTGGGAGTTATAATCACTTCTAATGCTTCTATTATTCGTACAGAATTTGGTATGACAAGCTTGTGCCTTAACTCCGACACCACTTCTAGCGCCCTCCAAATATCTTCAGAGACAGAAAGAATAGACTAGGCAAATGAAGTTCGTCTGAATAAACCCCATCTGCGTTTACCCTTCAAAGCAACACTCCACTAAGTGGACTTGTGTACTCACGTGCATGCGCAAGCTTTCATAGTTGGTTTAATCACCAGAGGCGTGATAGGCGGGTGCGTCCAAACATCTATGCAGAAGTGTTCGCGTGACATTGCACATCGAAGAGACGCAACAACGTGGTCACGGTATTTTTTCGCCCAAACGCCCTGCCTCATCGTCAAGTCGCTATGGCGGCGTCGTTGCACAGACATCTCTCTAAGACACTTGTGGTTATATAAAACGAACTAAGCTGATTGTAGTTTTTCATAAACAGGTCCGAATGCCGAGTCGCTAACTTCATACGATGGGAGATTACAAAGACGGTGTTTGCAGGTTTTTTTCGTGCCCAACGTTTTGTAACCGGCACGCGTGTAGCCCGTATTTCATCTCCCTCAGCAGCAACAAGAAAGTTCAATCAAGAATGATAAAGCCAACTAAAAAGGTCTTAGTAAACAGAAGCTACGGGGACTTCTCAAAGACAGGCACAGAATAAAATATTGCCTCGCCGTGGTGGTCTGGTGGCTAAGGTACTCGGCTGCTGACCCGTAGGTCGCGGGATCGAATCCCAGCTGCGGTGGCTGCATTTCTGATGGAGGCGGAAATATTGTAGGCCCGTGTGCTTAGATTTGGGTGCACGTTAAAAAACCACAGGTGGTCGAAATTTTCGAAGCCCTCTACTACGGCGTCTCTCGTAATCATATCGTGATTTTGGGGCGTTAAACCCCACAAATCAATCAATCAGAACAAAATATTGCGTGTTGACCATACCAACAGCTCACTGTGCTTCGGATTGTCACTGTCGTTTCTTGATTGACAGAACAGGCAAACGGATGTCTGCAAAGTTCTTCGTCTTTCCCGAATTGCCTTATCGACGATAACTCGCGCACCCCACGATTCTTCCACACCGCTCCTAAGCAGTTCGATAAACACTCGACATCACCCGTCACTCAAGTCATACATATCATTTCATGACGCTTCAATGTCAGTCAATTATAACCTCGCTGTTGCGTTTTCCATACAGTGCCACCAGAAATCATATCGACGGTGATAACTAAATTTTACCGAGATACTATAGCTCCCTGCTCGAACCTACAACCACTTTCAAAGAAAGTAGCATTCATTCATGCATTTGCTGTTAAACGAGCGGTATTTCTTGGGGAGATGCCACATGTTAAGTGTCGTCACGATACTGCCGAGACATTGTCTGTCAAATAGATTTGATTGATATGTGAGGTTTAACGTCCCAAAACCACCATATGATTATGAAAGACGCCGTAATGGAGGGCTCCGGAAATTTCGACCACCTGGGGTTCTTTAACGTGCATCCAAATATGAGGACACGGAGACATTGTCTGTCAAGCCTATACAAAACGAATAGGCCGCTGGACGACGGCGTCCAGCTAAAAACGACACACTAACGTTACACCGCATAAAAATAGACTATATGTGGTAGTAGAAGCACACAACCTGTAAATGAAGCTCTCAATGAAGGGAGAAGGCACTCGGAGACTACTCGGATGGTAAGAGCAGCGTGTGCGTGCTAAAAATAGACTAGCGCCTTAGTGGTTCCTTCCAGCGGTGAATAAGCGAAGTAGCCTGGTGCTTTGCAGTCACCGAACCATGCTTCCTTGAGTAACGCTAATTGCTTCGCAGCCAAAAGGCCAGCTACTTGTGTGATGCTAAGTACGTCGTATAAATAGGCCTCGTGGGAGTGGTTACCGGCTGCTATCGATCCACCGGTAGAAGAGGCGAAGCTTTTATTGCTAGGTACCACCATGGTTTTCAGACAATTTGGTAAAACAATTCTGCCGAGCAATGAAAAGGTCTCGTAGGCGGTAAGTTTGATTTCGTCAGAGAGCTCCTATTTCATGTCAACGAAGACTGTTACGCAAGAAAAAGGTCATACGATAAAGCACTGAATGGTTTATTGCAAGCCGGCAGGAGTAAATGCTCATTGCGCACGTATGCGGCGGGTTTTGTTCGTTCTTCGTTGTTACTTGAGCGCCTCCTGTGGTCTCATTTGCAGGCGCGATCGGAAGGCGAGACCTGCCAATCGCGGGATCGAATCCCGTGCCGTGGCGGCCGCATTTTCGACGGAGTAGAAATGGCTCGTGGCCTGTGTGCTTAGGTGCACGTTAAAGAAACGCAGGTGGTCGGTTTTTGCGAAACCCTCCACTAAACGGTGTCTCTCAAAAACATACGGTGGATTTGGGACGTTAACTCCCAGTATTATTATTATTATTATTATTATTATTATTATTATTATTATTATTATTATTATTATTATTATTATTATTATTATTATTATTATTATTATTATTATGTGACGCTATGATGAATCGGAGACGTGGCCTGGCTCATACTCCATGTTTATTCCTTTCTGCACTTCTTCCTTCTCTGCCTCTACCTAACCATCGCTACCTTCTTACGTTACAATTATTATTATTTCAATTTCAAGCAGCCTGAACCATTTTAAATCACGTGACATGGTTTCTTTCAGCGCAAAATTTTTGATATTACCTGCATCAGTCTCCATTATATAGCGACATTATTATCGTTGTCATTTACGCGAGGGCGGGCGTCGAGTGGCCCTACTTAGTCCTGACGCTCGCAAGCTTTCTGGAGCGACAGCCCAGGCAATCAGTTCTTCATCACTAACAGAAAAAAAGGAACGACACGTGCTGACAACCACGGCGCCGAGTTGACGTAATGGGCACGCGCTGCCCCGGCATAACCGTTCCCTTCATGCATATCCGTTACACGTCCCATTAGTGCGGCGGTCGGCACGTGTGCCGAGAGGTGCGCTTATACGGGCGCCAACATCGTGGCGAGCTCGAAACAATGTGATATTGTCTCGCTGTGTGCGCTCGGGGCTCGCATGAAGCAGCTCTGAATCGTATCAAGTGTCCATCTACATCTGGCGATGTGCATGTGTTGTCGCCAGCCGGTTTCGTAGAGCCCAGTGTTGGGAGACTAGTGCGTAACTGTCGTCTGTCTAGCTTCAGCAATGATAATGTTCATACAACAATACTTTCAACGGATCCTATTGCGTAACGCAGCTTTTTTTCTTCTTCTTCCGTGGCGTCAGCTTCGCTGCCGCTGGGAGGCGGCACTCACCAGCGACGAGCTAGCTGGCTGACCAGCTTTGGGCCGTCCGGCAAGCTGAAGATGCCCGCCCGGGTGCAAGGACTTCGAGCGGTCACCTGAGGCACCGCCATCATTATCAACGGAGAGTGGGAAGGGACAGGGGTTAATCCCCTCTTCTCCCACCTGGCCCGGTCAAACTGCCGGACTTTAAATAAAGTCTATTCATTCATTCATTCATTCATTCATTCATTCATTCATTTGGTTGATTGATTTGTGGGGTTTAACGTTCCAAAACCACCATATGATTATGAGAGACGCCGTAGTGGAGGGCTCCGAAAATTTAGACTACCTGGGATTCTTTAACGTGCACCCAAATCTGAGCACACGGGCCTACAACATTTCCGCCTCCATCGGAAATGCAGCCGCCGCAACCGGGAGTCGAACCCGCGACGTGCGGGTCAACAGCCGAGTACCTTAGCCACTAGACCACCACGGCGGGGCATTCATTCATTTGGCAACTCGAATGTTGTCGTAGTGCATTCTTCCTTCCCATCTCACGTTCGTTGCAAAGGCGTGACACCTATACCCCTGTCACACGGGTGAGCTTAACCGCTGTTGTACCCAACAGCAGTTAGCGGACGTAACCACAGTTGCCCCAATACAGACAGAGACGCTGTCACACGTTTATAACACGGCAAGCCTGTGCGCGTGTAACGAACAGAGTTTGAACTTTAGTCAGGGCTGACGTTGGAAATTCATGATGCCATTGTAGCAAACGATTGCGCAAGTTCAAGAACTTCAGAATTCTGCTCAAAAACGACGTGATACCGTAGTTGCCATGTCGTGAAGGTGGAGGCCATATTAAATAGGAAGCTTACGTGGCAGTGCTTATGAATGCAATTTATCTTCCCAAATGTATATCAATGCCTCCGTCGTCGCAATGGTCCAGTTGACTTTCCTTTGGATGAATATTCCACTGAAAGCCAACCTGCTCGCGTCCGACATGAGGGCCGTCATGTTGTCAGTTTACGGTGCCAACAGGGATTGCCTGCCTCCGTTTACGAAAATGGTCGTTAGCGGATTAACTGCGTTTAGGGCACAACATACGCTGGATTTAAGGGCCGTCAGGCTTAACTGTGGTTAGAGTACCTGTGTGACAAGAGCATTAAAAATAAACGGAGCAGAAGATTGAACTCATTTATATTTAATGGTAACCAGCATTTTACAGAGGGAATAATGCTGTAAAAGTATTGCAGAGACATACTATGCCACATCAATTTCCTGCTTATTATTTATCGTTTTTTTTTTCAAGGAGAACACTGTTATGGCTTACCTATGGCTACTCATCAAGGAGGAGCAGGAGGAGGGTTGGCTGCAGGTAGATCTATAGCCTTCTACTCATATTAAACGCCGCACGTTTTGAAGTGCAATCGACAAGTACTGCTTTGAGTTGGTTGCAATGTTGGGTTTAAGGTCCCAAAACCACCACATGATTATGAGAGATGCTGTAGTAGAGGGCTCGGGGAACTTAGACCACCTGTAGTTCTTTAACGTGCACCCAAATCTGAGGCCTTCAACCTTTCCGCCTCCGTCGGTAATGCAGCCGCCGCAGCCGGGATTAGATCCCGTGACCTGCTGGTCAGCAGCTGAGTACCTCAGCCACTAGACCACCACGGCAAGGCGACAAGTATTGCTGACAGCGCTCACACTGCCACCTGTTTTAAATGCGAAGCATTTCTTAGGCAACTTCGGCGAGTTTGAGCGTATCTATCTATCTATCTATCTATCTATCTATCTATCTATCTATCTATCTATCTATCTATCTATCTATCTATCTATCTATCTATCTATCTATCTATCTATCTATTTATCTATCTATCTATCTATCTATCTATCTATCTATCTATCTATCTATCTATCTATCTATCTAGCCGCTCACGTTTGGGTGCTCTCGTGGTCAACCCCTTAACTTGTTAACTTGGCGTAACTGCAGAACTGCGCAAAAAAAAATCGACAAGAAACAAACAAGGCACACACACAAAATTCGCCCAGCGTTCAGTACTCTTAACTTGGCGTGAACCAAAATTATCATGGGAGGGTAAGATAGTTTTAGGAATATGACGCGCTAGCCAAAACATGAATAATGTCACAATCCCGCCGCGTACGTCGTCAAACACTTCCCGCCAGACAGTGGCACGTACCCGCGGGTGGGTATGTGCCGCCGGTATGCGGGTACGCATGTGCCACATGTGATTGACACTTGGCATCTACCGAGGAACGCCGAGAATACACATGGGCCATTTTAAACGCGCCTGCGTTAATAAATACCCGGCATAGGTAGCGTCGACCCGAGAAATGCAACGAATAAATGTCAAGGTCCCATCTGGAACGGAACCCAAGCATTATGCGTGGCAATGAAGCATTCTGCCATAGAGCTAGGCAGTGACTCAGGAAATATGCATGCCAGGTCTCAGAACTACTTTTCAAAGAGACGCGAATCTTCGTAAAACGTCTATAGTGGTTGTAGTGCTGCCTACCCAACTTTATAAACATTTCATATGTACTCCTTTGATACAGTCGTCACGTCGGGTTGACGTCAATTGTGGTTAGTTGTCATGCGCTGAAGTTGGTTTATGTAACAGTGTCCAGGGCCAGCATCCTCGCGAGCATCGAATAACGCGTTCGATGCTCTAACCACTGATCCTCGCGAGCATCAGAATTTCATATCAGCTTCTGGTGTTGCTTAAACACATTGCCAGCTGACATCGTTGTGCAAGTGGAAAACTGGTTATATAAACATCTGCAACTCTTCAACATATGGCTGTGCGTACAACATTCGCACATATCTTTAGTGTCATTTCATCACGTTACGATCAATAGAAAATTTTCGATGCGGACGCCTTTGCTCCGCATGCTTCACATAACGATCTTAATCCGTAACAACACCTTAGGTCCTCAATAACCCGCCGGTTTAGAGGTCTAGCGGCTATGTAGTCGCAGCCATAAAACTTTCTGTCTGTCTGCTAATCACAAGTCTGTTACGAAAGAATTCCGGCGGCCGCATTTAGATGGGTTCGAAACGAAAACCTTCTGCCACCTGTGGTGGACCTTCATTGGATTACTTTTGCTCGGAAAGGTAATACAAGTATTCATGCTGTGGAGTGAGTGGTAACTCAAGTGGCTGTCATGGTTTGCTGTAGATCTATTTGAAAAACTGTTGCTTGTCAAACTTCATATTGTAAAATTGTCTCGTTTCTGCCATTAGGTTATTGTATGTGAGCAAGTTCTCAGAAAATATCAAAATGACCAAGCTGGTCTCCATTATGACCCTGTTAAAAAGTGTGCGTGCCTATAATGTGGCATGCAAAGCAACAGCAGATAGTCAAAATTTTCTTGTGCTATCTCACTGCCACACGCTTGAAAACTGTATCGTGCTTTCGTATGTGACACCTAAGTGTGCCATTTAGTTTAGGCTTGATCTTGTCGCTCTAAACATAGGGAGCCGTCGGATCACTTCGCGAGTATCGCGCGATTGGTACCTTGATGAGGACCTCGCAAACCGCGTTGTACAGCATTTATCGTGCCTCCCCCACCCCCTTTTTTTTTTCGGGGGCACTGATGTTTCACAAATCTTTGTAACCAGCCAAAACTTGTACATTTTAGGCAACACAAGTATTCTTACAATTCCAACTTCGTAAAGCTGCACCACTGCTTCTTGGAAGGCAACTCTTACATCCGACTTCAAAGATAATGGCATAGAATACAATGCTGTATACATATATAGTGGTAAAAAACACCTGCGAGGCAACTGAGCGTGAAATTCTCGAAATGGATCAATCGGGCAACTTAATTTCAAATCGAGGGATGACTATAAAAAATAGCTCTGTGTTGTACTAAGCAGAATTATTTAATTGCATCATATCGAAATGCCAACATTCCGACAACATTGGGTATGGCCCACATAGCAAAGCGGTCGCGGCAATGCCAAATCACACTGCACTGCAGTCACCTAACGCAAGTATTCGAAAGGCACTGAGTGCTCGCGTCCCTAATAAATATGAGCGGAAGAGCGATTGGAATTGGTTTCCCTCCCCAGCACCATGTTTATGTTTGGCTTGCGCGACCTCGTCCTTCGGTACTGGTGCACCCCACATTGTGTGCCATCTCTTCATCCCGACCCGGTGTAAAACTGTGGCGAGTATATGAGCGACATATTAGCATCCCGTTATGAATACGGATCGCATCGATAGAAGGCTTGGTCTGCGCGTCAGCTGATTCGCCGATAATGCCGATGGGGGGTCCTTGCGGAAAGCTGCCACCCTCAGCACCTTTTGTCTCGTGTGAAGCGAGCTGTGAACTACAATACAAGTCCATGCGCTCACACGGTGTGCCGCTAAATGTGCCACCAGGCCACAGAAGCTGCAGGCCGCTCTTAAAGAAGTATACTGACACAACTTTGAAACATGACAAAAGGGGCATTCCTCGGTTTCTATAGCAGGAATGCATTTTCAACGCTCTCCCCACACCAGAGTCAGAAAATACGTAGAAAATATTTTACTGTCATTTTAAATATTCTGTCGCTGAGCATCTGCAAGCCAGTCCCACCATAATGGATGAATCAACGCAATTTCCCTGGATTTGCGAACTCAGACCGCTACTTCTTTGTTCCTTCACATTTTTCCTGTGTCAAATATTTTTTTGCGCTACATGATCAGTTAAGGATTACCAAAAAGCCGTATACTTCATATACTCTTGCCAGAGTCTCGCATGCAGCCTAAATCACAGAGATCACTGTCGCGGTCACTGGAGCATAATTTATATTCATAGTTGTTTGAGCGCACCGCGAGCAGATGACAGACATGTCACAATACGTCACGAGTTGCTATCACCCCATGACTTCACTCTTCGATGACAAGTCACCAAGACGCTGCCTGATCGATATCAGAACTGAAAACATTTTATATAACGTTGGTGATATTAAAAAAATAGATGCATTTTTTGCCCTGCAATAGTATCTTTGGGGTTCCCGACATCCCTGTTCTTATTCGAACAATCTGAACGTGTTTAAAATTCATGTAAGCACTCCGTAAGGCTCGTGCACATTAAGCGCCGGTTGCTCGAGCAAGCTACACAGTAAAAATTTTTACACCTGAAAGGGTGTAAAAAAGGTGCTTTTACGAGAAAGCACCCTTTGAAACACCCTTAAACACCCATAATGGTCGATTGAAAAAAAAGCACCCATTTGTTTGGGTGCTTGCCTCGATAGCACCCTAAAATAGGCTCTAAGGGTGCTTTTGTGCCTGAGAAGGGGTGTAGGTGACGATTCATCAGATGGAATATGCAGCATAAGAACACATAATTATAATATTTGGGATTTTACGTCTCAAAAACCTCGATATGATTATGAAGGTCGTCGTAGTGGAAAGCTCTAGAGATTTTGACCATTTGGTGTTCTTTAATGGGCGCTGATATCGCACAGTGCACAGGCTTCTACCTTTTCGCCTCCATCTGAATTTGACTGCCACGGCCGGCATCGAACCCGTGACCTTCGGATTGGCGGCCGAGCAGCGTAGCTACTGCACGAATATGTGGGCCTTGCGTTAAATGACGGCCCTAGACTTAGAATGTGTGATGGTGCTCTCCGAATACAGCAGAATGCCAGCAGAAGCAAATCGCGTCTATAATGGCAATTAACTGCAATCCACGTTACGAAAGCTCACCTTAGCGTTGGTATAAGCTACATGTTTGCTGTGGATTATATACAGGAACATAATGTTTGCCCGAGTATGGGTGTGTGTGCGTGAGCCTGCGCATGTGTTCGCGTGTAAGCGCGATTGTGTGTATACCCGTGCATGTGTGCGTGCGCGTGTATGTGCGAGTCCGTGCTTGTGTTAAGCATGCCTGTGCACATGTGTACGCCCATGCATGCGTGCGTTTACGGTCGCGTGTGTATGTTGCCGTATGTGTGTATACGTGTATGTGTGTGCACCTGTGCATAAGTATGCGTGTGTATCAGCCCGTGCGCCCTCAAATTTCGTACATTTTCGTACCTCATCATTGCTTACGAACTTGCTGTGTAGCTGATTAGGTCCGCTGAGGCGCTTCTACGCTCGAAAACGTGGGTTATGACCAATTCACACGGAAAGCTGTCACGGCACTTATGCACAACCATCGTTTATATTAACAACGTTTAAAAAGAACGTGCCCTGCCTTTGCTACAGGTGCTTAGCTAGCTCATTGGGCAACCATATGGAATTATGTGCTGATCATGTGGTCAGCAAAAAGTTTGTAATAACAACCTCGGCACGTTCGTGGTGCGTGACAAGCCTTCTAAACATCCGCGACTGTGGATAATTTGTTCCTGCTTCGACTACGCATTCAGTGTTTGCGGCACCATACGCGGAATTGCCAGACACAGACAATGCGAAAGAAATTCCTCTGGAAAAAGGTTGTAGCGATGCTCTCCGCTAATGCCACTGAGGATTGAAATAATTATTGTTTCTGGCCATTTCATGATGCGCTTTGTTTTCCGCAAGTTTTGCTTCACTATTTTTCGCCCACTGCAATCGCATTCTGTCAAATACTCAAAGAACCCGAAAAATAACCTGCGTCGCTTTGCGACTGGATGGAGGGAGAGTTGCCGTTTACAAGGAGTCATTCCGCGTCGAACGGCCGTCCGCAGTATGCGCCATAGCGTTTGCCTTTCGGCGCCGTCTTGGCGGGTTTCCCGCTCCTCCCCCCCCCCCTCGCTCACACCGGCCAGCGTTGCTCCCACAACGGCGGCGTAGACGTAGATAAGCGAATAGTTGTGTCACCGAACACCTGCGTCGACAGCTGCGGCGCCGCCGCCAGTGCCTCCTCCTTCTCTCTCTCAACGTTGCTCTCAGTCTCTCTGTCTCATCGTCTTTCAAATGCGTTGCGTTGGTCTGGGGTCTTGGTCGCTGTGTGTGTTCTAGCGAACAGGCGCATATTCAATGGTGGTCACGCATGACACCGTGTTCGAAGTGGCGCTCGGATTAAGGAATATTCATGGAGTGGCGGACACGGACAACGTGGGCCTGTTAACGGTGAGTGTACTGTTTTCGTAGGTAGTAATCATACAGCTCTAGCTGGGCGCCTTCAGCAGCTCTGCCGAAGTAGGCTGCCAGCCATTTACAACAGCATGCGTTCGCGGGCCTGTTGCAGATGCCCGATTAAACGTGTGACTTAACGAGTTCACGCTGCTATGCGCGATGTTGTGTAAGTGCCTGCATCACTCATACAGTGAGTGATGTGATCACTTAACAAGGGCGGGATTAGTTGCTGATCGCACATTGTCTCTACACTGCACAAAGTGATTAATATCGTTTTAAGATGTGCTTTGGGCTACATCGTAATAACATTTATATTAATACTCAAATGTGCAACGTGCTTCTGTAGGTGTAAGCGTAAAAAAAGAAAGAAAAAGAAAAAATTATGTACAGAGGCGCACTGTACGAAATGGCTTTTTTTTGCTTAAGGACGGTATAGTTGGAGGTGCTGATATGCCGCGATGCTCCCAGCACGTGCGCCTCGGTCTTTTAAGCTATTTAGGACAAGTATCACCAGCAACAGGGAAAGATCTAGCAGACTTCCAAAGGCGCGTTGTTGTGGCCATCGCCGTGCGTTGTTTTCCCTCGTTTCTGTTTGCTGTTTTCGTGCTTTGCCTTTATCTGCGATAACGTTCGGCGTTATAACAGAATCGAGAGAGTATACGTGACTGTGGGAGCTATGTGCGGTAGCTCTAGCATAAGCCATGGCTGCTGCAACGTAGACGGCGTCCGCGCGCGTTGGTGTCGTTCGAGCGCTCCTACTTGCTTGATTGTGTTTAACTTAGTATTTAGGCACGGGTTACGTTTTTAAATCCCGTGGTCAATAATCGCTAATAGCGTGCCCCTGATTGCCATCAGAGGATGGGCTTGGTTGTCGAAATATGCCACACGCTTTTTCTGAAAGCAAGCTTTGAAAAAATTTTTTTAAAGAAATACTTTCATACGTGCTAGGCAGTGCCTATTGCAGGCCCGCAACTCTTTAAAAACTGGACGAGCTATCACATCTTTTATCAAATTACAATGAATTAAGATGATTGAATTATAGATGACGAATTTCTGTGCTAGATTAAGTGCACAAAACACATGTTCGCAGCCCTACGTCTAGAAAGCAGGCAATAGGAAGCACAGCGTCAAATTTGGATTAGATTCCATTGACGGAGCGTCTTGTGAGGTAGAAAGAACGAGAAAATTGTTCATTTTTGATGCCCTTATAGAGGCAGTCAGAATTGCACTGATTGGTGACTTGTAAAATTCCTCAGATTGTTATGGCGTGATTGAAGTCAGTAAATCTTTTACTTTTTTTGCAGACCTCTTCGCTAGTGCCACCCCAAGATCTTTGTTCTCACGTAAAAGAGAAAGCAGAGATGTCTTCACTGTTTGTACATGAAGAGGTAAGTTTCTTGTGCGTTTTGATTAATGCTACATGTTCTGAACGTTGTACTTTAAGAATTGTTTTTCACACTGGCTCACTACCCTAGAAGGAATTTGATTCTTAGGTGAGTTCAGGCTTTCGTAAGTGCCATTTTTGAGCTGTAGTCTTACACTTCACCTCATTTCGGGAATTTGCTGTATGCTGGAAAACTCTTATCTTTATCATACGAAATTATTGGAAAGTATGGGTTGTATGCTTCGAGTTCAGTGTAATGTCAATTACACGCCATTTCGAAGGATACACACTACACATTCTTTATATATGGTGCTGCCAGAACAGCACGAACATCCTTTTATGAGAAGTCATATTTGCTCTTATTACAGGATGAGAGGGTGCCGCTGACGTCCTGCGTAGTCTACCCTGGCCCCAGCCTAGAGCAAGCCTACTTCCTGAACCTCCACATGGATAACCGAAAAATCTTCCGTGTCAGTAATGACGAAGAAGGAGTGACAGCACTGATGATTGATTTTTTTTTATTTCAACATTGTCTACGGCCGCAAGGCCTTTAACAACCACCGTGATATGAGCGGCTTTTTCTCGGCGTGAGTTATCAAAGAAGTTGTTCAGGCAGTACGACGCTGAAAATTTTAGTGTCACAATCGCTGAACAACTTTTTCTAGTGTGGTCACGGAGACTGACACAAATATTGTTATTGTGTAAGTTATTTTGCTTAAATAGGCTGGACCATTCCATGCCAACGTCCCAGCCACTTTGGCGACCATCTGAATTGTATTTGAAAAAAAAAATGTGCTGACTTACTGCGTTGAAAACAGTGAGCTGCTAGAATATTTCAGCGAGAAAAAAGTTTTGTTCATGTGGCTGGCTTATAACTTCCTGGCATAATGCCGTCTGTTGTGTTGTTTGTGGAAAATTTCGTTTTAAAACTACCGCTTATTTTTTCTAAAGCAAATTCGGTCTACCTGTTAAGTAAATGTGCTTCTGTAAGGTATTTGAAGCTCAATAATAATAGTGCAATTTTTTGCCACATTCGCTTCCAAGAATAAAGCCAAAATGTGTTATGTTTGCATTTTTTATTGCAATATTGCACTTTGTATGAATATCTGAGCAGTGAATACTTACTCCACAGAAGGTATATTTTGAGGAAAAAATATCTTTATACCTCTCAAGCTGCTGAAATATACGAGAAAATATCACGAATTTCACAAAATCGTGATTTTTGTCCGTATTGAGATGCAATTTGCTCCATGTTGTGATACAATGAAAACTCATCATTATACCTAAACTGTAAGAAAATGAAATTCTTTCTGTAATAAAAATCTTATCGCAAAAAGGACAGGAAAGAGCGCTGTCAACTGAATTTTATTGAAGGTGCTACGAGCGTTTTTATACTGAGCACAAGACCAGGGCTCATCTGCAACAACACATGTGTGACCATGACAAAATAATTTTAACCGAGAAAAGAATACTCTTTTTCGGAAAAGATAAGTGAAGGTGTACTGATGCATTGATCCTTGGCCTTCCTGATAAAGAGTTCTAAAATCTCTCATTTTTCTGCTTGCTTTTTTTTTCAAAAACCGTGTTTTATGAAACCTAGGACTACACTTACATTCTTTACGGTGTCCGGCCATGAGACTACTATAGCCCTTCTTAACATTTAAAGCATGCTGTCTTGCTTGATCATTGAAGCATTGCCCAGTTTGTCCTATGTTTACTTTTCCACGTGTTAGCGGTATCTCATACACATTAGATTGGCATTCAGTAAACCTATTCTAGTGACGAATGGTGCAAGATTGACTATTCCTGTTGCTGTAAGTACATGCACTTTTGAAAGCTTGCAAGGGGTGGAAAACAACAATGTCATATCTGCTGGCTCTTTTCCTAAAATTGTGACACCTTATGTACGTAGTACCGTGTGACATGCAAAGGTGATTGGTCATTCTCTTTTCTTTTGGTCCTGTTTCCTTTAACTTTACTTTCTGCAGGAGGGTTTCGCAAACAAGTGTGATGATGCTGTTGGGGTATTGGCTGGTGCTATCAGCCCAGGAGTGCTAAGAATGGTCTGCCTTTGATAGTGGGCATTCAAAATTAGTAGAAAGAGGAATTGATACCACATGTATTCAGGCCACCCTTCAGAAGTCATGTTAGGACAAGGATGAAGGTCAGGCTTAAAAACCAGATTAAAGACTAAAAGATGCTGGGTATCCCAACATAATCATCACACCCGTTTTCAAAACTCTCCTGCAGAAAGTAAAGTTTAAAGAAGACAGGACCAACAAAAAACAATGACCAAAACCTTTGCATGTTATACCACATCACGTGTCTCACAATTAAAAAAATAGCCAGCAGATATGATATTAGCGTGTTGTTTTCACCCCTTGCAAGCTTTCAAGAGTGTGTGTACTAAACAGCAACAGGAATAGTCAATCTTGCCCCATTCGTCACGAGAATAGGTTTACTTAATGCCATTTAACGTTTGTAGAAGTATTTTTATCAGGTAAACCAATGATCAGTGCATCACTACACGTTCACTTATCCTTTCCGAGAGGAGTATTCTTTTCACAGTTGAGATTATTTGTTGTGCTCACACGTGTCGTCGCACATGAACACGGTTCTTGTACTCCGTATAAAAGCGCTCGTAGCACATTCATTAAATTCAGTTGACAGTCGGTGCTCTTTCCTGTCCTTTCTGTCTCTTCCTAAAGTTGTCGCGCTGTGACTAGCACACAACCACGATGAACCAACTCTCCCAAATTAAGCTCTTGTACGTAACACGTAGATCGAGTTTCGTACGGAAAACAAGGAGCGGTGCTTTTAAAATAAAATTTTTCACATACAACACCTAGACGGCATTCCAGGAAGTTCAGAAGGCAGCCACGTGACCAATATTTTTCCTTTCCTAAATATTCCACAAGTTCACTATTTTCAATGCAGCACGAGTTTTTCGAATACATTTGAGATGGTTGCCAAAATGGCTGGGGCATTTGGCATAAGTGACCCAGCTGTGTCATTAGCCATAATTATGCATTACCTTTTTTGTTTTTTGTGTGTCCTGACTCAGTTTTGTGTTCGTTTTTAGCTTATTGTGTTTCTGATCATTGTATTGGTTTCTTAATTATTCGCTAAAGTTATATGTGCGAAAACCCGTATATGTTTGCATGTACATCATTTCTCCTAACCAATTGTTATACATCCAGGAATACAAAGCTTAAACCACTGTGATTGTATAGATTTGAAAACAATATCCATATATATTTTTGTGTGCATCACTTCTTGGGAACGATTGTGTACATGAAGGCGTATATAGTGAAATCGTGGTGATTGTATATATTTGAAAGAATCATAAGTATATATTTGCCTGTATTTCATTCCTATTAACCGATTGTGCACATGAAGAGTATTAAACTGGAAACCACTGGGATTGTAGATACTTGAAAGAATTATAGGGATATATTAGCGTGTATTTCATTTGTAGTCTCTAAGTACTTGAAGCAGTATACTAAACAGAAACCAGTGTAATTGTATGTTGCAAAGAATTGTCAATAAAGTGAAACTGAAAAAATATAATAACCATTGAGGTGTTGCATGTGTAGTGTACGTATACGTGAACGTATATCTGATGAAAAAGTTGTGTGGCAGAAGGAAAGTACATGTTTTATTTTCCTATTAAATAACGCAATATGCAAGGGCAGCAAAGCTTCATTTTCTGTAACGCGCATTATGCATATACTGTGACGTATATATAGATCCAGCACAAGTTCATACACGATTGTACGCGTTTATATTTTGCCCACACGCAATGAATGGAGCTCGACAGGTGGCGCACCATCGATAATGGACCACTTTCTTCAAGTAGTGTGTAATCAGTGCATGCTGATACCTCTTAGTGCAGTCTAAAAGAATACTGCCACCCCTGCCAGGGGCACTCAACACCCTTGTGCACCCTTCTCGCACCCTCCTCAGAGGGTGCTAAAAAAGGGATGGACATCGAGGGCACCCTCCTTAAAGGTGTTTTTGTAACACCCTACAGTTTTTTTACATGTACACCCCTATTCTAAGGGTGCATGGTAAAGCACCCTTTTTGAAAGTGCTGAATTAACACCCTTAGGGTGTCGTCCACGGGACAAGCTCATTTACACCCTTCTGGGTGTAAAAATTTTACTGTGTAGTTGCAAAGCGACTGATTTCAGTTGGTCGCAAACGCCCGCTTCGGTGGCAAAGCTTCTTCTTTGACTCAGTCGCCCTCTGCATGATTTTTCAGTCTTGCGATTGCAGTCACAATCCTCTGAACCAATCAGATGCGCAATAACAGGACTTTGGCTTATTTTACGGGGGTAACGACAACGCGAGTGGGCGTGTATACTCTGCGAGGAGGCGGGGGTGTGTGGCCCGCACGTATGAACATCGCTCGTGCAGAGCAGCTCTTTGATCGCCAGTTGCAATTGGTCTGGTGCTTGTCGCAAGTGTGAATGGTGAATGATCGTTCAGTTACATCCACGTTTATGGACGTATATGGCTGACACTTCAAGTCAACGCTGTTAGTGAACGGCCAACTGAGAGCCAATGATTCGATCAGCTCTAACCATATGCCACGACGGCACGAGATAGAGAGAAATAAAGAAAGATCGCTTAATGTAATTACAGAGAACACCTCCGGCCCACATGTAGGCGCCACATGCTACACTATGTTGGGGAGGGAAGCGGAAAAGCCCCAAAAACCCAAGGGAAGCAAAATGGTGGAAAAAAACTTGAGAATGTGCATGGTCACTGCGTATATAGTGAAACTTCGCTCTCCATTATACGTCTTCTCTCTCCCTTTTTGCTTCATGCCAGTAGTAAGTCGTCGCATATCGACGGCTGATGACACTGCTTCAATGTCTTTGTCAGAGTTGGCTTCAAAGCAATGTTCTAAGCCTGCTTTTGATGGCTGACCACGCACGATCGAGTTACTGGATTGCCACGCACTGCTTTACTTGTCGTGTTGACTTGATCTAGAAAGCGTCAGACACACTCCTAAAAGGTCGTCGTTAACCTAAAACTCAGAAAAGTGCTTCCAGATTGCTTATGACCAAAGCAAGTTCACTCTGTTCCCGATTTTCGGGTTGTCAGAAGTGTAATAGCGCCATCCATTCTTCTCGATAATGTATCGCTTTAAACTTGCGGCACGGTCTCAGTAAGCCTCGACTCGAGCCGATCCTACGAATTGGATATCCAAAAGGGCATCCACAAGAGTCTAAGTGGTTTTCTAGAGTGTACAAAAAAAGAAAGCGCCGTTTCTTATTCGATGGCATTTTTTATTCCATTTCGTTCCCGTGCCCCGCACGTGTCGCATGTCTTCCTGGTGTTAATTTTGTGGCGAGCGGGCAAGAAGAAATAATGATTAAGAAAAGCCAGGAGTTGCAGGCAGAAAGCAGAGCAGGCAAAGAAGCAGGCAAAGAGTATAAGTGCGAGACACAAGCGGCGTACGTGAGACGGAAGTGGAAACGCGATCTGCCGCAGTAGCTGCCGCGGCGATCCTTCCTCTCGTCGTCGTGCTTGTCGCGTTGCCAAATCGGGAGTCCTGAAAAGTCACCGCAATGCTCGAGTCAGCACTGGGACACCAAGCTTGAATGGAAAGCGTGAGACTTTCACCAATCCGAACACTGAGCTTTGGTGAGAAATAACGCGATCAGTAAGATAAAAGCAAATGCAACGAATGACAGGTTGCATATTCGACGAAGCGCGGTGCCTCAACGCATGCCACACAATTGCGCTGAGTAGCACGCACACAGGATGGCCCAAGTTCCCGATGCGCTTCCTTGTTGCTCATTAAGCTGGAACTAAGTCGTTAGCAGCATTCGATCACGCACGCCGTCACTGCACGCTGCTGCAACAATTTAAAAAATCAGACTTGCTCTGCCTAGTGTGTGCGTGTGTGTGTGTGTGTGTGTGTGTGTGTGTGTGTGTGTGCGTGTGTGTGTGTGTGTGTGTGTGTGTGTGTGTGTGGTGTGTGTGTGTTGGTGTGTGTGTGTGTGTGTGTGTGTTGGTGTGTGTGTGGTGTGTGTGTGTGTGTTGGTGTGTGTTGGTGTGTGTTGGTGTGTGTTGGTGTGTGTTGGTGTGTGTTGGTGTGTGTTGGTGTGTGTTGGTGTGTGTGTTGGTGTGTGTGTTGGTGTGTGTGTTGGTGTGTGGTGTGTTGGTGTGTGTGTGTGTTGGTGTGTGTGTTGGTGTGTGTGCTGGTGTGTGTGTGTGTGGTGTGGTGCTGGTGTGTGTGTGTGCTGGTGTGTGTGTGCTGGTGTGTGTGTGCTGGTGTGTGTGTGCTGGTGTGTGTGTGCAGGTGTGTGTGTGCTGGTGTGTGCAGGTGTGTGTGTGCTGGTGTGTGTGTGTGTGTGTGTGTGTGTGTGTGTGTGCTGGTGTGTGTGTGTGTGTGTGTGTGTGTGTGTGTGTGTGTGTGTGTGTGTGTGTGTGTGTGTGAGAGAGAGAGAGAGAGAGAGAAGGGGGACAAAAAGTACTCAACTGACAAAAAAAGTAAACGCTTTCACTCTCTTCTGCCGGTTGTCGAGTTCGGGAAAATACAATCGAAACGGCTGTATTTGTGATACAGCCAGTGTCTAGTCAATGAAGTTGTCAATCAAACAAAAGATAAGCATGACAAATTTTGTTTAGCTCAAACATTGCTTTGTTTGCACGCCAGTGCAACTTTATCTGAACCTCTGCATATAATGAGTATAATTATCTCACTCTCACTTGCATCTTGTAGTTGTTAATTTCGTCATTACGTCAATCGAGAGCACAAATAATGCTGAGCACCGCAACTATCACACTTCGAATGCGGTACCTGCGGAGCGAGGCGTTGCATCGTAAGCATATCGCATAGGGAGTGCAGCCTCAGTACTCGTATCAGCGATGTTTGCAAAACCCTGCTGACACTGATATATTGTTCATATAGTATGCAACTGTGCCGTTCGAAAGTGGCCACACGACCTCTGGGACACTCAGTTGTTCTTGTCCACGTCACACTATCATGCGATAACCAGTAAACGTCACGACCACTCGAGATAAGCGAGTGGCCATATATCTGCTGACGTGTGATTCCAGAACTCTTATTTGCCTTACACATGCAGAGGAAAGCGATATGATGGTTGGAGACAATGTGGGTCAACGCCTTTTTTTTTGCGGTAGAGTGGACAACTAAGTTGTTTGGTCGAGTTGGGTGTTGAAAAATAATTTCAAGCCCGAAATAAGAAAGCGGGCCGACACGGTGGGACAGAGCGCCTCGCCCAGCCGTCTCTTTTCGTTTTTGTTTTTCGTGACATTGTGTCACGAAAAATTGCATATTAACTCTGAAAGTTTGTTAGAAGAATTTTTATTCACGAGCAAATGGTAAATTGTGTTTCACTTCTACCCAGGCAAAATATGTACAAACATAATGTTAGAAGGTCCTGTGAAAGTACGAGAGTTCGCGATTGGCAACCACGTCTGAAGCCACACAAGAATCTAGGTCGGTTACTAGAGGAGCCTTACCGTGTAAAGAAAACTCAACGACGAATAAGGAGGACTTGAATGTACACGGCAGACCTTCGGAAAATCGTGACCATCAGCTTATCAATTTCATTATCTATTGAAGTCGTTATGTACAATATGGTACGAACAACTGAGCAGTGTCACTCCTTAGGGCGACACCGCGGGGTGCTCCCATGTGGGGACAATAGTCCGCAAGAGTTCTGCATAAACGGTTAGATAAAGTATATATATGCGGCAAAAACTGGATTGATTGATTTGATTGACATGTGGGGTTTAACGTCCCAAAACCACCATATAATTCTGAGAGACGCCGTAGTGGAGGGCTCCGGAAATTTTGACCACTTGGGTTTCTTTAACGTGCACTCAAATCTGAACACACTGGCCTACAGCATTTCCGCCTCCATCGAAAATGCAGCTGCCGCAGCCGGGATTCGATCCCGCGACCTGCGGGTCAGCAGCCGAGTATTTTAGCCACTATACTACCGCAGCGGGGCGGCAAAAACTGGAATAAATAGTAACATCGCTACACTGGTGGGCATGAACAGATATACAGAGACTTTCATTACACCTTTGTTCGACAGCTCACGTTGTCTCCGAATGTGAGCAAGTGACAAAATATTATTTTCGATTACTTTTTCACCATTACCTAATTGGTTTATTTTTCCCCTTCGTAATCAAAGCAAGCATATTTCTTGTCCCATACACCATCTCCACATGTATGCTAGTGAAGCCAACTCTCGCGAGTGTTATTAATTCGTTGCCAGAAGGAGAAATTCCGGATTAACAAAGCGAAGTGCGGCACCCTGTTTTGCACACGCTAGGGCATAATTGTAACTGCGCTGTTGCACTCGTATAACAGCTCATTATATGATGTCTAGCTAGCATGATAGCTTTGAGGGCTTTTTAGTCGCTGTCCTATTCGTCTCTTGTATCATATTAATGATGCCCCTCGTCAATGGACCACCCTAAATGAAAAGGTCGTGAATTTTGAACATGATATTTTTTCATATAATTTTATATAATTTCAACTATGTAATTGCATTCAACAGAGCTCCATAAACGGCGCCCCTCTCCTTATTAAATGTTAAACGGGGTTTATTGGCGCAAGTAGCACTTGCACAGCAGGTCTATTGATGCGGAAAGCGGGCGGCAGCAACCGACGCAGGAAACACCACGCTCGGGGGAACAGCTCGCGCTCGGCTCCTCTCGCTAAAGGCGTGACCCACTGCGGCACATATTCTTCTTCCTCTCTACAATACCCCGCCGACGAAGACGAGCCATCCTGGCAAGTCAAGGTGACGAGATTAAGAGTGGGTCGTAATAGGGCTTGAGACGACTCGCGTGGACAGTCTCACGACCAAGGCATCCCCTGTCTGTAGATGGCGTGACCGGCTCGATCACGTATGTGACAGGAGATCGACGTTCGACGACGCTATAAGGACCGTGAAACTTGGGGGCAAACTTAGCGGACAGACCTGGGGAGTGGAAGGGCAGTCGGAGCCAGACGAGCGAGCCCACGGCAAAAGTCTCGACCTGCTGGTCGCGGTCGTGGCGGTCTAGCAGCAACAGCAGCATAAGTCAATGGCGCGGTGACGGGTGCTGTCTGAGAGACGGACGGCAGTGCCTCAGATACCTGCGCCTGTATTACCTGCCTGATGGCGGGCGCGAGACGCTCAGAAGGGGGTGCCGTTGCCGGTAGATACGACAGGCACGAAAGTTGTCGGGCCACCTTCTCGCGCACCTATCGTTTGATTTCCGACATGATTGTGCTGATTAAAACCCTCGAACACATGATGAGCGCTGCCGGTAGTTACGCTATGTGGCCACAGCACTCGCACCCAATCAAAGGCATCGACGGTTTCCACACATGCGAAGAAAGTCACGATCACTGACCCACATCGTGATCTACATAAATAGAAATTTTAGTTATGCGCTTTCGTAAATACCGGTTCAATTAGTAGGTGCAGAAACGTTATTCAAGCTTTCCAGCCGTCCGTGTCAGTCGTTACCTGCGCACAACCAAAGTGGCGGTCGACGCCTCTAGCCTGGAGCGGTGCATGCTACTTTCAACACCGCCTCGGAAACATTTAAATATGCCTTAACCCAACACATATCGTTCCGCCAGTTTATGGTACCACCTCGTGTCGTCGCGACGAAACCAAGCGAGGCACCCTGCCGCTATACCGTTCTCAGAAGACGCCACACGAGCTGCAGCAAAGATATGAGGTACGTAGAGTGGGGCTCCGAGACTTCGTAAAAAGAGCGGAGGGGTGACGCAAAGAACACGAGGCAGGTTCAAGCGAAAGCGCATCGTGGCGTCTCTGAGATGTTATCGGGGTCAACGAAGCGTGCATACCTGCGCTACAACGCTCGAATACGAGAGATGCATGCTCCGCCGCCGCGTGGTTCAATTGAAGATCTGCTGGCGCAGCGGCGCAACTACACTTTCGGTACTTGGTTGGGAACGGCCTGGTGCGTGCGCAACCACTTTCATTCACTGCTTCTTTTTCTCGCCTGGAGCTACGCAAGTGCGCCGCATGAAAAAAGAAAACTATTACGAGCACCGCTATGAAATGGGCTGCAGACGGGTAGCACAAAGAGATGCACGCACCTTGGCATCAAACTTGCAACACGGCGATTCGCAGCCGCGTGCAGGCGATACGCCGCAAACACGACGCAGAGTCAGAAAAACGAGGAGAGAGTGCGTCCGCGTGTGCTACATCGAGGTTTCTCTGACGATCGCAGTACATCTTGAAGGCCATGTTTGTGTACATCTTGAAGGGCACTCGGTGGGTGGGCGTACGACGCTGCCCCGCCGCGGTGGTCTAGTGGCTAAGGTGCTCGGCTACTGACCCGCAGATCGCGGGTTCGAATCCCGGCTGCGGCGGCTGCATTTCCGTTGGAGGCGGAAATGTTGTAGGCCTGTGTGCTCAGATTATGGTGCACGTTAAAGAACCCCAGGTGGTCTAAATTTCCGGAGCCCTTCACTACGGCGTCTCTCATAATCATATAGTGGTTTTGGGACGTTAAACCCCACATATCAATCAATCAATCAATCAGCGTATATGTCACTACTGTTTCTATTTGAGGTGGGAGATTGTTCCACTTGCCACTCAGCTATATATATTTGCCCCGCGGAAGGCGATGTTCTGCCTATCTCGTCTTCTGAGATTTACAGATGCATTTGCAGACGCAGAACCCCTCGTTTTTCTTTGTCCTGTATTAGATCCTTAACGAAGGAACAACGCCACTTTTCGGCCCACCGATTTGGAAAGAGTACAAAAAGACGTACTCAAGCACACTCATGAGTGCACCAAATTAGCCCACTTCAGAGTTAGTAGCGGCTTTGTGCAGCACGATTTAGTGTGTGCCTATATACCAATTTTCCTCTCACCCAAATCTCATCAGTGGTTTTCGGTATTGCCTTTACGTAATAGATCACACACCCGCTGCTGGGCTGCTGACCCAAAGGTCACGGGATCGAATCTCTACCACAGCAGCCACATTGCGATGGAGGCGAGGTGCTAAAGGCCCGTGTACATAGATTTAAGCGCATGTTGAACGACACTATAGATGGTCTAAATTTCCGCAGTACTCAACTACGGCGCCCTTCAATCAATAGTGATTTTGGTGCGTAAAACTGCAACAATAATATATTATTAACTTTTATGCGCTGTCACTAGTTCTCATAATGGCTTGCATTTTTCATTCATACACAGCTGTAGATGTATTACGACAGAGTGCCGTAAAGTGCCTCTACTCCAGCAGTGATTTCTCATTTTCAATTCAGCTTCATTTTCCGTCGTATAAACCGCTAAGAAAATAACGTTCAACGTGATCGCTTATATCAGCAGTTTTCAAAAGTGCAAAATCGGCTCTACGGCAATCCAACCGGACGACAGAGCATGTCTTGCGAAACGTTAAAATATTTCAAAATATTGATAACATGTCACACAAAACTCGGCGAAAGCTCGCAGTACAAGCCTGCCATGTGATGCAACCAATCACTGCACGCATGGCTCGTGAAAATACAGCGTGAAATGCCAAAAAGTGCCCCACCCGCCCACATAGAGTAAAAAAATAATCCGCGTGATTTGTAGGGGGCGCCCTTGCTAGGTAAACGATCATATCCCAAGATGCCGGCGAGAGAGCTCGTAAGAATAGAGAATGCACACCCGCGTTTCCTTTCTGCATTAGATACGCATACGTTCATTGTTTTATTCGCTCTCAGCGGCTCAATAAAAGCAGTGAATAAAACAGTCAAAATGGCGAAAGGTGAGAGAGAGAGTTTTATAAGTATTTAAAATCTACCGAAAAATAAAAGAAGAGGTGGATATGCTTGCTCGGAATTTTACACTACCAAGTAATAAGTCTGAATGAGTTCATATGTCAAGGCACGATAGTCATCTGTTGCATTAAGCGCATCCTTTTATTTAAAAGAACATATATCATTAGCACAATATATCAAAGCACCATATCACAATGAAGTTAAATTGCGTGATAACGAGGCAGAACACTAATTTGAACCTCAATACCCGATATGCTTAACAACGCGTTCATCTTGGAAATATTGCATAAAGATGTTCTTATGACTACACATATTATTATAATCCGTCACTATACACTGGTTGATTCAACGCCAACTCAAACGAGAGGCTAGAAAACTAACAAACCAACGAAATTCTATCATGTCAGTCTTCAGTGATCGATGCATATGCGGGGAACGGCACATTGTTAATTCAAGAAGGGGACGAGGTCGCGAGACATTTACTTATAAAGGTAGCATTAATAACAATGAGATGGTCGGCGCAGTCTTGTTTTACGTCACACGCGACAGAAAATTGAGATTATCCAGAGAGGGAAAAGGAGCAGCGTTGAATAATGATCCCCATATAGCAAGGCAATGCATTCCATCATGTGTGAGAATGCGGTAACTATAGCGAGGAATGGAGCACTGTGATCAAGGGGAAAAAAAGTGATTTTCCTGTCTTTTGCTCATCTTACGAACGTGCTTTTAGGGCTTGCTTAAGTTATGGATTAGTACCAACAACCCCGAGCTCTGTTCCTTCTAAAAAAAATGTTACTTTAAGTGAGAGAGAACCAAAAGGCAAGGAAAAGCGAGGATGGGACGGCCGACGGAAGAGCAAGTGATTCTTGAGGTCGATGAGCGAAAACCACGATATTGTGGCGGTGGATAACAAGGGACTCGTGATTAGCTTTTGACCACTTAGTTCTCTCTCAATAAACGTTACGCTAACGTCCCTCTTCTTTTTCTGTTTTTTTTTTCACTTCGCTCTCAAGAAAATGTAGCAGCAGCGACTATGAACCGAACCTATATACAACTACGTGCTAATGGGAGTGACGATAGCTATAGCGCGAGAACAGAACGACGACACAGAGACAAGAATTGATGATTGATTTGTGGGATTTAACGTCCCAAAACCACCAATTGATTATGAGAGACGCCGTAGTGGAGGGCTCCGGAAATTTTGACCACCTGGGGTTCTTTAACGTACACCCAAATCTGAGCACACGGGCCTACAACATTTCCGCCTGCATCGGAAATGCAGCCGCCGCAGCCGAGTACCTTAGCCACTAGACCACCACGGCGGAGCCAAAGACAAGAAGGGCACGAAGGACACGTGTCGTCGTTCTGTTCTCGCGCTATAACTATCGTCATGTCAGACCAACTAGCCCAAGCTGCCACACTTCTAAGGGGAGTGCAGCGAGACACCCCCAAGACTCTCTAGCGTGCGGCCCAAACAAAACGGCATTTTATGAAGACGGAGTGCATAGATGTGAGAAACACGTCTGATTTTCGCGCTTAATCTTATATTTCGTTTCACTGTTATAATAAGGCAGACGTCGCTATTCAACGCCATAACCTCACACGGCGTACAAAATTGTGACAACACCATGATTTAGTGAACTTTATACATGAATATAATAATAATAGTTGAGACCACACGTTTCAAGACCTTGATACAATTATGAGGAACACCGTAGTGGAGTGCTCCGAAAATTTTGACCTCCTGGGGCTCTTTAACGCGCACGTAAATCCAATTACACGGGCCTCGAGAGTTTTCGCCTCCACCGAAAATTCGGTGGAGGTGTTCGGTTGAGCGGTCCACTGCCATAACCACTAGATTGCCTTGGCGGGTAACTACTACATGTGAACGTCGACGGGGCCGCTTTTACATACACCACAGCGTGAATTAATAACGGGCTATCAGCGCTGTCGCTCTCGTCCGACCACCATCAGAATGGTAAAGCCATTAATTATGAATATTACTTTTTTGAGCGTTAAATATGTGCTCCAAACGCTCTCCGGCAAATCACGTAACAAGTTTGTGCATAATAATAATAATAATAATAATAATAATAATAATAATAATAATAATAATAATAATAATAATAATAATAATAATGACGCTGTTGCGGCTGTACCGCTCACGCCTACGTGAGTGATGCACCGACCAAAACATGAATTCATACCAACTAGCTCAATTCTCACTTCTAATGTCCCGCTTAGTGCCGTACAGTGTAACTGAAGAATCACGACCGCAGGCAGTTGTTGAATTCATGCTGCAGAAAGCCATCACCTGTGCCACTAACAGCAATTTGTGAAGTTGCCTACATTCTTATTGGTGCATGATAGCGAAATGAAGATGCATTGGAATCCATTCCTTTTTTTTTTCTTGCATGTGTGCTTTTTTCGCACACGCAGTAAACACAGCACACACACCTAGGCAGCGCATGCAGTCAACTCATTCGTCATCATTGCGATGGCAGCAATCTTGAGTGTGGCAGGCTTTCGACGACTTCGAGGACAGTGCGTCGAGGGCGAGCAAGCGGACACGGGAATTCAGCGTCGTCTTACAAGCTTGCGTCTGCAGGGGACACGCGTGCCTTTCGTAGATCGTTCCTACGTGTCTCGCGTTTCGCTTACCGTTGCCGTGCTCTTGAAGGCTTTGCAGACGCATTGTGCAGGCAGCGTTACAGGCTATTCTAGATCTAAAAAAGCTGAGCACTAAGCACCAAGCAGGATGGAAGAACAACGAGAGGAGGCAGGGAGGTTAACCAGGCCCATGCCCGGTTGGCTACCCTACGCTGGGGGAATGAAAAAGTTGTGTATAAAAATATTAGCGAGACAGATAGAAAGAGAGGAAAATTAGAAAAAAAATTGTCGGCTAAAAGGCAGTCAAAGTCCTCGTGCGCTTTTTTAAGACTACGAATCTATGTTAACGCCTTTAACATTTTTGTAGTGCCACCGCTGCACACGCATCGTGCACAAAGGAAGGTTCATCACGAAGCAACGACGTCAAACTAATTCACAACTAAAACTGTCGTAATACGTTCTTTTTCTTCGGTGCTAGCTTAGCGGCATTGGCGTTTCAGTTCGCTATACTCGAAGTCACGATTGCGATCTCAAGACTCATTATTATTTTGATGTGCTCAAAGTGCAAAAAGAAAGCTCGTGCTTTTACTTGCACATTAATAGGTGCCTGGGAATGAAATAGTTACTTCGGCACGCGAATAGTTCTTATTTTCGAGCAAGACTAAGCATGACTTGCTGACTGGCGCCCAGAAACAGCCTTTGTTGCTGTCGAGATGATCATTCTGGTGCGATATCAGCGTCTCGAGCCATTTAATTGTTCTCGAACATGTGTCACCAACCAAACCCGCACGTTCGCCCGTTCCTGCGCGTGGAATTTCGCCCTATCGAACACGCTTGTTTTCTGAACGTTTTTATCGGTCTGGCACTTGCGCTACAGTGTGTACGGAAACCATCCGGACATCAGGCCTTTCTTTTTTTTTTTTTTTGCTTTATTTGCTTTGAGAAAAGTAAACTGCCGACAGATACGGAGCGATGATTGCGAATACGGATACATGAATAATTAAATTAGAAGCATTTCTTAGCGAATTTCAGCGACATTAAGCGTATCTATCTATCTATCTATCTATCTATCTATCTATCTATCTATCTATCTATCTATCTATCTATCTATCTATCTAGCCGCCTACGACTTTTAGCTCTCCTGGCACTTCAATAATGGTATCGATACCAAACTTGGTATGACATAACATGACTGTGTTAAGCACATATCTGAGTAGTCATAACATGAAAATCATGACATGTATGTCATGAATGACATGATTTACATTTCATGGTCTTGCTGCTCTTCCAGTGGTTTGGTTCACGTGACATGTTGTAAAACTGATATGGTATGACATGATTGCGTGGCGAACACAAGCGACAGACCCTAACATGAAAATCATGACACGCGTGTCATGTGACAACATGACTACATGCCACGCTCATGATACGTTCGCGGCCATTTCATAAGCGACACATATACGAAATTTGGTATTACGGTACGCGAATGCATGACGAAGGTACGTGACTGGTGCGAACATGATAATCATGAGATGCGTGTCATGTAACAACATGACTAGGTCTCGCTAGGTTCACATATACTAAGTTTGGCATCTCGTGACGTGAATATATGACGAAGGTAAACAGCACATCCAAAGATGGTAATCATGACACGGCAGTCATGTACGACATAATTTACTTCTACCTCGTGATGTTGTGGTGATTTTAAAGTGACATATCAACCTTCCGCATTCGTGCTTCGCATATAATCGATTCCCACTGTACGTGGGATCTGCCTTTTTTTTTTCTCAGATAAAACCGTATTTGTTTCTTGCTTGCTTGCTCGATTGTTTGAGATTTTGTTTAATTTCATCTAGATTTAGTGTGTAGGTTCTGGCAAGCAAACGAGAATTTGAATTCACCATAAAACACTCTACATAGCCTTGTTGTAGCCGGGAGGAGGTGATGAAGAAGAGTATTCAACCCCCCCCCCCCTCATAATTTTCAATTTTGCGCGAGTATACAATCGCGCGCACACACTTTACGGACGCATGACCATGACCATACAAATTATGCTTAAACAACTTTCCTCCTCCCCCTTGCCCCTGAAAAATAAGATGTCCGGGCTACGTCTTTGCAACCCAGTATGCGAAAAGTCGTATACTCAGCAGCAGGGAGTCACGGCCACATACCACCATTAATATCCCTGTAAGATAAACAACTCTGCCATATTTTTAGAAAAAAAATACAAAAAGAAGTCTCGTAATCCGAAACATGTTATAATACCTTCATCAAAAACAATGCAATGTTTTTTTTTCTTTTTTTCTCTCATTCGGTGGTAGTAATGCCACCCTATGTGACCCAGGAGGGCCCGCTTAAATTATTGATTCATGCGCACCGAGGCCATGGTGCAGTGCAGGGGTTCGGTCCGCGAGCAGTGCCAGCAGCGAGGATTTCAGTATGGCGGGCGTGATTTATGGGGCAGGGAAGAGAACGGCGCCGCCTAGACGGAAGCTGCAGCGACCAACGAAGAAAACAAGGCTGGAGAAGAAGAGCGCCCCTGCATCCTCGCACACCTGAACCTTTGCGTCCCGACATTTTGCTTTCCCGGCTGCTGCCAAACGCATCCGTCATTTGCGCAGGCCTATAGATACCGCATTTCTAAACTTTGTTTGTTCCAACACCTCTCAGCAAACATTTTTTTTTCTAGACTTTCGCTACGGCCACGTCTAAATATAGAGGCTCACGCGCCCATTGAAAGAGATGGCATTCTGGTTTAAAAGTTTAGGAAAGCAGTGCATAACCATGTGCAGGGTTCCCTTCAGGGGTGAGGGGGGGGAGGTTTGTCGCAGCGTTTGCCACCCTCACGTTGTCAACGTATGGAGCTGACTTTCCCCCCACCCCCTATCTCGCTTATAGCACATAGCATAGCCAGCTGTAGAGTATTGAGAGTGCATTCGCGCCGAAGCAAAGTACTCTTCCTCACCCCGCCGCGGTGGTCCAGTGGCTAAGGTACTCGGCTGCTGACCCGCGAGTCGCGGGATCGAATCCCGGCTGCGGCGGCTGCATTTTCTGATGGAGGCGGAAATGTTGTAGGCCCGTGGGCTCAGATTTGGGTGCACGTTAAATAACCCCAGGTGGTCGAAATTTCCGGAGCCCTCCACTACGGTGTCTTTCATAACCATGTGGTGGTTTTGGGACGTTACACCCCACATATCAATCAAATCAAATCAAGTACTCTTCCTCGTCTTCGAGCATTTAGATTATATTAAATGTGGAGAACATCTCGTGCCCGAGCTGTCGTATATTCTGTCATATTTGGGCGCACCACAGGTAAAACAGGTAATAAAAATTATAAAAAAGATAAGGCAAGTGAGAAATAAAGAGAGAGAGAGAGAGAGAGAGAGAGAGAGAGAGAAGGAAAAAGGAGAGGAATGAAAGAAAAAACCCGAGATGATGCTGCAGCTCGGCGCTTCCTTGAGGCTTGACAACACTAATGCGGAGTAGCCTTTTCTGTGTGCGTGCGCGTGTGTGCACGTGTATGTGTGTACATTTGTTACCATCCGGTAGCGTTTCTTTTTTCTTTTACGACCTTTCGTAATTAATGCAGTGGAGCGCGAAGTGTGGTGGTATAGCAGCAGTGCACAAGATTGCGAATTTGCGGCTGCTTTTGCGATGCTCGCAATACTTGATATGTGCCATCGCCAAGGCACCTTGCAAGTAAGGGTGGTATCTCGAATAAACTATAAACTCAGGCAAGTATGCGTACATAAATTTAGTAGCCTATTAATAAATGAATGTTTCCTCCTTCACCAAACAGAATTCTCATTATTAGCGTGCACCAACCACTGGTTTAAAAGATGCTGGTAAAAAAAACTATAACGCATGACGCATAAGAGGATGATGAACTCGAAGCGAAAAAAATTGTACCTAACCCCGGCCTTGAACGTCCAAGTGCGAATTACAGGGATTTATGTAGTTTATGGCAGCGATGATATGTGGAGCTTAATGTTCCAGAGCAATATGATTTTAGGGACGCCGTAGTGGAGGGCTCCAGAAATGTTGACCACCTAGGATTCTTTAACGTGCACCAAAATCTGAGCACACGGGCCTACAGCATTTTCGCCTCCATCGAAAATGCAGCCGTCACAGCCATGATTAGATCTCGCGACTTGCGGGTCAGCAACCTTACCCACGAGGCCACCACGGCGTAGCGCTTTATGTAATTCGTTTATGCTCAATAGTTTTTATTTGCTTTCAATATTCGTTTAGATTTCTTTCGCAAAACGTAGAACGGGTAATCAGTAGCCGGCGGGTGCAAAAATCTCCAGTAATAGACTGGCAAAGGGTAAGCTTATTGTACTTTAGCCGCAGATTATATTCAGTATACTCTAAAGCCTTCTATAAAAGCCTTTTCTTTGCTGAAGTTAGGATGAACCAACCACAATGCAATGTACAAAGTAATGCTTATCTTTTGGCCTTTGTTTCCCACTTTTTTTTTGTTTTCATATAATAGTGTCTTTTTAAGTTGCATTCACAGGACGGAAGTAATCGCGGATGTATCAGTAACGTGACATGTGACGTAATTCGAATCCCTCCGCAGTCGTCACACCACAGGCGAGAATTCACGCTAAAAGCGAGGATTTCGGCATAGAACCCCGAGGATCCCAACAACTTGCGCTTCCGATGTTTCACGAATCTGCCCGCGCGGACCGAAGCGGGAACGTAGAAACGACTGACGTGACGTAGTACGCAATCAGCAGGCTCCAATCGTGATTTGGTTCGTGGTGTGAATACAGCTTCAACATAATTTCTCTTTCCGTGTGATGGCAAACTGTATGCATGCACGTCTGGCCGAGTCCTCCATATATATTCGCTCTCATCTTCTAGTTATCCACCATATATACCGATGCGGAAAAACCAATCACCACGCCCGAAAGATGCAGCGCACTAGCATGATACCTAGTCAAGCCACGTAAACCGATATCACACCTAATGCGTAACAATTATTCTGTGTAGTAACATGGCAGGAGACGTGATCGGCTTTGGACGCAGTAAATTTAAATGCGGAAACGAGGATCGATCATATGTAGGCTGCAATAATGGTCCTGTTTATCGATGAGCACATCGGCAATTCCATCGAACACCACTGCACTTGCACCGATACGTACTCACCAGCAAAAGCTGGGTCGGGGCGAATCAGTAATTATATCAGAGCGAATCAGTAATTATATCAGAGTCCTAGGAGTGATTATATCGCGAGAAATCGTATACTGCCAATGTCTTGCCGAAGTGTTCTTACTCTGCCTTTAGAGATTCTAATTCGAAGGGGGGGGGGAGGAAGAAGAGATAAAGGAAAGACAGGGATGTTAATCAGTCTGGAGCGACGGGTATGCTACCCTACACTGGGGATAGGGATGAGGGTGTTTCAAAGATGGAAAAGGGAGAGAGAGGAGAACACGCACACGCATTGGGCTCTCAAACGCTCATGACTTGGAACATGAAGACGCACACTAACTGACGGTAGTCCGAAAAGACACGGTTTTAGTCCACTGCAGTTGCACTGAATGATGGATGCTTCCTTGACTTCTTAGAAACGATGGCGATCGTTAGCCATATTTCTACTCGAGCGATTCAAGTACTGGGCTTAAGTCGTCTTGTACTTTGAGAGCGCTTCGAGCAGACGTTGTCCTCATGTCCAACAAGATCTCTCGGATGGCTTTCATGAGAGAACGAAGCATAGTTATGACTGTCATCTTTCTTATGTGTGTCATCAGCGGTTTGTGAAGACCTCTGACTGGGCGTGGTCTTTTGACGTTCAATGGTTAGCAGATGACTTGGAAGAGTAGGCCATTCCCCTGTAGAGATAGTCCTCTCCGCAGTCTTCTTCGAATCGGTTGGTCCTGTTGCGGCTTGACTTAATGGTGCAGCAGTAGAGGTGGCACTGCCGGGAAACGTTTCAACGTAAAGTAGCTGGCAAACTACATAAGAAAATTGTGCCATACATTTTGTCAATCTAATAAGAGAGTATGTAGTATGTCATTTCTTTATACTTCACTGCAGTCCAGATACCACTGAGTCTGCGCCTGCGAGAGCACGTTCAAACGATTCGACCCATATTGACCCTGTGCCAACACTAACTGCGCACGTATACAAACCTAAGTATGCGTATGTCTGTCCAATTGTTCTGACAGTGACGAAATCAGCAGTAATGGCTTCAAACACCAAATTATTCATTGGCCAAACTCACGCCCAGCAAGGCAAGTAACACAGAATTAATAGCGGTGAACAAGTCCGCCAGCCACCGAAAATCTGATTTGTGGTTCTAAAGCGTTTGTTACGTGTGCAGCATGGTACATTACAGTACCACTACTCATGTCACACGTGCGTTATGATAAGAATGATCGATAACATTCTAGGAGGTTCCGACTGAATAAACGAATGAATGGTATTCAGGGCACGGTTTGTGCCGAATGAAAACAAAGGTGAAAGTATTTTTCAAATTGGAAAAAGAAAACTGTCTTAGCATTATTGTAAATTCAAGGTCATTTATTTTTGTCCAAGGTTGTAATGGGAGATTCCTGTTTAGAGTCGAGCGCTTACGTATACCACTGAAGGAAACTAAACCTAATCCGGCGCAATGCTGAACTGAGCCTCTGTATCCTGTATACCATCAATGAACACAGACCCAGCGCTCACAGAACCGTTCACCACACCGAGAATAACGTTGTACTGCCACTCCTTTTCCTGTGCGCGTCACATCCCGTGTTGCACGACGATGTCTCCTGCGCATCCCGCTGTGCGTTTCCATCCGAGTGCGGTGGCAGCGTGTAATCATGACGACCGCACTCCGCTTCTGTCACATGATCACATGAGCGGAGGCAATCATGTGTGCTCGCATGCGTGACCGTGCACCGTAGTCGTTTCGATATGAAAAAAAGAACGCGCTGAAATCGCGCGGGCGTACGAGATGCGCGCTTTACTTTCCGACCATATTCATCGTGGCCATCACTTTTTTTTTCTTTTTGCTTTGTCCCGGCTCCTTTGCGAGGGTCGTATTCGTGAAGCGTGACATGTATTTACGTATAACCAAGAGGGAATCGCTCGAGCGGCGCCATCCAAGGTCGGCCCTGACTTTTTTTTTTTCCTTCAAGGGCAGTTAAACAAGCGAGACAGAAAATTGTTCTAATTGTATGACTGTCGCTTCCGGTGCGTTCTCATTAGACATTTATTTGAAATTGAGACACAGCGAAGGCACAAGCCAACGAGATGCGAGTCAAAGAAAAAGCTACAGAGCTCATTCGTGTGGCCAAGAGCGGGTCTGTTTCTTCCTGTGTGTTATGTTTAGTTGCGTTCTCACCATGGTTGCTATGGGTAATCAGAAATATTGAATTTTTTTCTGCCACAGATCAAGCTGACTCAAACATACTTCTCACCGACAGCAAATACGCCAAGTGGGAAAAAGAACGATGGAAGAAAAAATATACGACAATGTTTACTGCAACAACTAAACGTTTGTCTTGTGTTCGCTCAGTTCCTGTTAAATTGGAGCAACAACCTGTATCGTGTCTTTGTCGTCCTTTGAAGAGGCCCTGCAGCGCTTTTTTCAAGTAGCCATGGTAACAATTCACTAGAGGAGCTTGATGCCTGATGAATGCACCACTGCAAAAATGTATAGAGACTGCCCAGTACCAGCGGAGTTGCAAAAATTTGTCGCACGCTGCCATTGCATATCGTCTTTTATCGTCCTGACGAAAACGCTGGAAGCTAAGGAGGGAGAGATGGCATGGTGAGGGAAAATACGTCATGCGTTCCTCACGACCTTGAGCATTTTTTTTTTCAAATACTCGGATTTTCAGTGTGATCGCGCACGCACGCGTGGACAAGTCGCGGCCTCCCACGGCTGCCCCAGTAACGTCCGAGCATGCCATGCTCAAATTAACCAATGGCAGGTACAATGGCTGTGACCAGTAATTTTGGAGCTTGTAGTGCCATTTGTCGACGGAAGAGAAAACAAATTTTAGTAGAATTTGAGAATTTATTGCGAATTTGATTTGCGTGAATATTTGGTTCGCGACATGTTCTCGGGTACCTCGACTATGTCGACGTGTAGCGTTGTTGCACCATGCTGAAAAAGTGTGAAAGGGCGCCACATTAAAACACAATAGCGGCAACTACTCCTTGATCGGGGTCTTCCCGCGTCTGTGGAAGGGTTTTGTTCTAATACGTCTCCACACTTAAACATGTCATCAGTATACTATACGCTGTGAAGACGAGTGAGCCAGAATCGCCATCCATTGATTGATTGATTGATTTGTGGGGTTTAACGTCCCAAAACCACCATTTGATTATGAGAGACGCCGTAGTGGAGGGCTCCGGAAATTTTGACCACCTGGGGTTCTTTAACGTGCACCCAAATCTGAGTACACAATCGCCATCCATGGTGGTTTCTATTGTTGTTAATGGTGTACCGATAGGTCTTCGGAAATGATGGCGTTGGATAAAAATTACTTGATCTCAGGGTTTCACACACGAAAGCCACAACAAGATTACGAGACATGCTGCATCAGGAGTTCTAGATTAATTTTGACCTCCTGAGGTGTTTTTTTTAACGTGCATTTAAACTGAATCCCACACCCCAGGTGGTCGAAATTTCAGGAGCCCTCCACTACGGCGTCTCTCATAATCACAATGTGGTTTTGGGACGTTATGTCCTACATATCAATTAATCAAATATAAACTGAAGCACATGGGTGTTTAAGCACGGGGGTGTTTCCCGCCACGGCAGCCGCATTGTTGCATGGTTCACGGCACTCAGTGCTGACTTGAACGAAGTAAAGCTTCAGAGCGAAGTGGGTTCGATCCTCGAAGCGGCGACCTAATTGCTATGGAGACGACATGCTAGATACCCGTCTAAAGTTAGATTAAGGTGCACGTTAAAGAACAACAGCATAGCCGCTGACTCTCACAGCTTCTCACACCGAACAGCTCAGGCAACAGAAAAAAATAATCACTGGAATTGTGATTTAATCGTCGACTGTAACATAGTTACACCTCATACGCTGTGTGATCATTTTAGGAAGTGAACATGCAACCAAAACCGGGAAGCGGCATCCTGCTTTCCAATTTCGGGGTGAACGGCAAAGTTAATTTTCATGTTCCCTGAATGATAGAAAATAACGTGAAACGAAGGTACATAGTTCTTTCTTTCTTTTTTTATGAATTTTCTATGTGACTTTCTTTTCCACCTGCCACGCTGATTTAAAGGGGGAAGTTGATTCCAGATTTTACCAGGAGCTACTTCGTACAATGTGTGTTCAAGCCGCACGTTGATTGCAAAATAAGGTCGGCAACACAAGGCGTAAACAAGCGAATTTTCCGCGAGATAAAAACATCGCTTGATCGAGGCTCAACTGCATCAATGAAACCGAAATGCTTTCCGATATATATATATATATATATATATATATATATATATATATATATATATATATATATATATATATATATATATATATATATATATATATATATATATATATATATATGAAGTATGGATTTCAGAGCTGTTGTTCCAGCGAAAGGGTTGCGCTTTTGTCTCGCTACTACATTGCCAAAGCCGCTCGACGTAAACACGACACAGCTGCGTTTTTGGGTCGCAGGAAGTATTGAAAATGCAGCACACACCGCCACATGTGTTAGAGACGCGCGATAGGAGCTTTGTTCGTGTGTTTTTTGACTGACCCAGAAGTGTTGACGCCAACTGGCTTCCGCGTTCGTATTTTCTCACAACCTGGTCATATATTTATTTGCCGAACTACTATAATGTTAAAGACTAACACGCCACATCAGTACACTGCGGTGTTAATATTGTATACTAGCGTATAATTTACATTTTCGTGTTATTCCGGGTTGACATCCTAAAAACCTATAGCCAACCATCGAATTCGAAGCATTTATTAGCGAACAAAATACATTTACATCATTTCCACATGTCCGTCTGCCTACGTCTGGATGCTCTTAGGGTCGTCCCCTGAATTTGTTTTTTTTTTTTTTTTACCAAAGCTGGAACAGTAAATCGTTTGGTGCGGCTACCGAGATGGGCGCGCTTGGATTGTATCTCGGCAACTCGGTATGCAAGTGTGACATCTGGGCAACATAACCCAAAGCTTCGCGGCGCTGGCATCAATCAAACTGTTTCAAGACACGCTGTGGGGCGTTCAATATAAACTTGCTGACGGCTGTACATCGTTGCGCCTAAGCACGCACTTCGTGTCAATGAAGGTAATTAACATTTCTCGTCCAACGTGTGCGCCGATGTTACGTCGGATCATGTGCTACCCTTCACGGGCCAGTGTAGTAAACGTGTCTGTGGGGCTCATGATATACGAGTGCACAAGTACAAAATTTAAACGAATATGTAGCTCCAGCTCGTAACGCCCGGCTTCGAGCGAAACATCAGGCGTAGGCTGCCACTCGCTGACTGCTCCACATGAAATCTTTCCCGACAAGGCGTAGTATTTGCCGGAGTTGTTTGTACACTGAAGGCTGTTTACGGAATCCTGAAGCGACCCAGGCCTTACGAGAGACGCTGTAGAGGAGAACCTCGTATAATTTCGACCATCTGGCGTTCTATACAGCGTGTACCAGACTTGCACAAAACGTGGACATTCAGCATTACGCCTCAATCAAAACGTGATAGCTAATATTGATATGGTTTGGGTTTAATGCATTTTTCATGTATGTGCGACACCGCTGCTTGAAACTTATATGCTTCAAACGAGATCGTATACCCATCACGGGGCCGACTCAGCCGTTACAACTCAAACACAAATCCCCAATGCCCAGGCTGCACAGCAGTGTACTGTTCACTGACTCACATGCTCTGGCAATGTCCCGCGTTACCTCAGGGATGCCTAACCAGTGATTCCGACTAGGAAGAGGGAGGCACACAGGAGCAAGCTCCAACACCAACTAAAGGCAGTCCAGAGTGCTCAAGAATTGGCGGAACGCCACCACGCTTCCGCCCCGACTCGGGCGTCACCTGCAGTGTATAGTGGCTGCTAGGATGTCCCTCGTGAACGCCCTGGTGGCTTAAACTCCTCAGCACATTTTAATGAAGTTTTTTACTGACTGACGCCAACTTGCCCACTTCCACACCTTGAAACGTTACATCAGCGCGCGCACAAAATGGCACCGGACTACATATACCCTCGTCAGGACAGTTATACCCCAGAAGCAAAAAATAGTAACAATAAAGAAGCACATTTCGCGGGTTAGCCCAACAAGAGCAGCTCTCAGAACTTCGGCCCGACTCTGAAGAGGCACGTTTCCGAGTCGTGGCAGCTCAATTTACCCGCACAGGCACGCCGCTCGCATCGACTCTGTGCCAAGTGCAGAACACCGGAAGAGCGGTCAGCGCAGCTCGCATGATGCCGGAAGCGAAACGAAAGGGGCCAAAATAATGTTGGTCACCGAGTCAATCAGCCAGTCGGACGCATTCCAGTACACAAAAAAGTACACGCGCCGGCCATGCCTCGTATACATATGCATACATGCTGTATGGGACGCGAGGAAGAAGGAAGGAAAGGATGTTATCGCACGAAAACTGTGGCGGGAAGGTGGCGCTATTGCGTTTTTTTTTTCGGAGAGAATTACTAAATATATGGTGATGAATTCCTTTCACTGACATATCAAGAATTTAGTTTCACATATTTTTCGCTGGAACATCACTGGAACGTCACTTGCTATGTGGCGTCACGCAGCAAGAGTTGTTTATGGGCTGGCTACTGTCAACATGCAAACAAAAAATCATCGTATATATGCTAGGGTCGAACCAGAGGCGTAGTCAGATATTTTTATCAAGGTGGGGGGGGGGGGCGGTAGGTGTGATTCAGTGCTCTATGGCAAAAATAATGTCAGGGGGGGGGGCACATGTTGGGTGTGCCGCCCCCTGGCCACGTCACTGATCGAGACCCTCGTTCTAAAATAAACCTAAACCATGCAGGCATGTATCTCTTAATACCATTAACTCTGTGCCACCTTGCAGTTAAGCAAATCAGCTCAGCCTGGTTTTTTCTAGCGCACTGCTTGTCGCTTTCTTGTGCTCATTTTCTCTCTCACTCTCTCTCTCACTGTCCCTCGCGCATTTAAATAGGAAGTCCAACAAAGGCGGTTTGATGCGAGAATGCTGTAAGGTGGAAAAGATTGTACTAAGAAACACAACGCCCAAAAATGCACCCCTTCCCCTTTCCTCGATTTTTTGTTTTTGTATTTGTCTCTTAGGCATACAATGGCCGGCTAGGGAACGGTGCAGTTGTTAAGAGCGTCGCAAGTGCCACGCCATTTTACAACCACCTGAATGACGACTCCCGGTTTCCAGCTCTAAACATGATCATTTTCTAACGCTACTTGCAAGAAGGCAACTTAAATTGCGCGCCAAGTAGAGACGAGCTTTCGCATGGGCGACTGCGCCAGTAAAGTGCCTCTAAAATATATAACGCCCGAGTGCAGGGGAATTAACCGCGTGGTCAGGCTCATCTCGACGCTCTACGAAAAAAAAGTGAAAAGGTAATAAAAAAAAAAGAACCACACAGATGTACCAGCACAGTGAAAGGCATATAAGACGTGGACAAGGATTGGACATGTCTTGACCTCACGTGGTGTGTGTTCAGAGCGGTCGTTGAAACACGCTCGTCAAAATGACGCCCTGGAGCCCTCGACGACCGAAGACTACTCGTCATGGGCGAAAGGAAAAGACAGCGACAGAGGCCGAACGGTGAACGACAGGCATTTTCGTTTTCGTTCGATACCCTTAACGCCTTACGGCGCGTTCTCTGACTCACGCGTTGACCCTTGTCCACATTCCATCGGAAAGATTGGCCCGAAAGCGTAGTCTTCGCGAATTCGAACCCTGCTGATGGCGAAGACGACCAGAAGAAAAACAGCAAGTAGTGTTCGCTGCGGCATTCTTGGATGCGTCAGTCATCGCGCCTGCAGTTTCTCTATTCGACGGGTCGGTGCCGTTCTTGTTGACGAGCGTGCACGAGCACCGAACAGTTGTCTTGAAAACATCCTAGTATTAATCTCCTTTTGTGTAACTGTTGTTCGACGTAATAAGCGAGCACATCGGCCCTGCAGGAAGAGGAATGCCGGTTCCGGGTGGTGCCGGCGCGTGTCTTAGGCGGCGCGTGATAACGCTTCTTGGCAGTGCATTCCTCACGGCCTTCCTCCGAAGCAGACGTGCCGTCTATGCGAAGTCGCTCGTGCGTTCGGCTGTGACGCACGTACCTGTTTTGCACTGCACGTGCAAGCCGTCCACGGCGGTAAACGTCTATAATTTTGATATGTCGCGAGCCCCCCTTTCTTCATTATTATTATTATTTAGTGGTCATAGCCGAGGGATTGGTTTCGAGATGCGGATTGATGTGCCACAAAACTGGTAGATTACTTATGGAGTACTGCCTACACATCGATCGTATACAAAAAAGGCGAGGAAATGGAAGTCAGTTTTTGTTTGTATGTTCTTTTTAACAATGAAGCTGTTAGTCAAACCACAAATACGGCAGTGATGTTGCAAAGAACTCTCCGCGCCGTTGCTAGGCAACCGCAAAGTACGCGCACTGCAATGGAGACCACCGCGCACAGCATCTCACGGCAGTTTAAAGTCATGAGCATGAAGAGAGAGAGAGAGAGAGAAAATAGAAAGAAAGAGGAAGCAAGCATCGCGACCAGGTGCCGCACTAGTTGAGTCACAAACACCCAAGAAATCATCACGTGCCACCTCCGCTCTACAGTGCATAACCTGGTTGTGCCTGATCATTTGTCGTGGAACATTCTAAGAAAGTGCGTACTCCCGATGAGGAAGCCGTGCATCTTGAAGCTAGACGTGTCAGCTAATGGGGAGTACGAGTTTCGACGGGCACGGGATTCGCTGTGCCAAGTTTTGCCCTACTTAATGCACACCTTCCGCGGCTTTTTTTTTTTTTTTTTTTTTTTTGTCCGTTTGGTCGGTTCTTCAACAGGTACGGTGGTCTGGGAGTTATGGTGCTTGACTAATACCCGAAGTTTCTGGGATCAAATCCCGGTTGCGGCGCCCGCGTTTCGATGGAGGTGAGGTGCTATAGAGGCTCGTTTACTTAGGCTTAGGTGAAGGTTAAAGGACATCAGGTGGCCAAATTTTTTCGAGCCGTCCACTACGGCATCAGTCATTATCATATCGTGGTTATGGATTGTAAAACTCCAACAGTTTTCATTATTGTTCTTGCTTATAGACCTAAGCAATGTGGATCGATTTAGCGTGTACATAGCGATGTCAAAAACCCATTAAAAGATTTCGGAGGCGAAATTTCCCAAAAGCCCTCTTTGCCTGTGAAAGTAGCCAACACTAAGTGTTTCAGCTTGTAGTAGTTCTTGCGACGCATAAACAGATACCAATGTCGCGCAAACTGATCTAGGGTGTAAGGTACAAGTGGGCATCTCAGAGACAATTTATTACAAGACAGCCGCGTACGCGAGAGAAAACATATTACTCCTGACTTCATTAGTAGCCGTAGTCAGTTATTTTCTGTAGTTGGATACAGTGTAATGGAAGATGATGCACTACCTCATCGGTCATAAGTCCGGTTAAAGCACCTAAATTTTTTCCATGCGTTTATCGAATAGCGACTACGTGTTGATCTTAGGTCGTACTATAGTAGACTATATATCGATTACCTTAGCCGAAGGCTACTCACTGCTCAAGCTTTACTTACGCCGCCGCACTGTGGCACAGTACAATGAAAAACTCAGTATTTCATTCACTGCGTGAAACACTGACCTCTCTGAACCTTCAATGTCCATAGACCGAGTTTTATTTATTTATTTATTTATTTATTTCAATATCAACAAGTACAAAAAAGTTACGTAGCCGTGTCAAAAATATATCCAAATATATCAAAAACGTGCTATACAAAATGCCTTTTTTGCACCTTCTTCGACGTTTCAGTCTTGAGTATTGTTACCGCTTTCTCTACCACGTACGAACGCTAACGGTGAGGCAGTATATCGAACGTTCCACTAACTGTGACAGAAAACAGCATTATACTTCAAAGACAAGTTATGCTCACAGCTATATGTCGCCTCCGGAGTGGTTCAGCCCCGATGTGGAAGACATGAGCTCCAAAACTTCGACGCCGTCTTCGCGGCCCGATGTAAAATTACGGGTGTCCCGCAGATCTCGGTTCCCGCTCGGCCATTACGCTGATGCCCTGCATGTAAGTGCACCCACCCCCCTCCCTTGTTTAGCACACCTCCCGCAAGTGAATGTGTGCAACACTACGCGTGAAACATTGCACGGTAATTTGAGTCAGCGACGGTACTGCACTTGGCGCCGCGGGCACGGTTGCTGTAGAGTTACTGTATATGCTACCTTTAGGTAATATGCTACCTAAAGGTAGCATATGCAGTAACTTTAGGTTACTGACCTTGTCTGACAGAGAATGACCTTCTGACTGGCCCTTTTGCTTTTTACTACTTTATTCGCAATTTAAACGATAGTATTGCTGACACGAGCGACGCAATGGAATGGAATGAAAAAACTTTTTTTTTAACTTTATTTAGCGACGCAATTCCAATTTGTTTTTTCTTCCTTTGTACAGAAAAAAAGCGCTATCTGAAGAAAAAAAAACAGCTGTGTATAAATCACCTTTACTAGTTCACAGCCCCAGAGAAAAAAAGAAGACAAATGAAAAAAAGGGGCGAGGGGGGATCAAGACGTCGGAGTAGTAGCAGCGCTGCGGTAAACATCGTGAGAGTATGATACTTATGATACTTGACGGGCAGTGTGCTACAACAAGGCATACACGTTGGAATCGTAATTCTCCTGCTTTGATACAGAAGATTCAAAATAAACTGTTAAACTCTGAGTAAAGAAATAGCAGGAAAGATTCAGGAGAGATTGGAGAGTGCTTCAGAGTTTCCAGTCAGAATTTTCGGCATAATTTATAATTGCATAACTGAGTACACATTAATTATTCGTGCACTGCAATATTTAGGAAATTCAGAAAGTATAAAACTTCAATTTTAAATAGTCGAGATTTGATTCAACCTGATGCATTGTGTGGGGACGAATTGCAACTCATGATTACGGAGTTAGACAAGGAGAGCAGAAAGGTGGGTCTTAAAATTAACCTGCAGAAAACGAAAGTAATGTACAACAACCTCGGAAGAGAGCAGTGATTCGAGATAGGTAATAGTGCACTTCAAATTGTAAAAGACTATGTCTACTTAGGGCAGGTAATAATCGCGGAGCCGAACCACGAGATTGAAGTAACTAGAAGAATAAGAATGGGGTGGAGCACATTTGGCAAGCACTCACAAATTATGACAGGTAGATTGCCACTATCCTTCAAGAGGAAGGTATATAACAGCTGTATCTTGCCGGTACTTAGCTACGGAGCGGGAACCTGGAGACTTACAAAGAGGGTTCAGCTTAAATTGAGGACGACGCAGCGAGCAATGGAAAGAAAAATGGTAGGTGTAACCTTAAGAGACAAGAAGAGAGCAGAGTGGATTAGAGAACAAACGGGGGTTAAGGATATCATAGTTGAAATCAAGAAGAAGAAATGGACATGGGCCAGGGCATGTAGCGCGTAGACAGGATAACCACTGGTCATTAAGGGTAACTAACTGGATTCTCAGAGAAGGCAAGCGGGTTAGGGGGAGACAGAAGGTTAGGTGGGCAGATGAGATTAAGAAGTTTGCGGGTATAAATTGGCAGCAGCAAGCACAGGACCGGGTTAACTGGCGGAACATGGGAGAGGCCTTTGTCCTGCAGTGGACGTAGTCATGATGATGATGATGATGATGATGCATTGTGTAATGCGTTCAGTCATCACCTTATCATTTCCTTTTAATCGTATGTCTCTCACATCTCTTTCTTCCAATGAATGTCATATCAACCACAATGATGTCTGGAAACTTGATACCAGTTTCCACTCAGTAGGCAAGTAAGTCAGGATGCGGATGCTGCCTCAAGCACGGAATAAATGACGACGCACTCTTCTGATAAACAAACTAAATAATGAACAAACAAATATATAAATAAATAGTAACGGCCTCGCATGTGTCTCTGTTTTTATTATCAATTTGTGGCTTCAGCAGTACGTGCGTCACCGTCTTCTGAATGCGTCCTGTCTGTGCGCTGTTAAGACGAATTAAGGCCAAATGGTCACGTGTGAAACGGTCATCCAGCGTTAACAGTGCGCAGCAAGAGCTTTGCAGTGGCGAATAAAAGACGATTACGGCCGTCGGAATTCTCAGCGATTGACCGAGCGCACGGTGATCGAGTCAATCTTCCCTACCCTCGGCATGTGCTAGCGCCGCTTCTTCCGGACATGCCAGCATTCGCTTCCGGTAGGAGCCGCCCGCTGACGGCTCTCAATTCTTCGCCCAGCGGGCTCGAATATGCACGCCATGATTTGTGATTTAAAAGAATTACTAAACAGAAAAGATGCAGCGATGGCCTCGTCAGACGGGTGTACCTGGCCACTCCGCGCATGCGCCCTCGAGAGCGAGGGCGAGGCGTCTCTCTTCCATCTCCTTCCTGTCTGACTCACGGGTCTTGCCCTTCCTGTGCGGTGTGCGTAATACGTATTTCCAAATTACGGCAACCATTGTTCGTGGGATACACTGGCTCTGGAAGTTTCCACACGCAGTGCTCTCACATCGCAACAAGCGCGCCTCTGTTATATGCTACACAGACAAATAGAATCCATGTTTTACTAGGCGCAACAGTGGGTAAAGCTGTTGAGCCGCTTATTCCCCGATATATGACCTACTTTTGATATGACACCACGGAAGGTAGAACGCTTTAAGAAACAATCTGCATCATCCAGCTAAGGCCTAAGAAACAACCTTGAAGCCCTGAGATGAGTCTCCAGAGTCTTCCCGTTTCGCTGTTTCAAGTCTGGCTTGGTAAAGTGCAAGCTCACTCATTCACTCACTCCTAACAAAGAAAAGTATCAGAGTGAGACGCCTCGAAAGTTCTGTGCGCACATGCGCATTAAGTGAGTGCGTAACGGATGAAAATATCAGTATTAATAATCGGAAATCACGCGAAATAGATCACGTATCGAGGTCGGAAGATGAGGAGATGGAAAAAAACGAAGCTGGGTGATGTTGTATGGGATCGTCAAATTTACTTTACGTCTGAATGCGATTTTATTGTCGGCTTTCTGGAATAATTATTTTATGACGCGATCCAAACTATCTAAAGAAATGTGCATGGATATATCGGAGGGTCGCGATGTTCATGGAGAAAGGGCCGTGTTAGCTACCAGCGCTTTTAACATTCTGCTGTTTCTTCATTTAATACTCAACGTCCGTCTACCTATGATTATAACACTCATACAATCTTAGAAAACAAAACTCTACACGTACCTCGGCAGTTGTAAATGCCGGCTGCTCCAAGGTATTCTCAAATTCGAAATCCGAATGGAGTATCTTTAGTCAACTCTTTGCGGTGGTACCTTGGTAATTAAAAAATCACGGTGTATCCAAAAAGTGAAAGATGAGTGGGTGAAGCAGTGGGGTCGTTTGGTGATAACGTGAATAACCCATCACATTCACCACTCACGCATGTAATTGAGGGCCAAGTGGTGTACGGATATTGCCACGTTGCCACAATATATAAATTGCCACAATATATATAGTGCCACAATATATAAAACGCTTATTGGCCATAACTGGCATGTTGTGTTGAGTAGTGAATTTCGTTTTGTCTTCCTTATCACTGATTTGTGGTATCGGATCTAGCTTGAAGTTGGAGAAGACAATGTCTCGGCACGTTCCCTTAGCGGCTTTCGGTTGTTTGCAGTCATACGAAGTGCATCGTAGGACATCTTGAGACAAGTACTGCGCAATCCAGCAGTTGTCCGTGATATTCATGGTGATCCGCGTCATCGTCGTGGCGTATGTTGGGTACCTTGCATGTGCTGTACCGTAATGGCAGAAAGAGAATATGTGGTCCGGAACGGGCTTGTTCTTCTTCATGAGCATGTCCGTCGGCTACGGCGCACGCCAATGCCGTACAACGGACAAAACTCGACCATAAGGAGCTGCGCCCCTAAAATGGAACGCCAAGGCATCTCCGTCAGTTCTCATGAGAATAAGGTGTAGAGCAACGACCACGAGGATGATGACGATGGTGTCAACATCTGCAGTATAGACCCCACCGTGGTGGTCTAGTGGCTAAGGTATTCGGCTGCTGACCCGCATGTTGCGGGTTCAAATCCCGGCTGCGGCGGCTGCATTTCCGATGGAGGCGGAAATGTCGTAGGCCCGTGTGCTGAGATTTGGGTGCACGTTAAAGAACCCCAGGTGGTCAAAATTTCTGGAGCCCTCCACTACGGCGTCTCTCATAATCATATGGTGGTTTTGGGACGTTAAACCCCACAAATCAATCATCAAAACATCTGCAGTATACTCCAATTTAACACCACCAAACGCCGCACGACCACAGTATACTACGGATGCTGCTACAGATCTTCATGCTTTGTATCCTGGTTGCCGCAGTGTTTTAGAGCCACATCTTTAATCATTCTCCTATACAAATCCGCTGACGATGAACTAATCAAGTCACTTTCAGTGCCCATCGTGTTTGAATGATTCAACTCATTTGTGCTGCCTCGCCGGCCACTTGCGTACGTACACACACGGATAGCATGAGGCGGACGCCTGCATTTTATGGAGAAAGGCGGCGTCCCTGACGATGAGAACGCTTCCTCAGCCTTGTCTTGCTTCGCGGTTCTCACTCGTGTCTCAAATGCAGAGCATTTCTTAGTCGCACGATGTCGCGCTTCAGCATAGGTGCCATCCACACCCCCAATGCGCATGCTCGCGTCTCGTGCCAACTGTCGCTCCCCTCTCCCTCTCTCGTCTCGCAAGGCCGCCACAGACAGCGTCTGCTAGTAAAACACCCACTGCTCGCGCTGCACGACCGTCTGGATCGCGCGTTCGGAATTCCGTCAAGGGCGTCTTTACTTGGCTTTCGCTTGACCTGACGCTTTGCTTGACTCGAGTAGATGCGATGGAAGTACCTTCAACCAGTAGTGGAGCTATAATGCCTTGAATATACTATAGTGGGGTACAACCCAACATCAGCGTCTCACCACTCGTTGAAGGCAACGCTTCTCCTTCATTCAATAACTAAGAGTAATAAAGACGAAATAGCAATTGAGCATTTCCAAACCGTACTCAATTACACAACACTCACGCGAAGCCCCCACCACTCTGCGACGTACTTACTCGAGTTCCCCTCATGGGGAGGTGTGGGAGGATTTTATTGTTTAACATGCGCGTAACGATTCAGTTGTATCACTTTTTGCCATCGGCAGTCTAAGCGCTCGAGATCAAAACGAGCCAGGTCGTTAGCGCCGTGGCAGCCACCTTCGTCGGTGCGCAACAAGAGTGTTTACAAAGTGCGCATCACTGCATCATTTTGTTGTTTTTTTTTTGTGGGAGGGGGAGGGGAAAGGGCACGGAAGACGTCGAGTATAGGAAGAAATTGAAGGTGGCCTGGGCCGTGCCCCGAATTGCGTCTCGGTCATCTGAGCTTAGCGAGCACGCAGTGCCTAATTTGCATCAAAGATGACGTGGACCTTCAGCCAGTATATTTAGATGGCGTTTCCCACGCACGCCAAGGCAGCTGTCCGCAATGTATAATAGTGGACCACAACTTCCCTAAGACGACGACCACGGTGTACAACGGGGTTACTTCAAACTTGTACGGTGCTTCCTGTCACTCTGACACTTTCCATTTAGTCCAAGTCTGCATTTGTTTTCGTTGTGAGTGAAGGAAGTAATTTCGTTGCCCCTCGTGTGGAGGTTATCCTGCTGTGAGCTTGCAAGTGATTTATGCCGTCTTTCACCTTCCCGGGAATCAAGCGTCGCAATGGCCCATATATCAGTCCTCATACGTACGTGGCTTTTTGCACGCTAGTTAGCTTATAAGTCAATAACCCAGTATTAGCATTTTCTGTCACTTCTCATGCTTTATGTTGTACAGTAAGGGTGTATATTATGAACTCAAGGTTTAACAGCGCGAAAAAAAACGCGGTGGACAGGAAAAAGACGGGACAAGCGTTGTCCTTTTCCTGCCCGCTGTATTCATTTTTTTTTCGCGCTGTTAAACCTTCCAGGAGCACTGACATCAAACTTACTCATGTCAAGATTTTTGCGTCAACAAGTAGCTATTGACCCCCTAGTAGCGATTCGCGTCCTAAAACGCATCTGAGTGACGAATGAGTATCTGTAATGTTGATTAATAGATTCGCTATCGAAAGCGGTTCAAAATGGGTGGAAAGCCCGCCAAATTGGAGTGCTGGCAGCGCTACTTCGCGGCCACGTCGAGGCCGGTGCACAGCTGATGCCGCTTTCACTAAAAATGGTGACGTCACACTGGCATTTCGTCTGCTAGGAGCGCACGTATACAGTCAGTCCAGCTGTGTCTCCGAAGGCGTACACGCATGCATCTGTCGCCAACATCGTCGTCCCCGCCGTCGTCTCGGTCAACATCGGCAAGTGATGATGACAGCGACCTCAAATTGGGTATTGCCGCGGTTCGCGACGATCCTTGCTTGACAAGGTCCGCGTAAAATGCCAATGTATTTATCAGTCCCGGCCGTACTGTCGGAGCTCAGAAACACCAGCTACGCACCTCATGTCGCAGACATTTGGCGAGTGAATCACTGCTTTCAGCCGCAGCAGGGCACACGGTATAGGAATAGCCCCGGCCTCGAGAGGAGGGCTCATACTGCCAGTGAAACCCAACTGGTTCATTAACACAGGATTTACCCTGTAGCAGCTCGCCGCAAAGTGAAGGGAGCAAATGCGGCTGTTGTTGACAGGCATCCAGTCCCTCTGTCCAACGGCGCGTACGAAGTCAACCCACTGGTTGCAATGAGGTTCGTGGCTTGGAAAGGCATGAAACGCCGCGCAATTTGCGCGCCTCGACTTGCAGATTCTCACTACTCAGCGGTTCCCCGACATCCTGGCCCGCATTCTCGCTCTGAATTATTGTACTCACACTCAGTGCAGCACAACGCAAATCAGTCGATGCGACGCGGTGAATCGCGCGCACGCTTCAACACAGCAAGGAGAGCGAGCATGGCTGGGAGTAGGCGAAGTCGGCTCCAAACACACTCGGAGATCGTCGACGTCATTGTTACCAGCGTATCGTCACTCAGGATTGTATTTGTGGAATGTATCACAATGAACACGTAGCACTAGTGTCGATGTCACAGGGCAGTCTATTTTTCGTTTTTTTCTCCTTAGCTTTTCTACACTGTTTGACATCGAAATAAGATAACTTCGACGCGACAGACTCCAATAAAGTTAGGCCAAGAAGACCTATGCATACCAAGTGATTAAATGGAGGGCACATCTCGATCTTGCAATTTGATGTCAGTGCTCCTTTAAGTATGCTAAACCAACTAGCCCAGTTAGCCACTTTGTTATGCATATTACGGCTTCATAAAAAAAAGTGAGCTATCTTTGTGGTCAAGGCTTTTCAACTTTGAAATAATCACGTGCGCATGACTCACCTGTGCACAGAGCTCCGACTTGGGCGTAAATAAATGCTACGGTATACGTTCTTGAGGGATCATACGAGAAATGTAGTGTGCTTGTGGCCCCGCCAGGGTGGTCTAGTGGCTAAGGTACTCGGCTGCGGACCCGCAGGTCGTGCGATCGAATCTCGGCTGCGGCGGCTGCATTTCTGATGGAGGCGGAAATGTAGGCCCGTGTGCTCGGATTTGGGTGCACGTTAAAGAATCCCAGGTAGTCGAAATTTCCGGAGCCCTCCACTACGGCGTCTCTCGTAATCGTATGGTGGTTTTGGGACGTTAAACCCCACAAATCAATTAGTGTGCAGCGTGCTTGTGCTAAATGACCACACTATTGGCGCATCACCTGCTGCTTTTAGGGTGCGCCCTGCGATGTACACTTTCCGGGAATGCTGTACCCGGAAAGAGGCAACAGTGGATGAAATGAGACACCATGATGTGATGAATTTCAATGGTTTATTTGCGTATTACATGGCCACAGCGGTTCAATGAGTGTTTCTAAAATTTGCTGTGTTGGGACTTCGTGTCCCTTAAAACACAGTGTAAATACCTTTTAGCCCCCAAAAAAGTACGTAGGACCTAACAGATGCCGTCAAAATATATGACGTCATCGAGCGGGAACTTTAAGGTGATTTCGCAAATTGTAGTTTGTTTTTGTTTCGCATTTTCTCGCTTATCAAGCACCATCTTCCAGCAAGATTGATGCTTTCGCCATTGTTAAGTATAGTTCAAGAAAATTGCTTTTTTATTTCAGAGTCCCTTTAAACTACGCGAACAAACTTTATTCTGGTACACGAACTCATTTTGTATTTCATTGTGCAATTAATTTAACGCTACCCCAAATCGGTGATGCATTCGAAGTTACTTGAAAAATATTTATTTGCAGTATCCCCAGATAAAATATAGTTTATGGAGGAGAAAGCTTATTAGAAGTTTGCCCAAAAAGAAAGCGTCGTACGGGAAAGTCGCTTCATATATAACAATGAAAAACAGTGTTAGCTCGCTACCTACGTTTCATGATAAACACTTGAACACTTTAGCAGCACGTAAGGAAGCAATGGTAGCTGAATATGCTGGTAATTTTTAGAATTCCAAGCTTATAAATATAATGGCGCCGAACTTGAGCTTACTACCAAACAATGCACCCCTCATGCATACCTCTCCGGGTGTATTTCTGCGATATTCTCCCCTTTGTGAGAAAACACTTTCGAGCATCTGCCAGTCCCACTATTCAAGCTCTGATAGGAAGAAGGAATGCCACAAGATATTCCGCATTTCCGACTTTTACAGCTGTGAAAATGACAGCAAGAATGTCCGGAGCAATGTCGGTGTGGATTGTCTGCCCCGCAAGGCCACGTTAATTACCTAGGCTTTGTGTAGACGTCGCCAGGGGCTTTTTTTTTTTATCTTTCCAAAAATATACCGCAAGAACATAAACATACCAAGGAAACGTGTCGAGAGGTTATCGAAAGGCACTGTAGGCACGATTTACTAGCGTTGGACGGCTCTGAGAATGTGCAAGGCCTAACAAACTCTCGCAGTAATCTTGTACCGCAGTAATCTTGTACCTTAACTCTGAATGAGGAGGCTGGTGCACAGAGATAGGAAACATAAAAAGGAGAAAGAACAACGCTTTGCCAACTCGGAAAACCTACTAAACCATTTCGTATGTCATTTAAATAATTACCTGTGTTACTGTACGATTTATGACGCAAAATATATGGCAAATATGTGGATTTCCTAAGGAAACATATGGCGTGCGAATAGTATAAATAGAGTACCTTACCTTAATGTACACCTACGATTCGTGTTAAAAAAAATTCGGCTGTTTTTGCGAACATTCATTTCCAGCGAAGCGTTGTCCGCTTTTTCATACCACTATATGTTCATTCATTCTTCATACCAGTATACGACATAAGCATATGATCTCTCAAACGCAAAACAGGTGTTGAAAAGTTTTCTATATATAGCGTCAACGCATCGCCAGCCTTCTTCCACAGCTCCTCCAATCACTCACTATGCATATCTTATCGATTTGCACACCACATCGCTCTATACCGCATTGCGTAGTCATAAAACTGTGCGATCTCGTATACTCGCACTGCCAGTCTTGTTACATCATTCTTTCTCTGTACAGAAGTCAGTCGGAATGACATTTACTGCGAGATTTCAGCCATCACGCAGCCATAAAATTTCAAAAGAATCATCAAAAAACACCATTAGGCATGAAGACATTCTTTGTAACATTTAATCGCGATAGCCTTCTCCTTATCTATTTGGGGCCAATGAGGTCATAAAGAAAAGTGAAGACTCATCGGGAAATCGAACCACATCGCTCACTTTATTGCGCTTTTACAATACCATTGCGCCGATTTCTCCAAGTTCACACTGAGAACCTCGACACGTTTCAATCGTTTCAATAACATAAAACAAGAGCCCAGGAGGTACAGAAACTGACTCGCGAATGACTAATTGACCTTTAACAATTCATCTATGCGTATGTTCTTTGGGCAGATTGTTTGGAAGCTTCACTGTGGCTGACAGTGTCTTTTTTTTTTGTCTGAATAAACATTGAATGATGATGAAAACAACCGCACTTGCCTTTCTGCAGTTTGTTTTTCAAGAGGCAGCTCTTTTCTGCACGCTCGCCAACGGCCATTTCAACTAGCGCTAAGCATAACAGAACTTAGCTGTGCCGCGCTGTTTTTGCCAATAGCCGTTTAATGTTACCCTGCTGTAAAACAGAAAGTTGAGCTATAGAGTTTTTACAGTATGTCCTTTATTCAGGAAAAAGGAATCAGCGCAGCTTCCACCAAGTCGCGCAAGGCTGGTTCACAGCAAGGCTGGTAGGTGCCTAGCTGCATGGTCCTGGCTTGGCTAGAGGCTTTTACCCTCTCATCTGTCTCTTTGCCACCCCTGGCTATATTGCTATACTGTGCATCGCTATGCCTACACTCTTTCTTTTCAACTTTTTCTTTCAGCCTTTCTATCTATTTCTTTCTTTCCGGCTCTTTCTTTCCATATCACTCTGTCTCTCCTTGTACTCGTCTTCTCCTTTCCCTCCTTCTGACCACGCTTCTCTTTCTCACTCTGTTGTTATATTATACTATCCAAGTCCGTGTTATGTTCTGCTAGTGCGCCTAGATATCCTAGCAGTTATACGACTATCGCCTTCGGATTGACGTGTTGTTTATCACTCTGTTAGCGAGTGATAAATACCGAGGCTGCCCGTTTCAGCTTCCTTGTTAACTATCTGTACAGTGCTTGGGTGGTGATTGAGCCCGTGATTCTTCACGATGATGATAATGTTTTATCTAAGATACACGGCAAATCTCTACCGTAGCATCTCTGCATATAAAATATTTATTCTGGGCAGGTAACACTATAGATATAAAAATGAAGCTTGGTGACTCATAGGTTACTACCACGTAACAAATAGAACGCTCATAGCATGTATTTATCTCCAAGTTATCCCACTCAAGTTACTACTCAAACAGCTCTGTGTACCAACCATTGTTCAATTGCCAAAATAAGGCATCGTTTACGTCGAGGCACCAAAGCTATACGCAGCGACAGTAACTGCCGAGCGGAGCGAGCGTTCTTCACACCATGCGTCCTTCAAAGTGACTGCCATGCAGCGTCCCCGAGATGGCTCGTCCCCATTCATCAATTCCTCGGCGGTTGAGTTCAGCGGACCCCGAAGACGCGGCAATCATGCAGGCAACCTTGAATGCGACCTTTGTCAACGCCTCGGTGCGCACATCAGCCAGACAGAAATGAGGCGAAGTTTCAAAATGTTGCCGCTGTGTACAACCTTCGCAAGGAAGCCACAGTTTAGTACGGAATTGCCACCAGAGCTTCTTGATTGACACGATTACCTGGACTTTACGCAGCGGCGTAAAAACAAGGCTCGGTGCATGAAGTGGACACGGTTCACTGCACTCCCGAGAAGACTGCAGGAGAGTGCAACGAGGTTGGTGCCACTGCTTGCAGAGGCCAAACAAGGTGTGCCCGTAGAAAGACAAAGAAGACGGTACGTGTGTGCACGGTTTGTAGACAGCTTGTCGCAACGGCCTGCAGAAGGCCTCGTTTTTCGCAGCGGGACCTTCCCTCCCTCCTCTCCTTCAGGGACACGGCGTGACCAACTTTCGCTTTCTTCTAGGTCGTCGTCACACTTTCTATCGCTCGAGGGTGTCGTGCAGAAAAGCGATCCGTCAAAAAAAAAAAAAAGAATGACGAGAACATGCGCCTATCTCCACGAAGCATCCAAACGGCAAAGCGATATGCTTGCGTGACAGCCTATAGGCGTGCAGCCCTTGCGCAGACTTGAGCCCCGCCAATTCCATCGCGGCAATCATGCGAGGTTCTTCACGTCAAAATCAACAGCTCGGCGGAAAGCTGCTCAAAGGCATCGTGGCTGCAGTGTTGCACTGCAAGATAGCTTCTCGCTTCTTTCGCGACACCGAGAGAACCAAGGACATAGATGACAAGCGCATCTTGCGTCAGCGATGTATGCCATCTTGGGACTCAGAATGACTTTTGTTTAAGGAAACTGAGACAGCGCTGCACATTCAGCAGCTTTAAAGCATTCAGCAGCACTTAACTTTTCAGGCAAACAAATTTTTCCGAAGTGGTCACTCCAGCCCCTCCCCATGACTAACCGAAATGCGACCGACTGTCTGACTGATCGCTCTGCAACGTAAAATATTTTAAATACGAATTCCGCCACTGTTATGCATTTTAACCTGTGGGGAAATTTTGAAAGAATACAGCGTAGACATAAATGTTAAAGGAGCTATTTGGTTAAAACTGCAATCATCTTGGACATGCAGGCAGAAAGAATGCGTGTGATGCTAGAAGTCAGTGAAAATCTTTCTGGGTGAAACCAAATTAACAGCCTAATGACCTCTAAAAATCTACATCCCTTTGTCCAAGTAGCCATCAGAGACCACTGAAAAGTTATGCTCGTGTAATGGTCACCACCCGCATGCAGCGTGAATGTTAAAGTTTATCTGGCGGCGCGCACATGAAGGTTCCCTACCGATAGCCGCAACAGCTCTATGAGCAAGACATTCACCTTGAAATTGCCGCAGAAGCATCAATAGGCTTCGAACCTGTGGATTTGCGAAACCAGCGCTCGTTGATTGGTCTAGCAATGTCGATGTGCCCCGAATGTCAGTAGTAATAGCAGCATCCACCCGTTAGAGCCACTTCAGAGATCGAACAGTTGACATCTTGGACCTCCGCAGAGGCCACAAAAACAGAAACTTCAGAGTGGCAGTGCAGCTGACCTCACGAGAAGGTGCAAATGGCAGGAATTCGGTGAAGAAACCAGTAATTAACGCCAGCAAAGGCATTCCGTAGCTCATTAGGAGAGAAATGCATAGGCGATTAAAAGGCGCTGGGCTTGTGGGTGGAAAAACATGGATGCAATCACCGGGGCTGTCAGGAATGTCCCTGCATATGAATTGAGCCACAATAATTGCGCACCGTGTAGTTAGTTACCTTGCCGGCAGCAATGCGCAGTTTGACCCGCGCCTGGTTTCTTACAGTGGCATATGCATGTACACCTACGCGAAAGAACACCCCGACGCCGTGGTCGTGAAACGGCCTGGTTATCGGCCCGAGAGCACACTTATATTGAGCGTACCGGGTCGGCGCTACCGGCGTTGCATGCACTCACCTTTGAGACGTCACATACCACCTCAGGGTCCCCACATCGCAGCCGCAATTCAGTCGGAAAGCAGCAAGGACGACTGAATCATCAACGTCAGTCCAATAAAGCCAGACCTGTTAATTGGCTGCAGTTGTGAAAACGCGCCTTGACTTACAAGGTATACGTTGCCGATGTAACGAGGCCAGGTCCCAGTGTAACACGGCACAGCGAATCCATCAGTATCTATAGCGTGCTTTCCGAGTGTTATCCCTAGAGGCACATAGTAAAATAAATCATAGTTCAGATCACTTCGTAATATATGAAAGGTTTCCGCGAGCCCCACATATCATGCGCGCACGATGGAACTCGTACCCTCTCTCTTTTTCTATCGCACTTTCATTTCCTCCAGAAGATTTTGAGCTTGTTCCAGTTGGATGACGTGCTTAATGGATGACGTGTCGACCCTTGATGAATGACGACAACAGAGTAGAAGAACGACGCGTGACGTAAGTATCAACAGATTTAATCACGACAACACGCGCAATGCAAAAATGACCTATACCCAGAACGCGAGAAGTTCACTAAGCGCTCGTGCTGTCGCGTTCTTCCCAGTGTCATCTTTTTCTCGCGCTTTTTTTTTGTTCTTGTGACGTACTAACATGCTAAACAATTAATTATTCCATGCCCATTTATCAGCCTAGCTGGAATATCGCTAAAAAAAACTATTTCCCAATGAGACAGCCTAAATAATGGAGGTATTGCTAACACAGTCTTCACCTTTCATTCTCATATGATACGCCTCCATCAGATCCCGTGCATTGTCGACCTGGCTTCTCCCTATAATGTTGATCTCCTTGTAACGCAGCTCACAAGCGCAGTCCATGTGGTATTTAAGCGAGTTCACCAGCTCGTTTGACTTTTGTTCACCCTCCCTATATCTCAATCCTTCAAGCAACGCACCACGTGCCCAGTATAAGAATTGGCACATGTGAACGGGTTTTCTTACACGACTCCTGCAGACCATCTGGCATATGGAGTGGCATGACCTTTTGCAGCAGCCTTGCCTAGCTTTAAGGTTCTCTGGAGGTGTGGGCGCAGGGCTGCCTCAGTTTAAATAAAGCCTGAAAGAGTATTTCGATTCCCTCCACCACATGTGTAGGGTAACAGACCGTATACTATCAGCGTCAAATGAAACCCGAACAGCGGCAAGCCTTCGCGATGATATAGTGCGCGCCGTCCACTTATCTCCGTGGACAGGCACGCATATATGCGCAGAGCTGCCGAACAGGATGCGCGCGCCTGTCAATAGCGATAACCGGACGGTGCGCACTATATCATCGCGAAGGATGGCTACAGCTCGGGTTTCATTTGACGCTGATATAACAAGATATAGTCAACCTCCCTGCCCTTTGTTCGTTTATCTTCGCACACTTCCCGAGGCTAACCTCCGCATTTCACGAATGCTCTCGTTCATTCTTCTCCTCTGATAATGGTGTCTTTCTTTTTCACCTATTTTTAATTTTTGCGTTGTTCTCGATTGATTGATTGATTGATTGATTGATTGATATGTGGGGTTTAACGTCCCAAAACCACCATATGATTATGAGAGACGCCGTAGTGGAGGGCTCCGGAAATTTCGACCACCTGGGGTTCTTTAACGTGCGCCCAAATCTGAGCACACGGGCCTACATTTCCGCCTCCATCGTAAATGCAGCAGCCGCAGCCGGGATTCGATCCCGCGACCTGCGGGTCAGCAGCCGAGTACCTTAGCCACTAGACCACCGCGGCGGGGCATTGCGTTGTTCTCGTGTTTAGCATAGCAATGCCGCTAGGCACACGTAATTCTTTTTTATTGTTGAGTTGTGTTTTTTTTTTCGAGCAGGCCTTATTTTGAAGTTAGCTTGAAGTTAATTTGAAGTTATACGATAAAAATATTGGATTTGTCGTATAGTTACTTACGCACCTTTCAAGAAATTGGAACGCACAATTAACTGTACCAATCATTTCTACAAATCAGCGCAAACCAGTGCCATTCCATGTTACAGCAGACTTTCTGAGAAAGGAATTACGAATTCTTTCAGCGGACTCAATGCATTGCACGTCAAGGGAGTGAGCATGGTTTCAGAAGCAGTTCTCCATCAGTCCGTCATCGAGCGTATACCTCTCATATGCGAGACCACTGCTTATATATATAAAAAAAAAACTTCCGCGCCGAGAATGACCTCTCCATGCTGGCATGTGTCACAGGCACAAAGTCCGCTTGAGTCTATACAAGGATATCTGGTTGACATGGGGAAGAGAATAAGAGGGAAAGAGAGAGAAAATGAAATAATGATACCGATTAATTGCGAATAAGACCTTCGTAAAACTATCGTAAAATGTTACGGCAGTTTTATGTAAGCTGTAAATGTATGGACACGAATTGTTGGCTTTGGATTATCTAGTAGATTCGGTTTACAAAAGTGCGGTATCCGCTTTTGGAGCAGCGCTATGAAACTGAAAATTCGAAATGTTACGGCTTCTATTTTTTTTTTCATGCCATAATAACTTTCGGTGATTTCTGTAGCTAATCCAAGGACACAAATAGACTTCTGGGTGATCTGTATTTCGTATCTGAACACAAGTTCTCTGTCAACTGTAACATGTCACGAATCTCAGCGCTTCACTTTTATCAGCATAGAAATTTCAGGGTTATCTGCTCACTAAAGATTGGACGGTTTGAAAAGATACATGCGTCGGTTACGTGCACCGCGTCGCATATGAGTTCCGCATTAACTTTCATATACTGCTGAGCTCTAAAATATGCCATAAATAACGTTTTCGCACACCACAGAAGCTCAACAATCTCGCAGTCTGCAGCAGAATTCCATAACCATTGATCACTGCGCCTCAGGTGATGTTTTATGTACTGGTTTCGATATTGGCGCTCTTCGTAGGCGCGCGCGTGAATCATGTTCTATTCACGCTCAGAAATGAGTCGTTGCTGATTCATTGCTTCTTGAACTTTCCCCTCATCGGGTCATTAAATCTGATGTTTTTTTTCATCAAAACAAAAACAAGGACCCTTATAGAAACAGCGCCACACGCACACAAGAGAAGCGTGGCAACTTCTTGATTTTCAAACACGTCTCTCTCTATCTCTTGTAATAACTAGCTTACTTCTTCACTTCTTCTCCGCACCACCCCCGGACCAAAATTTTATCCTGGATATGCACACCAGCATTCCTAGTATTCTGCAGAGATAGTAATCTCGTACTTGCACTTCAGAGTCATGTGCAAATTTGCAGTTGCTAATGAGCTGTAACTGAGCGCACGTATCGACTCACGAATTCAGGCGCGAACAACATCGAAAAGAAGAAGAAGAGCCACGTATAGTGACGAGTGAGTCAGCATGCATTGTGTTCACACTTCGCAGAGGCAGCCCGCTCGCGTGCTCCCTTCCATGGATGGATGCTATGAGCGTCCCCTTTATAACGGGTTGGTGACAAGTATGCCACCAGGCTCGAAAAAAAAAACATTTTTTTCCTTTTTTTTTATGTTGGCCTAATGCCTCTACTTCGATAAATTCTATCTTAATGGAAAAAAAGGTAAATTTTCAGCTGAAGTTCTCTGCCATTTACGGCACACTGTCCATATTTTATTTTTCCAATATTTATTTTTGTCCTTTCTCTCTAATTTTCTGCCACCAATACTCTAACCGTCTCTTACTTATTTCAATCGCGGGTGTGTTCAGCTTTCCATTGTTGTCCCTAAAACCCAAGGCTTCCTGTAGGTTCGTGCCCAAACGTACACCTGGGTGGATATCTCCACATTCAATCAGAACATGTTCCGCCGTTTCCTTATCTTTCCCGCAGCATGTGCATTGTTCTTCTTCTTTACTGAATCTTGCTTTATAACTACGCGTTCTAAGGCAACCCGATCTCGCTTCAAACAGTAAAGCGCTTCCCCTTGAATTATCGTAAAATGCCTCCCTCCTTATTTCATTTTGCCCTTTCGGTAGTTACTCAAAGCCGGTTTTTTCTCCATAGCTGCCATCCAGTAAATCCTCTCCGCCTCCCTGACTTTTCCCTTAACGCTCTTTGTTGACATATGGCTCACAATACCAGCCGTATATTTACTAGTGAGTCTTCTAGTTCTTTTTCTCCACTGTGTGTCCACGCTCTTCCTATACAAATAACGGAACACCTTCTCTGCCCATCTACTCTCCTTCATATTTCTTAGCCTTTCTTCGAACCTTATTTGCTCTGCGCTTCCCTCGCCTCAAAACCTGCCCACCCCATATCGCCCTTTACAGCCTCGTTTGTCGTCTTCCCGTGAGCACCCAACGCGAGGCGTCCCACAGTCCTTTGATTTACATCCATTCCCGATTGCACCTCTGCCCTCATGCACACCACTGAGTTCCCAAAAGTAAGCCCTGGAACCATTACACCCTTCCACAGACCTCGAAGCACCTCATACCTATTGTATCCCCACAACGCTCTGTGCTTCATTATTGCCGCATTCCTCTTTCCTTTTGCTGCCGAGGCTTTTTCCTGTACCTCCATGTATCTATCACTCTCATTTACCCATACTCCAAGGTACTTGTATTCACTTACCCTCGGTATTTCTTGGCCTTGTATGGACACCGTCTGATCACAGGGATCATTGAATACCATCAAACCACACTTCGTTACACTGAATCCTAGTCCAAGAGCTTCACCTTCCCTTCCGCATATATTCGCCAGCTGCTGTATATCATCTCGACTGTCCGCAAATAAGACGATATCGTCCGCATAAAATAAACCTGGAAGCTTCTGCTCAATCATCATGCCGCCCTGTTTGTGTGACAGATTAAAACCAATGTTGCTACCTTCTAGCGCTTTTTCCATACTCACCATGTACAGCATGAATAACAGTGGGGACAAAGGACATCCCTGTCTCAGACCCCTGCTAACCTCAACGTTCTCTTTGCTACGCATTCCTTCCCACTCTATGCAAACTGTATTTTCTCGGTATATCTCCCTCAAAAGCTGTATACAGTCGTCGCCCATGCCCATTCCTTTCAATATATCCCACAAAATTTCCTGATTAACGTTGTCGTATGCCCCAGTGATGTCTAGAAAAGCCATGTACAAGGGCCTATTCTCTATTTTAGATATTTCTATACACTGAGTGAGAACAAACAGGTTATCGTCTAACCGCCTGTCGACTCGAAATCCGTTCTGAAGTTCTCCCAAAATATCGTTATGTTCGGCCCATGTTTCTATTTTCATTTTTACTGCTTGCATCGCCAACCTGTATAGTACCGATGTAATGGTTAGTGGTCTATACGAGTGAATCTTGTCCTTTTCTCCCTTGCCTTTATAGATTAAGTTCATTCTACTTTGTCGCCAACTGTCCGGTATTTGTCCGTCCTTTAAGCTTTTTTCTACTGCTTTTAACAATGCTTCTTTAGTGTTATGTCCTAGTTCGTTAATGAGGCTAACGGGAATCCCATCTAAACCCGCGGCAGTGCGCTTTGGAATTTTTCCTTCGGCCTTTTTCCAGTTGAAATTATCTAGTACTAGCTCTTCCTCTGTTGCTTTCTCCGCCACACTTTTACTCACTGGGGAGATCCCCTGGACGCTCTTTTGAAACGAATCGGCTGTTACCTTTTGGATGTAACCTAGCGCTTCGTACCCTTCCAATTGATTTCCTCCCTCATCTAGAATATGTTGTTGCGTTGTGACAGACTTCCTACCTAGCGCCTTTATGTGGCTCCAAAAAATCCTAGGCGCGGCCTCCTTTTTTTCGTGTATCTCTGTCATCCAGCGTTCACTTTCACCTTTAATTTTTGCCTCTACCAATTTCTGTACAAGGGATTTTTTCTCCAAATATATTTCCCATATTTTTTGACTTCGTCCTGCGGCCGCTTCTCCTTTTTTGCCTTTCTATGCTCCCGTGATGCTTCGCGTCGCTTCTCGATCGCCTCCCGGATTTCCTTGTTCCACCAACTTTTTGGCTTTCTTTTTCCTTTCCAGAAAACGGTTTTCTTCTCTTTCCCTATCTCCTTCGTCATTAGATGTAACAGCTCCCTATACTCCCAGTCCTTGCCTGGTATTTCGCCTACTTCTTTCTCGACTCTTGCGGCTATATTTATTATTTGTTTGTCATTTAAATATGAGCTGCCAGACTTTGATTCCATGCTCGTATTTTTAGTTTCGTATCCCATTTGTAATGTTATTCGTTTATGATCACTACCCAAGCTGTTAATGCCTTCCTCGTCTATCCTCATTTCTGTCAGTTTGTGGTCAATTCCTTCAGTCATGAGACAATAATCAATACTTGATTGCTTGTTTCCGACTTCCCATGTGATCTGGCCGTCACATTTAGGCCCTGTGTTAACTATCTCCAGACTATGTTGCTCGCAAAGATCTAGTAATAACTTCCCATTGGTGTCTGAATATCCGTCAAGGTCATGTATGTGGGCATTCATGTCCCCTAGAAGGATGATTTCGGCCCCATTACCAAATTCCTTAATATCCGCACTCATGCAATCCACTATCTCCTGATTCTTTTCTCTGCAGTTATTCCCCGTCCACAAGTAGGCTACCCCTAGCCACGTTTCCTTTCCACCTACTGTGCCCAGAACCCAGAGGTGCTCTGAACACGTCTGTTTCACTCTAACCCATTTGGCTCCGCGGTGAATTAGCATTCCTACACCCCCACCTTTCCTTTCCGATATGGTCCTGTTACACCCTTCCCAAACATAATTTTTAATATGTGGTGGCTCTTCCAAGTCTCTAAGGTGTGTTTCTGTAACCGCATACACGCCTATCTGTTCTTTGTTTAACTGCTCCTCAATCTCTAACCATTTTGCCTTCTTTCTGCCACCCTGCATGTTTATGTAACTAATTGCAACACGCGCCTTTTTCCTTTTTCTTTTACGTTTTTTCTGTTTTTTCGCAATTCTACCTGTCAAAGCGTCCTCCTGTTTGTTTTCCCTGTTACGAGCTATTATGTGTTTTCCCTGTACGAGCTATTATTATTCCATTATGTGCTTTGAGGCGCCGACTGTCGGCGGAAATTCCCTTGCTTTCGTGAAGTCGCTGCCGTGACAGCAAAGTCGCTCGCAAAGGCTGTTTTTGGCGTGCGACAGCTGCGATTCAGCTTGCATGGCTGACCATGCGTTTCACGTGATGACCGCAAACATAATGGAAAAAAAAAACATTCAGTGATGTGAGAAAACGTGCGAAAGTTAGGCGCTGGTTGTCCACTTTTTATTACAATACGGTATACTACCCACCTACCCCCCCCCCCCACCCCCACCCTTTCACAAGAGAAGGTGTCGTCACATGGCGCAGGCTACAAAACAGCAGCCATACTCACGTCATCCTACCCCGCCATGGTGGTCTAGTGGCTGAGGTACTCAGCTACTGACCCGCAGGTCACGGGATCGAGTCCCGGCTGCGGCAGGGGCATTTTCGATGGAGGCGAAAATGTTGTAGGGCCCATGTGTTCAGATTTGGGTGCACGTTAAAGAACCCCAGGTGGTCGAAATTTCCTGAGCTCTCCACTGCAGTGTCTCTCATAATATGGTGGTTTTGGGGCGTTAAACATCACATATCAATCAATCATGGCGTCATTCTGCGTTCAAAACAAATTGCCAGTGCCTCACAATTCAGCGTCCCTTATAAGATATCGTTGGTCTTCGGCACATATCACCTCAGCACCCAATTAAATTATTTGTGTCCATTTCAAAGCACGACGAAATGTCATAACCTATATAGAGGAGATAACCTTTTTTTTTTTCTTTTCTATGGCCAAAATACATGGGACCTATAGATCCAGCTGGCCAGTGAGAGCCCATTTCTCTAAAAGCACCGAGGTATAAGATTTGAAGGTACCACGTTTGTTTGATGAACATGGCGTACCTACGAATTTTCTTATTCTCTTTGCCAACCAGACATTTATACTGGTTGACCTTTCAGTGATTCATATATATTGTTGTTTTCTCTTTGTCAACTGCGCACATTAACATACCTCGTCTACCGTTTCTCACAGTCGTTCGTTCGTCTTTTTGACATACAAGGGCACAAACATCCCAATTAACGTTGACAACAGGCACTCGTTATAGGCGACTGGAGCATTCTTACGTCATTTCTTGCAATGCATTCATTGCACAGGCTAACAAGCGGAAAAACAAAAGAGAGCAGTCGTTGTTGAAAAGGTTTTCCAACTGAGCCCACACGAGCGCGTACAGACAAAAGCGAACGCACTGAAAAAAAAAACAAGAAAGCTTCATGCGTCTGCGTGTATGTGTGTCTATAATCCTAAAATCAAACAAAGCTACACACGCATGACATGCGTGCTGATATTAAACGCCATTATTTGTTGAAGGCCTTCCGTAATGGTCAAGCCGCTGCGGCGACCCGCGAAGTGTCCCCCGTGCAGTCCTTTCATGCCTGTCCTAGCGAGGTCTCAGACTGATGTGGACACGCCACAGCACCAGACAGCACTGGTAAAGTGAGACGCCACGGCACATGCGCGCGACAGCAGTGGCGGAAGCACTCGCCGCCTCTCTCGTGCTGCATGCCATGGCCTCCGAGATGGCGCACGCCCATCATCTCGGAGGTCATGTGCATGCGCGCATGGGCAGCCAAGCCGCACGCGCTGCAGGCTATCGCGTGACTCAGTTAGATCACTCTTCGCTCGATATTCGTGCGCAGCGATCGTATCGACAAGAATTATTTTCACCACTGTATGAAAACAGACTACGGAGCTCTGGTGCTGTACATAAAGTTGACATTCACATCTGTCGCGATAACGAGATGGCTGAGCGATACAACGGATAGCTTCCTCCAGCCATGTGATCTGGAGTTTGCGTTGACGAGTCGATCTCTTGTTCGCGCTAGTTGGTATACCTATAGCACTACGGCGTCGTTACACGAGCACGACAGTATGGGCGAAAGAAATTTACGAAAAGGCAGTTGAACTTTCGAGCCCGTTTGCATTGCAGCCGGTCAGCACACTAAAGGAAGCAAGAATTATAAGCGAACACCTGTCTTTTTTTTTTTTTGCAGCGGAGTGGCCTTCGTCCAAACTACGCCGTCGTCGTCATCATGATAGCAGCAGCAGTAGTAGTAGTAATAGTAGTAGTAGTAGTAAGATAGTAGAAAAAGTAAAAGTAGGCACCACGTTCGTCACTTGACCAGAATGAGAGTGAACAAAGAAACCAACAAAACGAAGCTGTGTGATGATGATGATGACGATGACGACGACAACAACGACGACGACGATGACGATGATGAGATGATGATGCGGGAAATGTGAGCGCGCATATTTCAAAGTGCTCGAATTTCTTTAAGCGGATTCACGACACCAAGAATCTTCCTAGCCAATCACGTACTATCGCCCTACGGCTTCACTGCCCGATAGTTATTACGGCGTTGTTCAACTGGCTGGATTTGTTTTTCGTTTGTTTGCTTGTTTGTTTGTTATTTTAAGAGACCATAATTCGTGGCATCTCCAGCACTGTTTGGGACGTTTTGGATATCCCTTATCAGTTTAAGACATGCCTTAGCCTGACACATTATTAAGTTTTAGCGGTCTTTTTTCTTCCATGTGGTTTTCACTAAAGGTGCCCTTCAGCTAAAGCGATAAGGCAAGCAATAATTAAAAAAACAATAATAGCTACCATCTTGCCCTTCATAAATACCATTCGAAATGTGTGGCCATCAACCGGGCAAACACCATTAAGTCACGTCAGCATCGTTGCTTTCTGCTTTCTTTTCGTCTGCTTTGTTTTCGTGGTGCAAGTCCATAAAAAATTGCGTGCTCCACATTCTCTCCTCAAATGAACTTTTCAAAAATGCTCTTTCCACTTTGGCCTGTATGCGTATTTTACGGGTATTCTTAGAAGCTTATATTGAAAGGAATCCAAATAATCAAAAGAACGACAAACATGGTTCTTTGGATAAAGCCTCGATTTCAAAAAAAAAAAAACAAACAAAAATGCCTGACGCATACGTCGGCCATTTGTTCTGTCTGGGAGGACGTTAGCAACTGTGCTTGCGCATTGCTCTCGTCTGTTAAGCCTTATCGTCAGACCTTGCAGCCTTTCGTAACCATGCGAGAGACAGCTCAAGTGGGCAGTCATACGGTCTTTTTTCTATTATACATGATTATGGTTGATTGCAGCCCAAACAGGATACAACAAGGCATATTGGACAAGACATAGCTTTGTATATTATCTAGTGTGCATTTGTGCGTGCTCGTCGATCTTCGTGTGCTTCAGAAAGCCACAGCTCTATTTATGGATACGACTGCGTATCTCGAGCAGTGTCCAGACCTGTGCTTTCAGCAGAGCCGTGAGAGCTTTACCACTTTCTGTATTAATCATGCCATAGTAAGTCAGTTACGCGTCCCATGTACCCGCCGTGGCAGTTTAATATTCAAGGTGTCGCCCCGCTAAGCTCGAGGACGTGGGTTCGACTGTGCAGCCAGCCTTCATTTAGGTCGAAATTCAGTGACGCCCATGAACTCTGATTTAGGTGCGTAACTCCAGGTGGTTAAAGTTAATCCGCAGTCTCCAAGTGTTGCGTGCCTGCATAACACATCGCGGCTTAAGCGTGTAAAATGTCCTAATTACACATCAGCGGGCATTTATAGGTGGGTTGGTGACGTCAACGAATGGAAGCGCGTAACTTAAACATATTGTGACGGTACATGAAGCATAGGTGAGCCTGACAGAATAGTAATGTCTACACACTTTAAGAACGAGCATATACCACCCGCTGCTCCATGCCGCAGCCGTTAGTCGCCGTCACAGTTTGACATGAACGAATCCGAAGTGTCCCAATAACAACGCGATTACTACTAAAGCAAAAAAGTTCAGAATTTGGTTATTAATTAACACGGCACTAGTTATGTTAGCAAATACATAATAGGTCACACGCGAAAACGTTTCTACCGAATTCATTGGTTCTGTTTAACGAAGAATAAAGCAGTTAGGAACGGAACGAGGACACACAGACACGATGCTCTTAGCGCAACGCTAAGCACACTACACTATTGGCTCTGGTGTTATCGCTCCCACTTTATCTGGAGTCCTCCACAACGGCACGCGTCAGAATAACACTGCTGTTTTGGTGCGTAAAACCCGGAATATAATACTGCGACGACCAAGACAAGTTCTGATTTCGGATCTCAACTCATATGATTATACTAAGGTACGCGCTTTACGTAACGCTCCGAGTGGACATGAGGTCCCGATTGAAGGGGAGGAGACGATAGAATGAAGAGACCTTACGCGCATTCACCGAAAATCAGAGCCTGAAATCGACCCAGAACAACGAGCAGTCGTGGAATTTGTTTCAGTCTCAATCGTAGGAGTGTTACGTACGATGTGACCACCCTAAAACAATACGCACTTCCCCGTCACGCAAGACATCCCACTCTGTACTCAATGAACTCCCGTCGTCCACGTAAAAAAAATCCATTCAAGAACCATCAAGCGTCTGCTCGCTGCTCCGCGCAAGCAGCTGTTGTATTTTTCAGCTTCGCTTCACTCAGCTCGTGTACGAAGGAAGGCAGCAACAACGCTTCGGAAGTTTAAAAGCAATTGCGGCGGTCTTCGAAGCCACCACTGCTCGTACACGGCAGGAAGGCGTAGCGAGAATGACAACCGGACCTGGCCACACACACGGTCATCAGAAATGCACACAGACGTCGGACACGGCTGAGGCAACTTTTGCTATTTTTGTCTCTGGCCGGTTGCTGTAAGGAGCAGACACCACTTCCGCCAAAACTTCTCAGTACGCCGCATACCGACCGTCTTGCTTCAAGCTGAATGATCCGCACATCTCTACCGGCAGCCGAGGTTTCTTTATCGCTTCCTGCGAAGCCATATGCGAGAAGCATTTTCCAGAGGGAAGGCAGCTACGTCGCCGCTTCGATCTGTAACGAATGCAGCCGCGGTTCCCAGACGCCGTGGTCATCACGGTACATCGCTCGGGGCATCGCCGATGAAGACGTCTCGTGTTTGCGGTCGCTATCGAACGGGTCCGCTGCGGTGTCGATGCGCACTGCGAGTGTTCACCTGCGCAGTCTCCACCGCTCGAGGCGTGACCGGTGCCCACCGGAACCGATCGCCAGGACAATTGGATAAATCGCGCAATTGTGCGCCCACCGCGTGCATCCAGCCAGACGAATGCGTTCGTCCACTGTTGTGCCCAGAACGCAAGTTCTTCCATCGATATTTTCACTGTCGTTCTGCATCCCCCCCTGCAGTTATCGCTCTAGCGGCATTTGCGCGTGAGATCACTCTTGCTCCTCTTTACTGAGAATACCTCAAAGCACTTCTCTCTACCGTCCTTCCTCGTGTGTTCAAAGCCTTTGATTTTATGCGGCTATATAGAGCTCCCCCGTACAGATTCGCGCTTATAATGGTAACCCCATGGTAGTGCTACCGGTAACTATACTCATAGCCCACATCAAACAAATCAAAAGATATTATTACAAGTGGACTATATACAGAGTGGAAGCTCCGTTGCATATATTAAAGCAACCAATAGTCGGCTTTACATTTCAAAAAATAATGATTGTATCCTTTTTTGTTTTTGTTTTTTTACAAAATTAGCCAAATATCTTCATATGTGGGTTAAAGAGCATTTATTTCTAAGTACTGCGACTCAGTAAACTCTAGAGCAACAAGCGCGTGTTTTAGTCGCCGTTTATCTGGTTGAGTATGTAATAAGGTTTCGCAGCCGAAGATAACTTCTGTATGCAACAAGTTTGTGTTTCAAACGCCCGTTTAAGTCATTTTATGAGTGATTGAATACGTATTTGTCTGAAGATTAGGTTCATTTAAAATATTTAGTCATGCCTATGAATAACTGCTCTGTTCTTTTCTATAACTGTCTTGCTGTGGAGAAGTGGAGCTTTATATCAGCTCGGTTTTGCAGCCAGAAGTGAAAAAAAAAAATTAACTGGTCGCCAGAAACTATGTAGTATCATAAATTAAAAACGTATAATGTCCGCGGAGAAATGTAGACGCTCCTTTTACGCTCACGAGCTTCTTATACAAAATTTATAGATCGGAAATTCACAGACTCCAAGTATAGCTACCCCACGTATACTCCCATTGTATACTGTGAAATTTCAAGATTACAAGTTCGATCAGGCATTGGTTACACGAGGCAGAAGCTTAGATTTGCGCTGTTTGTGAATATTTCCCGCTTGTGCGCGGCAGTCAGCGGCGCCACATTGTCTGGGAGAACGAGGAAATCGGCCCACACGTCGACGAGAGCTCCCTCGGAAACACTTATCAGCCGCAGGTCGAGACTGCGCCACATGGCGCGATAAGCAGTTACCCCACGCACTTTATTTGCTGCATGAGCGATGAGACGGCGTTGCACGAGTGGTATACGGCGATTAGCGAACGTATAGGCACGTGCAGGTGAATTAATTACGGCCCTTCGCGGTGCCAGAAAGCGCACTCTGATCATATAAGGTACGCACAGTGGGAGGCACTGGATAATTTTGACTACCCATGGGCTCTTCGCCCGCACAATCGCGTGGTCAACGGGCGTCTACGTATTCGGCTCTCATCGAAATGCTGACGGGACTTGATCCCGCGATAATGCGCTTACCACACGAGCAAGCACTCACGAACGCACGTGTTGGTATACAGAAGTATAACAACAATGCTACGGTATTTGCTCATAGATTAACATGATTATAATGGTGCACTATTATTATTATTATTATTATTATTATTATTATTATTATTATTATTATTATTATTATTATTATTATTATTATTATTATTATTATTATTTATTATTATTATTATTATTATTTCAAAACACAAAAGTACACATGTCAGACCTGCCAAGTCACATAAGACTTGAGTGGCATTGCCTGGCAGCTGCGAAAAACAGCAGTACGTAGTTTGAATCCCTACATTTGTACAAAAAAGAAAACATAAGAGAGAACAAAGAACTTCTCCAAGAAGGTAAATAACCATTTGTCCAAGTTATTTTTTTTACTTGCGTTTTGTTCGAGTGCCCAGTGCACTTGGGGCGCAACTTATGAAAGGGGCACTAAAGGCAACTATTAAGTCCACTTTGATTGGTGAAATAGCGGTTTAGAAACCTAGTATGGTTACTTCTGTGACAAGGAAGTGCTTATTTTGAAATAAAACCACATTTTAGTGGTCCGCATCGGATTAGCGCACTTCAAATTATCCGCCTCAATCGGAACGTCTTGCGTCACTGTTGTGCACAACGTTGTCCGGCTTTACTGCACGGCCACCGACACTAGTAGCCGCAGAACAGAAGAAACGGAAGCCACAGCAGCAACAACTGCCATTGAACAAATTCCTGCCATGGCCCCCGAGATTGCAGACGTGCTTGGCTCAACTGGGCACCGCTAGATGACACGACCTGTTCAGTTTAACCATACATGCGAAAATCGAACTTTCTTACCACTCACGCCATTCTCCATAGTAACGTTCGACGGTTCTTTCTTTTTCGTGAATCAAATAGAAACAAGCAAGCAACATTTTATTACGTCTCTTGATGCACGAAAGGTTCCTTATTTAGTGCAGCTAGTTCGATCACTAGTGATTAATTGTAGGCTGTAACTCTGACGTCATCGAGATCATTTGACGAAAGTCCTACGTGTAGCGCATGTGTTCTCGTACATTTATCTTAATTTCTCGGTAAGTAGGACAATGCTGTTGATAATGTTGCTTTAGACGTTGTCATACATTGAGCTTTCACTGTGAAGTAAATTGTTATTGGACTTTAGTGCCCCTTTAAAACGCAGTTTAACGTAGCAGTCATGCATTCTTTTATCATACCTTCTATTGTTTTTGTACACAAAAATTTATTTCATTTTGTTAAACATATCATTACATCTTTAAGCATGGTTAAAAACTCAGTTTACATAGGCCGGTGTGCTCAGATTTGGGCGCACGTGAAAGAACCCCAGGTGGTCGAAATTTCCGGAGCTCTCCACTACGGCGTCTCTCATAATCATAAGGTGCACATGGTTTTGGGACGTTAAACCCCACATATCAAACTTAGTTTACAAATCGTTCATTGGCAAAACTGTGATAACGATCGCACCGCTGGCGGTCGCCTTTGTGGGTGTGTTTGCATGTTCGCGCTGTTCCGACTTGTATGGCTCGAAAGCCTTCGGAGCAGCGATAAAGTTTCAGGATGCTCTGTTTATTCGACAGCTTATTGACTCGGCGGCCTTTGAAAGATCGAACCTTACTTTTGGACCATGGGATCATCGGTTGGCAGCCCTACAAAACGCCATTCTATTAAACTATCATTTTGTTAACTCTCCGACTTATGCTGATAAGAAAATGTTATCAAAAGTTTTCCAAGACTATCGCGCATTGTACCAACGATATGGCGCATCCGGTGCGCGTATTTGCTTAGCAGCACACCAGCCAAGCTTTCGATTGAGGTCCGCAAGCTGTTTCAGGAATATAGCGAGTGGAGCAATGCTGCTCCAGAACACGGTCTCACTTGAAGTGCTCAATAAGAGGTATTGGATGAATGTATTAATATTATCGCCAACTAGAACAGCACCGTTCTTTGCGACAAACTCTCGACTGCACACGGTGTGCAACAAGCGATATCTAGCCTCTTGTTTTGAAGACGTCCTGTTTGATTTCGGTGACAGTGATGCTGCAAAGCGCATATTTGCCTCACGGTGAAAGTAAAGGAGTTCATGATTAGATGATAGTGTAATAATAAATATTATCTGGATACGACCCGAAACCATGACATGATTATGAAGTAGTGAAGGGCTCCCGAAATTTCAACCATCTGGTTTCGCACAAGGATACGACGCTAGTGTTGCATATTGCTGCCGTTCACTTTTAAATCTGGTTACATCTATTTACTACATCGGTCACTTTCATGTAATGCTTAGCCGTCTTAAACGTGCAGTGTCTGTGAGGGAATAGCTACTTCGCTCTAAGATAACGTCTATTTTGCCCCTGGTAAGATGGTGCAGGTTTGTCTCCACTTTTGGGACTGACTGTCTCTCCAGTTTTGGAACCTGTTTGGCTACGGTACTGTGAAAAGCGTATTTTGTTAATATAACCTGCGTCTTTTCCTCAGTCGGATACGTTTCCATCGTGAATGGGCTTCAGCAATGGGCCAGCGGCAGTTGTGTTGTCGCTGGCATTTTTCATTGGTTGGGAGGGCCTTTGTGACGTCAGTCAAGAAGTGGGTGTGTTTGCTCGACCTCCTTCGTTATACGACTTGGAACTTATCAGGCTCGTGGTGAGAGACCATAAACGGGACGATAAAGCTGGAAGCCTCTTGTCAACGACGACCGTCTTCGACCGCCTTCCGGTGTTGCTTAAGGCATCCTTCGCAGTGAAGAACGTGCATGGTCGTACGCAGTGTGTACAGGTGCCCTAACGAGTTGCTCAGCTGTCAAGTGTATTTGAGCTTTTTATGACAGCATTCAGGTCGTCTCTATCATCTTATCAATCGCTAAGTACGCGCCGTTGTACTAAACAAGCATACGCGCATCGAGGAAGCGGGTTCCGGCATTGACTGGTTTCATGCCATTACCATTAAGAAGAAAAAAAACGCAGTATAAAATCTTTCGGTCACCGTGACATGCTGGACAATCACGTGATCTGAGCAGAAACGTCACATATGATGTCACTGGTAAAACGACACATCGCTGTCGAGTCTGGTTCTGGAAGTAGTGATGTCTGGAAAAAAGGTTTACTGCCCCCCCCCCCCTAATTACACGGGCCAACCATCACCGACACAGGCAAATAGCAACACTCATGCAATGCAACAAAACTTTCACTTGCTTGCATGTTTCAGACGGTGATACGATGTCGTGCGTGACGTTTGTGCGAAGGACTACGTGATTCCTGCGCATCTTACAGTGAGCGGAAGTATTGATATTGCAATTTTCAGGGGGAAGAAAGCTTCGACGTTTTCAGAAACACACAAGCACTGAACAACGCTTGTTCTGTTCCATGTAGTGAAGTATTGAAATGCCCTGCCGACAGCGGCATTCTCCAGAAAAAGAGGTGTTAGTGAAGGACGCAAAAAGCGACGTTTCGCCTGTCAGAGCGTCCTTTGTCATGCTCGGTCACCGTGCGCGTGCTGCATTGTTGCACGGTGTGTTTGCATTGGAGTCATTTTTTTTCTGTTTCTATAAAATCGAAGGAAACAGAGTAGTTGTGAACATTTTCTGACGAGGGTCATCCCTTTTCATTTGGCTATAAACAGAGAAAGAATTAAAAATATAAACATTCGCTTTCGAGGAGCTGGTCTCAAAGTTCTCGTCCTGACTGAACGTCCACATAGTCCACATAGTAGTTCAGTCAATGGTACCCTCTCGTTCTATCATTTCCACAAGCCAATAACAGTATGATATCATATAACAGAGGAACTATTGTGGCCTAAACGAGCCTAAACAAAGTAACTTTGTCAAATACACTGACTTCAGACACTTCATTACGAAGGACATCAATGTTTGAGAGCGCCAAACAAGACGCAGGAAAATGAGAAATATATAGGATTAGAGTTAATTAGGATATATAGAAGTAACTAGACAGAAGATCAACGAATGAATTACAGATAACCATAGTCATTTTTGCCTACGGTTGCATGCTGCTTCTTTGTCAACTGAGAGTTGTCTTTCTAAGATGTCGATACGAAATAACACAACTTCCAAGTAAACATTACCTGAGGAACAAAGCAAAACGTGAAGGACGACGACACAGTAACACAAAACCGAGGAGGCGCTTATGCCAAGCATTGTCGTCTTGCGTGTGTCGGCTGCGATGATGTCTAATTTCGCAATGAGAGCTGCGCTCTGCCAAGGCATACCAAGACCTGCATAAAGCTCATTTGAAGCACGCCTCTAGGCCACGCAATGAGAATTTGTTCTTTGTTGCTGTCTTTCTCACCTGAGCAGGCCTATAAAGCCTTGTTTTTTTTTATAAATTGGGAAAATTGCTTAGCGTTCGGCTTCCCTTAGCATTTAGAGGTCCTCGGTGACTTGCAACACAGTCGGGAACGTGCTCCCTCGCACAGCCGGCATGTTGCCTCGATGAAACCTGAAACGGTGGTCATTACAAAACGTCGTTGCGGGGCGCACAATTCGAAAGTGTTGCGAAACACCAGCCTCGCGGGGCGGCGGCTACATGTGCTGTTACAAGGTGTGTAGCTTCTGGCGTCCTGGGAAATCTAATCTCGCCGTCCAACACATGGTAGACTGAAAGCTCAATAGCGTATCAAGACCGGCTAGCGGTATAGCTTACGTACATTAAACTTTGGTTACATCACGTACTGTCTTTGTTACAACGAGCTTACCCTTCCACTTTTAAGGCTTATAAGCACTCGTAACAGGTTCGAAAACCTTTTAACGCAGCCACACGCAAAACTTCACAGAAATGTGCGACTGCGCAGTCTGGCGTAGCATAGTACGATCTTGTGGAGCTTTAGAATACCGTTGCAAGCGGTGCGGCGTTGCGGGCTTAGCCAGCACCAGATGATATTTAGAATAGCGTTTGCCCTGCTGCAAACCGCAACGCACGATCGCAGCGACACCGTAGTCTCGAAACCAGCGCTTGCAGGCCACATGCGGGCTGCGATCGCCGTACGCAATTTCAGATTTTCTGCGTGTGGTCCGCGGAACGTCAACGCCGACTCGCGTTACGACGCATGCGCAGTGGCAGCGACCACACCGCAAGGGCTCGCGGTGCGCTATTCTAAAACTCCGTAATGTATTAGCCACCGCATCTTCTGACCTGTCGCACTCACACCTACGTATTTGGACTTAGTTTTTTTATATTTTCGTGATAATTAGAGTCGAGCTTGGTGCCTTTATAGAGGCTGACCACTTATCTTCAGATGACAATCAATATACGAAAACCACAAAAAACGATTACCACGTAGGAAAGCACACGAGGTCACACGAAACATTAAATTCCGCGCATTCGCAAATGAAGGAGCTGACGTGATTCCGTAAACAAGTGAAGTGCTTAACAGCAGAGAAACGGCATATTGCATACGTAATAATATTAATAATAATAATATAATAATATAATAATAATAATAATAATAATAATAATAATAATAATAAATCTGTGGTTTCACCTCTCAAGACCAAGATATGATTATAAGAGACGCAGCAGGAGAGCTCCAGAAATTTTTATCTGGTGTTCTTTAACGTGCCTTATCGAACTGCACATGGGACATAGTGCATACGTAGCCACGTATTAATCAGCAAAACTGAATGGTTGAACTATTCGTTCGGTGGCCACAGTGTATAATCTTCGTACGGATATATCACAGGACTTGTAAAATGAATTCGTGTTTTTGTAAATTATATACAATAGCAGTTGTTGGGTTCGCTTCGCTAGCAACATGAAATTGCGTTTGAAAATTTGAGCATGGTTATCGCAAAGCTGTCGCGTTATTATTAACCACTGCGCGACAGTTGCCACTCGCCCAATTGTCACTACTACAAAGCAGTAGGGTTTTTTATATAAATGACCCCTCCGATATTTAACGTGAGCCGTTTAAGCCGATGTGCAAGTTTAATGTAATATACGGATAGTATGTCATCATAAGTCCATTTGCTTCGGCAGGACCGAGGTGTGCTCAATGGCACTCTACTTTGCGAGTAAAAAATACATTTCTGTGTATATCAACTGACGGGGAGAGTCATTCTTACAGCCAGACGATTTGACGAGTAAATGAATGTTCAGCGAAATTGGCGGGTCGTCAAAGCCTTAGATCTATTTTAACCTTATGTAGCCCAATAACGTGGTGGCCCTTTTTGTGAAGCTTCGCCATTATTTGAGCCCTATCAATCCGCTCTCTCTCTCTCTCTGTCGACGTTGACGCTTTAGCTTTTTCTAACGTGGACAAAGCGATATCATCGCCTGTAAAGCAATCACCGCGCCTGCCCTTGTTACAGCACACAGCGACGTTAGAACGATACGACGACTAGCCGATAGCTGTCGAACATTAGCGTCAGCGTCGTCTGTCTTGCTCTATGCAGACAGAGGCTCGCAAAATGTAAACAAGATAAGCCGGCACTACATCGAAGTTGCCGCTGTAGCAGTATACCAGTTTTTCAGGCAGTTGCCGGTACATGGGTTACGAAAAAAAAGAAACAAAGAAAATATTGCAACTGTCCGTATCACGCCATTGCAATCGTATACATAGTGCATTTTTCGTAATATATATGTACGGTATCAAATTGAAGACAAGCAAGTGCCGAGGTGTCATAACATTCCAAGTTGAAGGCTTTTTTTTTTTTTGTCCAGTAAAGACGCATGAGATGTCTATACGCGCTGTGACTGAAAGGACTCGAAATAAAGAGGTTTTCTTCTGTTGAAAATTACCCTTTCACATGACAAAAAAACGTCTCTCTTTCCTGGAAAATATGCTTGATAAGCGAGGATAATAATTATTGCTGGGGCTTCACGTCCAAAAACCACGATATGGCTATGAGGGACGCTGAAGTGGAGAGCTCAGATAAATTTGAGTCGGGCTTCTTTAGCGAACAGCATGGACCTCATAGCACTCCACCATTGATATTTATAGATTTGTTGGGTTTAACGTCCCAATACCACCATATGATTACGGGAGACGGCCGTAGTGGAGGCTCCGTAAATTTCGACCACCTGGTGCACCCAATCTGAGCACACGGGCCCACAACATTTCCGCCTCCATCGGAAATGCAGCATTCTGCCTACATCGAAACGCGGTCGTCGCGGCCGGGATTCGAACCCACGACCATCGGTTGAGCAGTGGGGCACCGTAAACTGCTAGAGTGCGAGGTGAAAGCTAGGAAAGGGCGTGAAAAGAAGGTACAGTGCGCCTGTTTCACGATGCCACTGCCCACGCGTAGTTCGCTTAGCGTAAAGGTCACGAGACGCCCCTTGATCTCGGAGACTTTCTCTCTGGTGACACAGGCCTCATATGTCTCGTGAGAACTCCACCGGGTGAGCTGCCCGTCCAGTTCGTGTTTGCGGCGTTCTTGTGAAGAAATTATGAAGGGGTGTTCCCGTAATGTAAAGTGTGGTAAAACAAGCACGCCGTGAACTGCATTGGCAGTATCATGTCCCCCTGTCACATGCACACTCTTTCTTATTGGAATGTCCTCACTTTGATATGGAGACCTTGGCTGTGGAACCACTGTAGGCTTTTTCCATTATTTACTATATGGTTCGTCGACGTCTTCATTCCGCAGTGTCTGCATGACTGCTGGCCATGAGTACAAGCTGCGATAGTTTTTTTTTTTTTTTAATGTTGTCTCTAATGAAAAAGCCTCTCTTACTTGAGGAAAGGGAAAAGAAAAGAATGGCATGAAGGTTGACCAGATGCAAGTTTTCGGTTTGCTACCTTGTATTCTGGTTGGAAAGCATTGGCTGAAAAGCAATTAAAAAGAAAGTAGAAGGCGCATATGTGTTCCAAAAATTAGCGCAATAAGACAAAAAAAGAAAAGCCTGACGCCCTCTTTACATTTATATTTAGTTCTTCTACACACAGCTGCAGACACTGGATAGTGCGTTGAAGCTGAATCAATTATGAACCGATCAGATGGTAAGCATACCAGACATTTTGTTTTCAATTTCAGGGTAGCAAACCGGCTGCCTATAGGCTGGTTAACCTCCCTGCCATTCTTTTCCTCCTATTTTCCTTCCTTGTTTTCAATGACGCAGAATTTAATTCTGACAGCTCATTCCTCTCCCTGTTTCGTCCCACATTTTGACGCTAGTAGATGATAGTTAATGATAGTTGATGATAGCTCGAATTCTTATAACATGTAAGGCAGAAAATTTAGCTGTCATGCTCTATTTGATTTGATGTCGAGTGTTATTGCTTTTTTCTTTTCTCAAACTGTTTGCAAGTAGCTGTTAATTGATGTTTGTTTGTCTATTTAGTAGAAAAGGTCCCCTTGCAGCCTATAGCTTTGAAACCTTTTTCTGCATACTATTTTGTGATGTAATCATTTTTGAATGATTAATATATTTTGACTTTGGGAGGTGGTAGTGGTTCTTTAGGAAAAGGAAGAAGGCACCTAATTCTGCAGCCCTTAAGGGAGCATGGCGCAGTGCCTTGACTTTGACGGAGCATACCACTTGACAGTATAGCATACTGCTAGAAAATTATTTTTCTTTCTCTTTTCCCTGCTGATACTCTTGTGCAGGAGCAGCTGTGGCAGCAGGAAAAATAATTCCTACCAGTCGTGCGGTTATTCTGACTAAGGCGGGTAGTAGCATGAACTGCCGACGAGGACTAAATATTTTTCACTCGGAGTGCAAGGTTGTTGGCATAAATTTCACATAATGCCACGTGCGCTCTCGCAGAAATTCTTGACATTACCGGTGGGAATACTCCACACCAGCCTTCGCATTTCACCAGTTTATTGCCAGAACAGAGCGTGTAAAACGTAGCTCGGCATTTTTTATTCGTACGGCTGCCTCGATTAAACTATCCCTTGATTACCTCCCACGGACCAGGCCACCACAAAAAGAGTCGAAAGACATACACGTCCAAAAAATAATGAAAGTTGATGCTTCATTCTATAATATTGTACGATGCCTAGCATAATGCTACACACAGGCTCAGGGGGAAATGATCGCCATAACAACTGAAAACCTATAAAATAACGAATGCCAACAAAGTCGAGCGACGTTTTCCTGCACATGGTTTAAAGGCGTGGTTAAAGATTCAAGAGCAGATATTTGTCTCGGCATTATTCCTTGACAAGTATCAAGGCATCTAATGTATATGCAACAACAACTTCGGACCTTTTCAGGATAAACATCAATTAATAGACGAATAAACTTGCAAAATAACAATCGCAAGTCTGTGATCAAATACAGGCACTTGAACACGTTCTGTGTGAATGTCCTCGATTTGTAGAAAAAGAGATTATTTACTCTCGATTGCACTAGTCCCCATTGGTCACAGATAAATATTAGCGAGAACCATAATGGAATGCCAACTTCACACGCGCACGACCACATCCAAAAGCAATGGCGTATAGCGCTGTACTCAGTTTCTAACAACAAGCCTTAATTGTATTATTTATTATAAATATTTCTTTTGTGTCGTTCGTGCTTTTGCATAATAGATGAAAATTGCTCAATTTCTTTTTTTTTCAAATGTTTTTCCTCTATGGTACTTAGTAATTCTGTCAGAAATTTCTCCTTGTTGCATTTTTATATATATTCTTTTATATTGGTACTGCCAATTGGTGATGACTGCAATGTGTTATTTTAAAACGTATGTGTCGACGTCTGTTATACTTGTTAAATTTGAATTTTGTGTCCCCTCATTCAAAAGCAGAAGGAAATTTGTATTTTTTGTTCCAATTAACCTGAGCAAATGTATGGGTGGAGGGACCTTAGTCAGACAGAGGTAATCTGCCTTTGGTCCCTTCAACCTAGGCAATCATTGTTTTTGTCTGAATAAACAGTGAATGAATGAATGAATGAAAAATTCCGCAAATGACTGCGAAATATGAGCTCATTGCGGTGCATGTGATTCTACATAATGCTGCGGTCACGACAAGCTGTGGTCATGTGGTTCTACACCCGCTCCATTCGTTTTCTTGTTATATTTTTACCATTAGCTTTTCGTGTACGAAAAAGCAGGCCGGATTTTATGGTCCGCACAATTTTTTTCTTTTGTGTGTTCATTTTTGCTGTAGAAAAAAAAATTGTCTGCAGAAGCAACGCTTATTTTAAGATAAACCTCTTCAGCTGTGCTCCATCGTATCAGAGAGATTGAGCAGCGTGAATCCCGGACGTTGTCGGATGAATTCTTGACGTCCATTTGCAGCGATATGCGTGCTTCAGAAAAAGAAAACGAAACAAAGGACACTATAGAGTGCATGCGGGGCTTTTCCTGCGCTGGCCAGCAGGCCCCGTTACAAGGATGCATTCCAATCTCTAAACTGGATGGTTCGTGGAAGGTAAACCCAGCGACGATTGCAGATACGAACGTTAGAGATGGGCACGTGCTTTCAATTTCAAACGCATGGCCTATTAGCTGCAGTCAACCGGCGGTGGTGTCCCACGTTTATATATCTGTTGCTTGTATTTTACGAGCCTTGGAATTTTACCTAGTAAGTGCATCGTGAAAACGCCTGAGATAGCCGTCCCTGCATGACCGCATAAGTTGCAGGGCCATGCTTTAAACCAAGACTTTATGGTGGCACTTCAGTTCCAGCCAGAAGGCACTAAGGTTCGTGGCGGGCGTTATTCGCTTGCCGCTGCCAGAAATTGAGCGAGCTATATCCTTACAGGAATACCAGCAGTGCAACCCGCCAGGAGCTGAGCGACGCCCAGCCATGGCGTCTGTGTCCTGAAGAGTCACCCAAAGGATAGGAGAGAGGAAGGACTGGGGGAAAAGGGGCTCAGGCATCTCCGATGGCGCTCTCGTTGTTACGGTTTTCAAGGGCGGAAGTCCGTGCACACACACACACGCATACCAACTCACCTCTTCGCGAAGCGTTCGCCTCTAGAATAGAGAGCAGCTATGTCGCAACGCTGTCAATCAAAGGTGGCAGCGCGGGCGCGTATCAGGCTGCGTTCCCCGTGCGCCACTTCCTGATGCCAAACGAAATCGTGCTTCCGAAAGGAGCAGCGCTACCGTCGTGAAGAGAAGAGCGGGCGGAGAAGGGGATTCGCCTTAGTGAATTGCGTGTATGAACTCTACACGCACTGTATACATGGAAGTCTGACATGCACACCGTCATCCGGCGGGATTAAGAAGCAGAAATATAGCAGCCGAACGGACGAAGCACTTGAGGTGTACGCGCAACACCCGGCGAACATTAAAACGGTGCATCAGACTACGTAGCGGACGTCCTTGAACGCGGTTTAAACAGTCAGCAAATAGCACTTGCAGCTCCCAGGTTGTATTGCGTCCAAACTGCTCCAAGGCATCCGGGAGTAATTATCGGTGCTTAAATAAGGTATATGCTAAACTTAGGATGTAGTGCTGATACGTTGCTAGAATAGCTCTTCATAAAAGAAGCGTGGCCAATAGTCAAATGGTGGGAGCAACATGACTATAGTCATGTGCTCAACAGTCGTGTAGTGATTAGTCATATAGTCATGTAAGAGAGCTTCTTAAGCATGTATCAATATTAAACCAATTTTACAGAAATGATTACGAGCCACCAATCATTTTGTTGGTATTTTGTCCTTTTTTATGTACAATCGACCGTCTTTCGTGCTCTCGTTTTAATTTTTTCATGTTCTGACGCTGTATTTTTGTTCTTTCCGTTGTAGTTCATATCTAAAATTTCTGCACAGCCAGCCTACCTGCGGTGAGACATCGCAGTCATTACTACTATATTACACGCGGTGAAAAATAAGCCCCGTATACATCGGGAACGAGAAGCTTCGTGAATGCTGACAGATGAATTTGCGTGGAAACGCTGCTCGTGGGGCTGCGCAGCTATTAAAACCGCTTCTGGTTGTAAGTGCCATCATGGGCGGCCTCCCCTCTTCAGCTGTGCTGCATCGTATCAGGAAGATCAAGTAGCGTTGAATCCCGGATGTTGTCGGATGAATTCTTGACGTCCGTTTGCGGCGATGCGCGCTCCAGAAAAAAATAAAATAAAAAGGAATCAGAGTGCTGGCCAGCGTGCCCCGTTCGACGAGGTCGTTTCGAGGAAAGTTCAAAGAAGAGAGGATAAACAAAATACACTCCGGTTTCGGTTGAACCACTGGGCTGAAGAGTGGAAGTTTATACCGGAAGAGACCCGAAACCATCACGAATGCAGAGTTCATGCCTGTTTACTTTTGGAACGGAAGAGATGCACCGAACGTCGGAGCCGTCAGACACCGACGGCGATGGTTGGCGACCAAAACAACTCGAACGCCAAAGTAACAGCACATTTGCGGTCGTGGTAGCACGTAACAGCTGGATTCCTGGGGTTGCACTTCGCTGGCTACGATGCATTTTGTTCACTATATACGATGTAAAAAGAACGAGACCGGTGAACAAAACTTCGGGGTTAAAAATAGTATATTTCTTGAACGTCGAAGTAACACGAAAAGGCGAGCTAGTTAATACTGATGCATACTTGTAATAAAAACGCTCGAAAGATAGGGACAAAACAGTGTGCAACACGAGTTCTTACACACAAATGAACGTTGTCAATTTCAGTCATGAATAAAATTCTAGTTTTTTTATATCGAATGTATATCAGATGAAGTGTCAGTCATCGCAGGGGAAATGGGTAATCAGCTGGACGGTATCTAAGAATGGCAAAACTTCCTTACAGCAAAAACTGCTATGAGATCACAATGGCCGTTATTGTCGCCGCAGTTGACTGCCACCACCGCCGGTGTCCGTAACCACTCATGTGCAAATTAAGAAAAAAACAAGATAAATAAACATATTCAGCAGTGAACAGGGTTCAAACCAGTATTCTACTACACAGCCATGCCGGTTATAAAAACTAGAACGCAAAAAGACCATATAGAGGCTTTGCGTCGGAAAGGAACGATGATTTGATTGATATGTGGGGTTTAACATCCCAAAACCACCATATGATTATGAGAGACGCCGTAGTGGAGGGCTCCGGAAACTTCGACCACCTGGGGTTCTTTAACGTGCACCCAAATCTGAGCACACGGGCCTAAAACATTTCCGCCTCCATCGGAAATGCAGCCGCCGCAGCCGGGATTCGATCCTGCGACCTGCGGGTCGGTAGCCGAGTACCTTAGCCACTAGACCACCGCGGCGGGGCGGAAAGGAACCATGTTAACTTATGTAATGTAGCATGGTAGAAGAGTAAATTAACAACGAGGCGTCACACAATTGGAATAGTGCAACTATACGTGTCACACATTGTGAATTGCGTAGCTATGGTGGATCATTGAATGCTTCCAACCCATTACAACATGCTCAGTCTTATTTGTTCATCGTCATCAGCCACAGCACCAACGAAGTGTACATAACGCCTTACAGGTATGTCGCAGGTGCCACACATTCCAGAATAACGAATAGTGGCACATTAGATGTTTCCTTCGCAAATATAATGGCGATTTATTGCATAGTGGCCACTTCGCAAGTGTACTCGCATTAGTTGCCAAAGGAGCCAAAAAGGCCTCCATGATACGTTTCCTTAGGACCTCATTAACGTTACCTCTCTCTCTATCTCTCATGCTAATGCATGTAACTTGGTAGGATAGTAAGATAACGACCACGCGGCACACAGCGCGAATTCCTGCTTTCACTGTGACTTTGCTGCGTTTTCCGTGCAGGCCTGGCATTTTTTCTTTCCTTCTGAGCTATGGGAGCATCCCTGCCCACATTTTTAATAAAGAGAGGGAGTCATGCCACAAGCAGTAGGTGAAATACGTTTATACTTAGCCCCCAAGCGCGCTGCCGATCCCACAGCGTTCTACATGCTGAGCTCGAAGTGACTTGTCCGAATTTCGGAGGTGGTCGTCATCGTCGTCGTCGTCGTCGTCGTCGTCGTTGTTGTTGTTGTTGTTGTTGTTGTTGTTGTTGCTGTTGTTGTTGTTGTTGTTGTTGTTGTTGTTGTTGTTGTTGTTGTTGTTGTTGTTGTTGTTCATGGGAAACATTAGCTTGAAGCACAGATCCCCAAGCAATAACAAGCTTCTCTGTACATGTACCGCAAGAAACTTAACTTTCAACATCCAACATTGTTTGCAGGAAAAAAATAGAGAATTTTCTTGCGGGAGGCAAGGACTAAAGGCCTGACGAGGCCTGACGAGGCCTCAGTTTCTATTAACTAATGCAGTGTTCATCAGTGACATATTCATTCACACATCAGTAACGTAAATTAACCTATATACGCATCGGTTAAATATTTCACACACATTTAGATTTCATTTGTAGAAGATATACTTGCATGCTATCATTTATTTATCTTACACATTCGAAATGGTCCATACATTCAAGACATGCATTTTTCAGCACATAAAACATTAACTGCCAACTTCTCAATAAATGACTCGCGCTGCCTTCGTAGAAGCCACAATAATGAGGCGCAGTTGGAGCCCTATAAGTCTGCGACGTTAAGTGAACGCTGGTTTTGTCGTTCTTCTTGCACAGAATCTAAAGGAAATCTAGTCATTAATGAACCCCAGGTGGTCTAATTTTCCGAAGTCCTCCACTACGGCGTCTCTCATAATCACATGGTGATTTTTGGGACGTCAAAACCCCACATATCAATCAAGAACATACAGTCGCGCCATCGTCATTAAAGCAGGTTTTCTGCCACAATGAATAGGGTGCGTTTACTTGATGGTAGCCGCCACATTGTAGTTCCAGTCCACTAACTTGTATCTGTGACGTCACGTGAAAAACCTTCTTAAGCAGGTTCCGGTAGAGGGTCCCGGTAGAGGGTCCCGGTATGGTCCCCTAACATTGGGACCCTCTTCTATATATCCTTCATGCTGTCACAACGCTGTGCAAAATAAAACTATGATTTGATTTGACTTGGTTTTGACTTTGACTGGTGACAGGACAGACGGATACCGCACGAGAGCCCCAAGACTTCCGCTCGAGGTTTGACCTTTCTGGAACTATACGCCCACGGAGCTTACGAAGAGTGCCTGACGTCAGTAAGGAGCATTACTGCAAATATTATCTGACGTCATTGAGATTCAGTGTGACTGTATTGGCGTTAAAAGCGGCGGGCGTGTTTGCTATAGCCACCATCCAGTGACACAAACGACCAGTCAACAGTATTTCCACATGCACGTGTGCTCTAATGCGCCAAGCCGTTACGCCAACATCGTCCGCGGCAACGATTAGCGACAACGCCTCAACCACTGACGAGCAAGTCCTGAGAGCGGGCTTAATGGCCTCCTTCGTCTTGGACGCCTACGCAACCCCGACCATCTTCTGGCGTCAGCGGTTTCGCAGGGACGGATGTCGTTGATACGCGCTGTCAGTATACGATGTGTGCACAGCTGCTTCCTTTCTTTGAATTATTTGAAGACCTAACCACCTTTGCAAAGATTTTCGCATATCGGTCTCTACCGCCTGTTACCTCTCTTGCATAACTTTAATGTGACCCAAATTCGGCTTCGATCATGGCCATTTCCACAACAAACATTTGGATTTACTAAAAAAAAAGTTCAACAGACGTTACACTCTTTTAACACAAGAAATACAAGTTCTGGCTGCATTCCTGTCAAATATGAAACGAGCATTCGCATGTTTTACATTAAATCAACGCTTTGAAGGCCTAATGTGAACGCGTTTCTTTTTGTATGTCTTCTCCAAAGTTGTGCAGACTTGAAAGAAGCAGTCAGTTCGCGTATGTACAATACGCGCGCCTACATATAGCTGTACACTTGTAACGCTGTGGATGATGATTATGATGATGGGAATTTTATAACAGGTGATAAGCCTTAGACCAACCATTCGTTTTGTTAGGCACTTGACTAGGTGTTATGCCTGGTGCGATTCTACGCTTCTGTCGCGCAATGTTAAGTCACTGAACGCGTGACTCCTTGCCCTACGTGACGCCTTTATAAAGTCCTTTTCAAAAGCAGCTTCAAGCACTGGTATGATTCTGTGATAAAGCATTTGATTGCCACGCAGGGTGTCCGTGTTACACTGTTCTGACTCGAGTCCTGTTTCAATTCGCTCTTGAGAGGTCGCTGTGCTTACGCATCACGTACCTGCCGCGTTTTTCAAGGCCGTTGACTCACTTTGGGCTATCGTCTTAACAATCCTCCTCCTCCTCCTCCCTCCTCGTCTTAACAATATATATGCTTATGCGGGAAAGGGTTCGACATCGCACGCAGTCTCTACTTCAACACGAATCGTGGTAAACTGGGCAGCCGTATACTTGCCCAGGAGGTCTTCGAATGATTACCCACTGTAGTTCCTCTGACAGCCTAAGCAACTGGAAGAGTCGCGACCAATAAATTAACTGCAGTTCTTGCGGAATCTCATAGACTCGCGGTACTCGTTTATGTTAGATGAAAATGCACGCGCCGAGCAACTGCACGAGTGTGCATAACATTCAGGTTATGCGTGCTCGCGATACCTCAATTGCACAAGCGCCCCACGAGGTGTGCGGTGACGTCACACCCAGGGATGACGCTGAAGGTGGGACAGCAGAGGCAGGAAGTTGTGTCGCAAACATTTGCGAGAAGCGAGCTGAGATGAAGTGCAGTGAGAAGTAGCGCGACAAACGAAGCGAAAAGAAAAAAAAAAAGAAAAGAAACATGTCGGTTATGCCATCGAGCACTGAGAGGCGTCAAGAAAGAAGCGTCCGGCAGCTCATCGGCCATTCGGAAAACGCCCATGGATCCCCCACGGAACGCGTGCAGCCGACATCGAAAATGTATGCGGCCTGGCCGTACTCGAGGCTCGCGCAATGCCGTGCCGCCTCGCAAGCGACCGGAGTCGCGCATATGCGTGTATGCGTCCTCCATGCACTCACGCTTGTTTTTAGCGTCTCCGAGAGGGCAAGCCCGTCCCAGGCTCAGAGAGGAATATGCAGCTCTTATACTGGCGTGTATCTCGAGACAGGATATGCCCGAGATTGAAGGAAGAAACGAAAGAAGACGGCAGTGGTTGCTTCCTTTTGCTTCCCAGATAAGCAGCACTCGCTGTGATGGCAACTCGCTCTCCCCATTCGCGTCCACTTCCGGCCTCGTTGGCGTAACTCTTTGTCAGGCTATGCTACAGCGAGGTAGAGGAGACGTGGGGCCCTGATTTGCATGTGGTACATTTCAGCTTCCAATCTTGTATTTAGTATACCAACAAAGTAAAAAAGAGATGGGACAGGGAAGTGATATAGCGTATAGCGGCTTACACCACGGTCACCGAGGCGGTGACTGAGAGCGCCACGCGATTTGTGTAGGAGAGATACGTAGGTAAGAGATGAAAGAAGAAAACAACTTATGAGAGGAACATAGGAAAGTAAATAACCTCGCAGATTCATCACGTCATTAATAGCACGTGTATTTCCAGAAACTACATGCTGCATAAGCAGATATATATACACTGTAACGATTCGAAAGGTTAACCAGCGTCACTGGTCCTTTATTCTTGTTTTCTACGTCTATGTTTTTTTATTAGTTTCAATTAGATGCATACTTCTTAGTCTGCATAGGGCCTACTGTAGGCGAAGAGAGAAGGTGCTCCCATAAAATAAAATAAAAGGAAACTGAATAAAGCTGGCCAATGCGATGACGACTGGATGCTACACATTGCACACACATACGCAAACCTCTTTAGTCGAACCTAGCATCAACCGTATTACTCTGTGAATGTGCAAACATCAAATCAATGTTCACGGTGTATGTGACTGCACTTGACTAGGGAGCTTTGGAGGGAAAAGGTAATAAATTAATAAATCAATTACCAAACAGGTAGTATCATACGCAGAGTAGCTGCGTGCTAGATCTTCCACTATTAGGCACAGCGAGAGAATGGTAAAAGAAAGATGACAACGTTAACCCAGAGAATACCTCGCGTTGGTTATCCCGAGAGGGAGAGAGAGAGACAAGATAAGGCAGGAAGGTTAACCATCTGTGTTGAAACAACACACGTGGCACGAGGACGAAGAAATAGGAGCACAGTTCGTGGGGGTCGCTTCAACCAAGATAAACGCCTACCAACTCACTCAGGTTTCTATTCTTAGGAAAGTTAACCGGTTGGACGCGGACAACTGTCGACTTTAAGCACGCGTTGTCAACGATGTCGTTGCTAGTAACTTCAAATGATTGTTTACAGGGATCGACGTTGTCAGTACTGAGCGCTTGTCTGTCCTGTCTATTTGATCGCCTGAGAATTCTCGGTTTTTCGCGCAGTCATTGGGTAGGCCGACCCCGTGAGACCCGCGTTCACGGCGTCTCATCCTCTGCTGAGCCCACCGGCTCTTCTGTGGGCATCCGTATATAAGCGCCCCGGGAACTTGGAGTGTGAACCTAAGCAGACAAAAAGGAAGAGGGGGACGGGCGCGCTCCGATACACGTACGGGAACGTGGATAAACATAAACGTGAGGACGTTCAGCGACGCCTGTTGTTGGCCGCCGTTCACGACGCGCAGAAGGGGGCGCGGCGTGCGCGGGAGGAGGGGCGCTCCGGTCGCATCCTGGTCGAGTGCGCCACATGCCCACTCGTGGACAACAACAAAGTCTCACAAACGACGTCATCAGTGCGACCATGACCAAGCACGAGCGAAAGGGCGCACGTCGCCGCCCCGAGAAGAAAGCTTCCGCGTAGCGCGCGTGTGACGTCACCGTGCGTGTCCAGCGGCTCGAGGGCAACAGGCCGCAGCCTCCCACGAGGAGTGTGCGCAAACAAACACGGCCTCTGGGTCGCGCGTTTAGTGGTGAAGAAGGCGCACCTCGCTTCCACGACGGCCAGCAGCACGCGTATCACTCGGGCGTTGGCCGCTTCCTTCCTGGAAGTTCAGTGGCGAGCACGAATCGAAGCGCGCGAGCATCAACGAACGGCGCTCCAGCTGTCGAGGATGTATACAGTGGTGAACTTGGTCTGAGCGGGATTGCCTTCTTGGTTACTTTTGGCTTCGCGGCGCCCGCGGTTTCTCCGGTCGCCCGCCACGGTTCTGTAGGCGCTATGGTGCTCGACTGGCGGCCCGGAGGTCGCGGGATCGGATTCCGGCCGCGCCAGCCACATTTTTGGTGGAGGCGAAAATGCTTGCGCGGCCCATGTACCATTCATAAGAAGGGAGATGAATCAATTGTTTCTAATCTTTAGACGTGGGAGCGGCCCGTTACGTGCTAGTTGACGCCCCGACTGATCTAATTGAAGTCTTTCCATACCACACAGACCATTTCTTGAACTCCAGAGTTGCAAGTTATTAGAACACATAGTGGCTCCCAATATCCAGTGCAATGGTGAGTATGTACAGATGAAAAGACCAAGCGTAAGAATAATGATAACAATATTATAAGACGCGGAGAGGTTCGGAAACCTAAGCAACATATTTTCTCCGCGATAAGTTGCGCCTTCAAATCTGTGCGTCTTACGTTCGTGTCCATAAGGTAACGGCATTTTTCTGGGGACAGGCGTAATTTAAGGCCTCGGGCAATGCTTCAGGAAATAATAGTGATTGCACGCTCGTATCTGCAGTGTTGCCTTATTTCTTGCGCTGCTGATTTCATCAAAGTCCAGAGGCAGTAGACGTCTTACCTTTAACATATACTGTAATGCTCTAAATGGCGAAGGCCGAATCCAGAATGACGTTCATACACAAGCTTTTTTTTTCTTTTTTTATTAAATGTGAGGAAATGTCAAGGTTCGTGTTCTTTGCTGGCCTTCGCTGTACCAACACTGCTGACATCACGATGACGGAAGCGCTTTTAGCGTGGGCGGACATAGGATAAGAGATCACACTTAAGAATGAAAAACTCCA